>JABSTQ010011188.1:1200000-1681752 GCA_013358835.2 Ixodes persulcatus | reverse complement strand
TTCCCTCCCTCGCGCGCGCTTGGTATGTCTCTTGTCAGTCAGCTCAGTGTGGCCGAGTCCGGCCTCTGCGCTGTGTGATGCAGTGCGTGGCGCTCGTTTCTGTTCGGAGGTAGGAATAAAAATGTCGGTCCCCCTTTTTACGACTCTCGTTTTATAACTTGGGTTTTTATTTCAAGTGACGTACAGTACCGCCTTTTCGAAATCGTATACTTTGCGGTGAGCGATTGAGAGTCATGTTAGCATTTTATTTTGGTCAGCACTACACGTTGAATGAAGACCTTGGGTGGCGACGTAAACATGTGTTGCTCCCCAAATTGTGTCCAAGCTGCGCAGTGACAAATGGAAATGAAATTGAAGGCGTGCGACCGTCGGTTGGTAATTGCGCCCGTTAGATTCACCTATTCAGTCTAACCATTTTTGCCAATGTCTTATCTGTTTCGACAAATGACATGGTCGAGTCTATTGATAACATTAGGTAGACTGCACCTACGGAGTGTGCGGGCTTCAGATAAATTTGCTTCGTTTATGTGAATTAATAACTGTTTTCTCTTTTCCGTACTCCGTGCTATGCAAAAATCGCTGAGATGTTATGTTAGCGTTGTGTGGCGGCGTTTTGCACGCTGACTCGTTATTGCATTCTCTGTGCACAGTACGTGTTCAAATGGAATGTGTCCAATCGTAATTCCGATCGATATGATAGATTTACTTTGCTACAGTGTTAATTATATTTTCCTGATTTAGACTGGTCCGTCCCTGGTCTGAGCCTAAGTTCAAATTCGAGAGTGCAGACGGACTTGGCGTCGTAACAGCCGTAATGCGCAGAAAGAAATTAGTACAATGAAAGGAAAACAAAAGGATACGAGGCGGCTCGGTGTTATAGAAGTTATGAGTGTACAAACGATGCCATCGTACGTTTTCTTTTTTTTTTTACGTTCTGCATCGTTGTGAAACGCTCAAGGTACCAGCTAAGACAACGAGCTGGCGTGAAATTTCATAGAGCGGAAAACGAGCGTCACTTTCGGCTTTTGCTTTCATTTCGATATGGCGCAAACTGTGCGCGAAATGGTAGCAGATAAGGGAGCAAAATTGAGATGTTGGAGACCCATAAAAGAGACTCCCGAAAAGAAGAGAGCTTCCCCTTCTCTTCAAGTGTTGGGTTACGCTCTCAATCCTGCACCTTTGGTAACACTGCGCGCACCCGAAATCGCCTTCTTCACAGAAAAACACGGTGGCCTTCAGAATCGAGGAGTGCTACGCGAAATCGAGCGACATGTCACAGGAACGAAGGCGAGGTTCCACGGGCTTTGGAAATGCTTCTGACCGCAAAAACAACAAACCTTTTTTCTTCTTTTTTGTCAAAGCACAATTTGTTTATTATTTTTTTTTCGTCCACCTTGATACCGCATTGACGCAAGCACTAACATAAATAAAAATAGTACGCATACAACGACAACGCACCCACTGGGACCTGAGTCAAGGCAAGAACAACCAAATACTAAAAGGAAAAAAAAAAAGGAATTAGTACGCGTACATAAACAGAGCGCATCCATCGAAAAGCCACAAAGGAGGAAGACAATCAGGGCCTAAACACCCCCCCCCCCCCTTTTTTTATTCCCGCCCTAAAAAAAAAGAAAAAAAAGGGTTTTCCGACGACCGCGGTCGCCCAAGTCTTGGAAGGGCATGCGATTGTAGCACGTTTGTCCCGCGGCAGTTCCCCTCTCTCAATCGCCACGGTCCGTGTCTCCCAAGTACCAAGCCTTCGAGACGGATAGGGGCCCTCAGACTGGGGGTGCCCCAAACAAAGGCACACTACTTGGGCGTGAAGCGCGTTCTCTACTTCTTTTTTTTTTTTGTTTGTTTTGTTTTTTAGCTTGGGGAAAGGGCTAAAAGCTATTTTCGTTTCTCTCTCGTTTTTTTTCTTCTTGTGGGTGCGTGTGGGTTCATAGAACAACTTCCAGCATAAGAATAAAAAACGCACGAGAAGAATGAGTATAAGAAAATTAGTCGACAACTTGGACTCCGTTCTCTCATTCTTGCGGAGAAATCCCTTTTGTAGGTATCCACTATTGCTTGGCCGAAAGTCACAAGTTGCAGATGTCTTACAACGCGCGCTCTCACACTTCGCTTGCCTAAACAGCCGCAATCGTCATATGAGTTCCCCATTAGAGGGGGCACACTCTCGTGTTAGTCGTTGATGACAACAGTCCATTGGGGACGCCCTCGTTAGAAAAAATCTTTTTACTATAAGTTCACAATCTGCGCCCGTCCGGCCAAATTGGGCAAGTTGGGGTACGCTCACTGCAGACGCACAACAAAAGGGGGCCCACTCGCAGCTGCCCCTATGTACAGATCTCACCTCTCCCTGAACTGGTCACTTCGGCGAGGGCAGCTGATCAGAGAATGTTTAGACTTGGGATAAACTGTTCCAAGGTCCCGCACAGGGACGGCCCTAGAAATACTTGCATGGCAGACAGGCCAAACGCCCCCCCCCCCCCCCCCCTTTTTCATCTTCCTTTTTTTTTTTGAACCTATATTCGCTCTTTTCTATTTTTGAGTATACGTGTCATTGGAATGGTTTTCTACACTAGCAATCGTCACACAGCAAAACCCAACTAAGTCCAAAACCGGGTCCACTCTCGTGGGCACGTAAGCAATACCACGTGTCCCAATCCGATGTTCTTTCAAGCGTTTCGGCTGCGTGTAGTGCGTATAAACGTAAGGAAATGAGACGTCGTTTCCCCATAACTTGGCAAACGAAGGAAACTAAAGCTTCCGTGAGCCAGTGAGAGTGTTGGAGCGAGACACGTGACAACGTACGGTGGTGGGTACTGTTCCTAACAATAGCTGTCACGCGCTTTGCTCCACGACTGATTCCCTCACAGCAGTTCTGACCTTTGAAGTTTGCCCAGTACGGTGAAACGGAGTACAGACAAAACAAACAGGAAACGAGCTGCCAGCATACGCTAGTCATACTTCCAACAAAAAGGATTAGTTTCTCCCCAAGTTGGGCGACATTTATCGTGAATCTTTAGAGCTGCGAAGCTGTAGGTAACGCGTACTCAAGATTCTTTTTTCTCGCGAGTTTGTGATTTTTACAATGCCCTGCAAGCAAAAACGATAAAAAAAAAAAAAACGGCGTTTTCTCGAAATGGTGAAGTCATTCCGAGGGGGTTTAAAAGAACTCGTAAAGAAAACCCCGCAGCTGCGCATGCGCCGCCAGCCTTGTCTGCATAGTTCAAGGTCTTGTGGCGGATTACGGAGCTCTATGCGGATGCTAAGCGTGCAGCGGAAACGGTCTACTGAAACTCCTCAATTTGCGAAAGGAAACGGTGCGATCGATTTTTTTGTGGACATTAAAAAAAAAGTATTTGTCTTCACTTCGCACTGCACCTTTTAGCACGGAAGTTCCTATTCAATTATGATGTCTTTACTTTCTTAAAAAAAATAGTTATTTATATTACCGAATTACAAAAACATCGAAATTGCATAATTGCTCTCAGTACTTGCATCGATTTTTGCTCGCATAGTGAGTAAGATCAGTTCAAAACATACCCGAAACGAAAAGGTGGTATGCGCATTTTCTGAGGTGTTACTTTCTTAGCGGTCTAACTTTTAGGAAGTGCTAGTTTCATGCGTGTGCACTCGTTGTTTTGAGCTGCAGGGCATTTTAAAGTAGAAATCAAGAAGAAAATAAAACAGCATGATCCCCTTAGCTTTTCTAAACCAGATTAGCAGCACCTTCTGGCAACAATGTGCCTTTGGCGGTTTCATCCACTGTCGGGTGCGAGAGACAGAGCTTGCGTACTCTCTCGGGAGCTAAAACAAAATATCTTGCGACACAAACCAAATGTTCTAAAAAAAAAAAAAAACTTTAAACGGTTTATGCATGAGTTGTTGAGTCAGGCCAGGATTCCAGGTCAAAATATTCAACGAATTAACAAAGCGTATTTTCCAACGAGTTAGAACGTCCAATAGTGGACATTTTGACTCGAAGGACATTTCGAATAGCTATGGCTAGAGTGTCCCCTAGGTCACATGGCACCCACAATAAAAATATGCTGTAATATTCTGATAGCGGCATTCTATAAAAACACTAAACATGCGACAAAAAGAGCGAAGAGTTAGCTAAAACGGGATAGCAGCGTTAGTGGCGTTCAAACGTACGAAAACAAACAAACATGAAATAAGAAAAGTGAGCTTTATTTGTTGTTTTTGGTCGCAAATATTTAAAAATTTATGTCTTTTTAACCGACCACCGCCGCCACGGGACATACCGGGAACCCTTCGCCGAGGAGCGTGGACGGCGAGCCTCGAACGGTTGCGGCTTGAGGACCACCTTCGGTAATCTCGCAAACAAAACCATCCGGGTTGGAACACGATGGTTCGATTTCACCAGAAACCTCAACGTGCGAAGCTTCCACAGACGGTCGCTTACGAGTATTCTCAATGTGGGGCTTCAGAAGCTTTCGCTTGCCATAGGGAGCTTGCTTTCGACCCATGACGCCAGAGGCGAACGCAACACTTCCGAGCGACACAAATTCGAACGCACCAAACGCGAAGCGCAGCTGCGTTGAACTGCCCGTCACCAGCTCTCGCTCTCGCCCGCGCGAAAGAAGATCGCGTATGAATACAAGACAAATGCGTGCAAGATGCCACACGGAGAAACTACTTGATCTCTCGTCCTTGCGGACAGAGACCGCCATCTAGCGGGAGAAGAACAAAATGCAAAACACATAAAAATAGTTGAAACTTGAGACCGAAAACTTGCTTTCGGAAATATCGCTGTAGATCCGAAACGGATTATCCTACACTAATTATTTTTATACCAATCGATTCCGTAATAAATTTTAGAGGCACTACTGCGAACACAAGTGTTTTTTAAAAATTAATGGATTATGTAAAACGTCGTTGAACCCAAAAGTGTCAAAACAGCCGTTTTCAGTCGATTTCAAGATTAAAAAAAATATATATGTACTAAACACTCAGAGACATGACTGCACGAATGCACCAATTGAGTATTAATCTCGTTATCGTAAAAGTTTCAAGCAAATACAAAGAGCGGTTCTCATGTAGGAATTTTTCGAAAACGTCAAAAATCTACATGTATTCTCTATGGCGCTTGGAGGTACTATGCCCTCTTAAGGCGCTTGTTCAGGGTGATCAAGGTGTTCGCTCAGACATTGTTAGGACGTCTCGCGCTCAACGTTCAAAGAACCTCACAAAACAAAACGTAGAACTGACGTCGAATAATATTGATGACGTCAAGGTGTGGCCCAGGACATTGTTGGTACGTCTCGTGCACCACGTTCAAAGAACTTCCCGAAGAAAACGTAGAACTGACGTCTATTAACGCCAATGACGTCAGGGTGTTGCTAAGACATTGTTGGGACGTCTCGCGCTCAACGTTCGAAGAACCTCCCGAAAAAACGCAGAACTGACATCGAATAATGTCGATGACGTCAAGGTGTTGCTCAGGACATTGTTGGGACCTCTCGTGCTCGACGTTCGAATAACTTCCCAGAGAAAACATAGAACTGACGTCGATTAATGTCGAAGACGTCAAGGTGTTGTTCAGGACATTGTTATGACGTCCCATGGTCGACGTTCAAAGAACTTCTCATACAAGACGTCCAACAGACGTAAATTAATGTTGAAGACGTCGAGGTGAAGCTTATGACGTTGTCACTACGTTGCGTGTTTGACGTTGTCCGAACCTCTCATGTGAACGTAACAATGCCGTCGATAAAAAGTTTGTTAAGGACTTCGACGTCGCCCAACGTCTAGGACCTTATTTCGACGTCCTCTCGACGTCTTGTGCTGCCTGGGTGGCGGCACAACTGGCTCTCTTCCATGTATACAATCAGTACCCCAGTTTCACTCAAGCATACACAGACGGATCTACCGACGATCAAGGATCAGCTTGCGCATTTTTTGTACCATCTTTAGACACACATAATTCATTCCGGCTATCTTATCTATTATTCTGCACAACAGCTGAGTTACATGCTATACCAGGGGTGACCAAGCTGCGGCTCGCGAGCCGCATGCGGCCCTTCGCGGGTTAAAGTGCGGCTCGCGGCTTCCTCCCCTCTCCCCCCCCCCCCCCCCCGTCCTTCTTCCCCTTCTCTCTACCGGTCACACGATCACTTCGACAAAAAGAGAAATGGAACGCGTTTTAAATCGAAAGACAGGTTGCGGTTTGGAAGTCTTACCCTACGGACAGCTGGACTGCTTCTGACTTGGATAGATGTAAAGTAGTTCGAGTTTCGTTTACTGCTCTGAACAAAAATTCCCCCCCCCCCCCTCGCGCGGCTCTTTGAAGTTTCGTGGTTTTCTTTGCGGCTCCTAGGCCGGGTCAGCCTGGCCACCCCTGTGCTATACTGTCAGCATTGCAATATAGTCGGCATGCAAGCATGATAAAAAAACGGGTCATATGCAGTGACTCTCAAGTGGCTCTCACATCCATGCAATCAATGAGATATAAAAGTTACAACGGCGGATACATTTACTAAGTTCTGACCGAAATGACGGCGGCAGGCCTCACTGGCAATGAAGCGGCAGATGACCTCGCCAAAAAGGCACACTGGGACGGGCAATATCAACGAGTCCCCTTTTCCCGTGGAGGCACTCGGGGAAATGTTAAAGGGGCACTGACAACCCAAAGGTCGTATTTTTTTTTATTGTCTAAAACGATGCAACTTGTAGTCATAGACATGCAAAAAACCGCATCGCGAAAAAAAACTTTCCCGCGCGCGCGCGCGCCTTTTTAGTTTTGGCGTTTGTATTTCCCGCCGCTCACCTCCTCGCTTCTTTTGATCGGTGACGTCAAAAATCAGGAAATTTAGAAGCTTTGTAGGTGACATTTCTATAACATTAAATAACGGCAATCGTAAAACATGTTTTTTAACGCAATTGCGAACGCACTACGGCTCCTCTTTTTGAAATACCAGAAATCAGAGTTCGATGTGATGTTGCTTCCTAGATTTGTACCCTCCCTCGGAAAACTTGCCGGCGCTCGTTGGCGAGTCGGGGAAAAACCGGTCGTTTCCCGCCGGCGCCCTTCTATCCCTCACCTCCTCCTCGCTTCTGGTCGCCGTGGCAACGGCGGAGGTCCGAAAGAAAGTCGAGTCGCAGGAGACCGCAAAATTTGAGTCACTGCACTGGCGCGGATCGCGCGGGAACTTCAAATTCGGCATTTGGAAATTTTTTTTTTTTAAATTCACAAATACTGAATTTTAAAGTTTCAAATTTTGAGGGTAATGTCCCGACATCGTTTTCAATCGTTTCGGATAATAAAAAAAAAATATGATTTTGGTGTGTCAGTGCCCCTTTAAGGACAATAGTACGCACAAAGTGTAGTTCTACGTGGTTTGACGAACACTCTAAACGCTCCATTCTTTACGAAACCGACCCTCAGATAAAATTCTGCTTGCCCATTTCTCTCACACGCAGTATAGAAACACTACTACACAGACTTCGTCTCAATGTCGCTTATACCGCTAGTTTTTTGTACCGCATCCATCGTGCGGAATCTCCAGAATGTGCACGCAGAGAGTCGGTAGAAAGTGAAACAAATCTCCTACTAAATGCTCGAGATTCGTAAAGTGTCGAAAAGAGCTCAATTTACTGCTCATGGTACTTGACGACCGCACCTTGTCGCTAGAGAAAGATGCTAGGACCGTGGCCTACCCCAGTTCTACAGAACAGGGCTCTGTTTGCCTTACGCGATTTCATCTTGGAAACTAAAATATGAGACAGTTATTGAGAGTATAGATCTTCACCAAGAACAAAAGAAACGCGGCGCCAAACTAGAAGTAGAAACATCATGATATGATAAATTTACATTACATACACCATTCAACTGTGAAATTCTGTATATTGTAGTCATATACCTTGGTTGTATATTATCGCGCAAAAACGAGCTTTTAATGTAAAAAGTGTTTGAATAATTTAATGTGGATACGGCCCCCTTTAGTGTATATTGTAAAGTACACCATGTACGTTTGAGTGTAGGAATTATATATAAATAGCATGACAAATCATTGCACCCTGATGTAAATGCACTGATGTCTCGTTAAAATGGGCGCCTGCGTCCCCCCCCCCCCTCCCCCCTCCAAAAAAAAGATCGTCCATAATGCGAGTTGTTTATATTAACGATTGTCCCTGAAAATGGTGTCCATATAGTGGAGTATCCGTATTGACGGGGTCCATATTAACCAGAAATGACTCTAGTGCACCTTTATAACCTGGAGTGTATTGCAGGGTGTTCTGTGCAGTGTTTAGTTTATGTGACAACTGTGAACTCTTAAGGAAATGAACACTAATCATTCAAGTTCAAAGGAGTAGTCGGCGCTGCTACAGCAGTAGCCAATGTCTCCTTTTTAGTTATTTTTTTAAATAAGTTATTAAAAAGGAAAAGGGAGTATTTCTCTTTGCATGTGTTGTAACCCACGTTAACACATGCAAAGCTTCGCTAAACGCTGCCTGACCGGCCTCCTGGCCCCGCAGTGTCTTTCTCTTAAGACTCATTGTCCAGGGCATGCTCAGACTACTTCGTCGACGACAAGCGAACCGAATCCAGCACGGTATACCGATGCTCTCGTTGGGTTATCACCAACAGGTGTGCAATCATTTCACGTGGCATCTGAAGCCGGCTTGAAAGACCCTGCGTGCCACCGCTCGACATGCAGGTACCAAATGTCGAGAGCTTACGTGCATACGTATATGTATACATTAAACTGTTAATTGTTTTCTTCCTCGTCGAATACCCAACAAAATCCCTCCACCGACGTCGTCCTTGGCACATTGAACAACACATCCATGTCGACGCCACCTCTGGATTCTCACGTCGCTGCGCAGAAACTACCGTGAACAAACGCGGATGCCGTCACGACTTTGCCTAACCCAAGTCAAGACCGTTGTGTAAAGAAACTTGGTTACGAAATATCGGCCTTTCTTGACGTTGCGCACGCTACTATGTGTAAAAAAAAAAAAAGAAAACTTAAAGCAAGTGGAAGAGATTGGCAGACGGGGGATATAATTTTTTTTTGGATGGTGCAATATGGTTAAGTAAAAAGCCGCAGATACATTCGGTATAGAACGTGAAATATGAATAAGTAAACATGTGAATCGGATCATATTATCGCTCCGCAGCTAACCAGATTGCAGCCAGAAAGAACGCCGATGATCACGATGCAAGAAGCCTAAAAAGAATAAGCCTCGCCCGTGTGCGCAAATATGGATGGTTTTTTGAACCCCTGTCATGCTTCGCATCTCACGGCATTTGCCGGAAATACGAGCAAACCCTCGACACACTATACTGGTCTTGGCTTCAAGAACAGTAGTAAAAAAAAGTCCGGCTCCTCGAGGAGCATTACTAAGTTCATCCTTTAAGTGTAAAATGGGGATATATGTAGGCGCATTTTAGATTAGATCAATATTATATTATCGAGACGTAGTGCACATTTCAAACGACAAACACATCACTTCTTCCTCCTACAACCAAATCCCGTACGAACTATACTTCGTGCTGCGTATAAACAATGTACAAAGCTTTTTTTTTTTTGTCGTTTTCTTGAGGTGACAGCGAGTATAGTTTCGTAACGAGGCGGTGCCCGTTCAGACACCTCTCTCTTCTTCCACCGTGCACTTTCTTATCTTGTTAGAGACTAACTGAGTGTAGAGGCGGTGTTAGGTGTCTGAGTGACATTGGTCGAGTATGGCAATAGTCATTCAACCGGGCTAGCTAAGCGGGGCGTAGTGGCCCTATTACGCCCTACTGGCCCTAAAGGGATGAAAGGCTGCCTTACTCTTTGGGGGAAACTTTGGGCACGTCCTTGCTCACGAACCGAAAGCCTCGGGTGATATATGACCGCTATCCGTCATCTATCGTGGGTCGTTTTGTGTCGGGGTGTTGCATAGGAACTCGATCTATTTGAGACGAGGTATGCGTTGGCCGTATAAATAATATCTGGCGGTTCGTATTGCGTATATAGTTGCCGCTTTTTTGCTGCCGATCTCGGTGGATTGGGCTTCTCGATCCGACCAAGTGAATCGAGGCCGAATGTGGCCGAAAAGTTTGCATCGTTTGGGAATAGCGCCGCGCGTCGGGTGTGCGCTTTGCTTAGGGGCTTAGGGTGATGCCTTTGTGTGCGCTTTGCTTAGGGTGATGACATCTTACCATTTTTGTTTCAAACGCGTCTTTTATTTTTGTTTTGGAATGCGAGAAGGAACGTCTCCCGGCACGAGCTCTTGGTGTTGACTGTTCTACTGCGACATCTTGTTTTCGGCTATTTATTTGTATTTCTCCCGTGAGCGCGTGCTGTCGGCATCGGGTAGTACAAAACACGGTACAAAGAATAGGCTACATTTTCATGAATGCGATCGTAGCGCGTCGAATCGAGCGGGAACCAATCGCACGCCGCCTTTCTTTCTGCTTCTTCCTCTTATACCCATTTGCTACCAGTCAAAATTTTCAAATTCCGATTCGATGCGCTACGGTCGCATTTATGTAAATGCAGCCGTAGAGACTCTTATACCCCTGTTACACGGGCACTCTTAACCGCGGTTAACTCAGCTTAACTGCTGTTACGCGGCACCACAGATACCGCACTATACTCTCGGACAGCTATTCCATAAGAAGTGAAGAGAGCGCGTGCACTGCTTTGATACGTGCTCAAGATGCTCGAGCGCACGTTCACCCATAGCTTTGACTGCATAGCCGCAGAATGTTGTCGGCAAGCATTGTGCGCTAACTGCGGCTTAGCGTAACTGCAGTTAAATGTGCCCGTGTAACAGGGGTATTAGTAGATTGTATTCTAGAGCTACGCTTTGCCGGGAGCTCGTGCCGTCACTTTGAAATTTTTGAAGCAAGGATGGAGCACGCGCCCGCTGGGCCCGCTTCCGAGCGCTTAGTTAGCGCCTCATGAGCGCAGCATGTGGCACCGACTTCCGCGTGACGTAGCGCCCGGTTTGTGCTTCGGAAGCGCTTCAGTAGGCGCTCGGTTAGCGCTTCAGCAGCGTGCATCACGCAGTAGTGATATACGACCGCACGCCGGTATGATGTCCATCCAGACCGAAACGAGCAGGGGTGGGGGTTGAGCCCAGGATCCCTGGGTTCTGCAGCGCGAGCTTTCGCTCCACGTGCTCCGAGCTGGTGTGCGCTAGCCCACTCGGCCACCGATCCCCCTTAATAGCATAATTAATAAAGAGTTTTAGAATAGGGAGCCGCAACGTTTGGGTTCCCCTAAGAAATTGGGAGACCCAAACGCAACAGGGTTCTTGTCGACGGCTTATCGAATAGGGGTTTCACAATGCAGCGCAGCGCGCGCTTGTTTCCCGCTTGCAGCGCCAATCCGACTAACGAGCGTAATAATCAAAAATAAATTATTAATAAACGTAAAACATATGCGCTTAGCAAGTACTTTTTGTTTACAAATAAAAGTTAAGGTAAATCGCAATCGAGCTGGCTAAAACAAGAGGTAATCTAAAATCAGTAGAAATGTTGTTGGTTGTATTCAGCCAAAACAATCCAATCCGTAGCGCGTTCTAATTTAACGCTCGTTCTCAGATTTTTTGGGCGTTCGTGTGCGCTTTGACCGTCTGTCGCCGAAGTTTTTCTGCCTTCAATTATGCCGAAACTGAGACGAACGCAAGGGAGCATACTCTGGGAGCAGCTGCTCTATTTAAATCTAAGCTGGAGCGACTTTGAAGCCAAAGAATACTTGTTTTAAAGCTGCAGGTAACGTGCCACGAACGAAATCCACTCGGAGTCACGAAGTAGCAATACGTTGCCATGTCAGCGGTTACCGCGTCTGTTTAGGCTTAGGAACGGCCAGGATCAGGGACGATCTTTAAAATGGGGCGAGCACACCGCTCATTCTTTGTGATTGAGCAAAATAAAGCAAAGCGAAAGCTGGTTGCACCATTCATTGGCAATGAAACTGGCTAATACTGCAGCGACCATGAAGATTTTGCTCCGAAGCGAGCGGAAAGGGCGCCGCCATGTTTGCCGACGCAACCCGGCCCCTATTGGGGGCCCCACGCTATTTCTCGAATTCTGCGTTGGGAACGGACGCCAACCCGAATCCCCAAACGGAGTTTGGGTTCTGCGCATATGCAGTGGTGAGCCCCTATTTCTTTTGAGGCCCCCAAGCTTTGGGGGCCGCTATTCTAAAACTCTCTAATGCCTTGCGCTGCTTTGCGGGAACCAGGTGGGGAGGCTCAACATCATCCCTCCTCCACTTAAACGTTGCACTGGTGCGTCGATCGCTCGCCTATTCTATACCAGTGCTTCATGGCCTCTCACGCACCTCCGAGACTCGTCTACATTACTTGTTGTCTCGCAGCCCAAGAGTTTGCCTGGCTGTTGGCTGTGCCTCGCGCAACCTCCTGTGTTCTAGCTTTTACAGAGGCACAGGAGCCGCCAACCTCGGTTCTTCGAATACAAGAAACCTGCAGGCATCGTTTTCGTTTAAAACACAACATATTGAACACCCCCTTTTACATCACCTAATGCGCGGAAACAGGCGCACGAATATGCAATGTTCTTTTAGAACATCAGCGCCATCTACCAAGTTACACTCAATGGTAAACACTGCTCTCACCTGCCCCCTGGACGTTTACGACACCTAAAGTTCAGACGACAACAAATGAAACGGAGAAGAAAAGCTCAGTGAGCATTATGGTGACGGCAGAACGGGCTCTCTTCCACGTTCGCAGTGAGTACTTCAGTTTCACTCAAGTGTACAGAGACGGACATCTACCGACGATGAAGGATCAGCTTCTGCATTTGTTATACCATCTTTAGACAGACACCGTTTCTTCCGGCTATCACAGCGATCACTCTGCACAACAGCTGAGTTACATGCTGTACTGTCAGCATTACAATTTATTCGGCGTGCAAGCCCAGGATCCTGGGTTCTGCAGCGCGACCTTTCGCTCCACGTGCTCCGAGCTGGTGTGCGTAAGCCTGCTCGGCCACCGATCTTAATAGGATAACTGATAGGGAGTTTTAGAATAGGGGGCCCCAACGTTTGGGTTCCCCTAAGAAATTGGGGGACCCAAACGCAACAGGGTTGTGTCGACAGCTTATAGAATAGGCGTTTCACAACGCAGCGCAGCGCGCACTTGTTTCCCGGTTGCAGTGCCAATCCGGCTAACGAGCGTAATAATCAAAAATAAATTATTAATAAACGTAAAACATATGCGCTTAGCAAGTACTTTTTGTTTACAAATAAAAGTTAAGGTAAATCGCAATCAAGCCGGCTAAAACAACAGGCAATCTAAAATCAGTAAAAATGTTGTTGGTTGTATTCAGCCAAAACAATCCAATCCGCAGCGCGTTCTAATTTCACGCTCGTTCTCAGATTTTTGGGGCGTTCGTGTGCGCTTTGACCGTCTGTCGCCGAAGTTTGTGGCCTTCAACTAGGCCGAAACTGAGACGAACGCGAGGGAGCATACTCTGGGAGCAGCTGCTCTATTTAAATCTAAGCTGGAGCGACTTTGAAGCCAAAGAATACTTGTTTTAAAGCTGCAGGTAACGTGCCACGAACGAAATCCACTCGGAGCCACGAAGTAGCAATACGTTGCCATGTCAGCGGTTACCGCGTCTGTTTAGGCTTAGGAACGGCCAGGATCAGGGACGATCTTTAAAATGGGGCGAGCACACCGCTCATTCTTTGTGATTGAGCAAAATAAAGCAAAGCGAAAGCTGGTTGCACCATTCATTGGCAATGAAACTGGCTAATACTGCAGCGACCATGAAGATTTGCTCCGAAGCGAGCGGAAAGGGCGCCGCCATGTTTGCCGACGCAACCCGGCCCCTATTGGGGGCCCCACGCTATTTCTCGAATTCTGCGTTGGGAACGGACGCCAACCCGAATCCCCAAACGGAGTTTGGGTTCTGCGCATATGCAGTGGTGAGCCCCTATTTCTTTTGAGGCCCCCAAGCTTTGGGGGCCGCTATTCTAAAACTCTCTAATGCCTTGCGCTGCTTTGCGGGAACCAGGTGGGGAGGCTCAACATCATCCCACTGGTGCGTCGATCGCTCGCCTATTCTATACCAGTGCTTCATGGCCTCTCACGCACTCCGAGACTCGTCTACATTACTTGTTGTCTCGCAGCCCAAGAGTTTGCCTGGCTGTTGGCTGTGCCTCGCGCAACCTCCTGTTCTAGCTTTTACAGAGGCACAGGAGCCGCCAACCTCGGTTCTTCGAATACAAGAAACCTGCAGGCATCGTTTTCGTTTAAAACACAACATATTGAACACCCCCTTTTACATCACCTAATGCGCGGAAACAGGCGCACGAATATGCAATGTTCTTTTAGAACATCAGCGCCATCTACCAAGTTACACTCAATGGTAAACACTGCTCTCACCTGCCCCCTGGACGTTTACGACACCTAAAGTTCAGACGACAACAAATGAAACGGAGAAGAAAAGCTCAGTGAGCATTATGGTGACGGCAGAACGGGCTCTCTTCCACGTTCGCAGTGAGTACTTCAGTTTCACTCAAGTGTACAGAGACGGACATCTACCGACGATGAAGGATCAGCTTCTGCATTTGTTATACCATCTTTAGACAGACACCGTTTCTTCCGGCTATCACAGCGATCACTCTGCACAACAGCTGAGTTACATGCTGTACTGTCAGCATTACAATTTATTCGGCGTGCAAGCCCGATAAAGAAATGGGTCATATATGCAGTGACTCTCAAGCAGACTTGTGCCCGTTACTCCAAAAAAGTAATTAATTACAATTACAATTACTTGGCCTAAAAAGTAGTGGATTACCGTTACAAATTACTCCTCGTGAAAAGTAACTGATTAATTACTTCGTTACTTTACTCAATTACTTTTGCGTTACTTTAAAGAAACGCAAACTACCCGCTATATCTACTGCGTGTTTGTGGGGGGAATTTCGGGCCCCATCAAAAATAAAACAGATCCACTACTATATCTACCGATTATTTTATGATAATAATTTTAGGAGGATGGATCTATAAATTTGTAAAGGACTGGAACAGGTGTTCAATATAAAGGAATCTAGCGCTGTCCACCCGGGACAGAACTGAATCCATGAACATGCGACGAATGCACATGGGCGGCGGAGGCACGCACACCGTGCGAAATCTGGCATCGGCAAACTTTAGAATACGACTGTCCTGAATATCGGGTTTTTCTATGGTTGCTGCATATTGCCTAAATAGGGGCTGGTTTAGCCACTAAAACCAACTGGCTGTGAGACTTACATGCGGTACTTGCGTCTGGGCAGATTTCAAAGAGTCCCGCTTGTTGAAGGTTGTTATCCGGCCTTGACCCACTTGATCTTTTTTCTTGATCATCAAACTAATCAAAACCGAAACTTCACACGAAATATTAATCCACAATCTTTCAGCTAAGCTGATTTTTTTCGTTTAGAAATTATTAAAAAAAGCACAATTGTCAGTGAACAGCAGGCTTCAATGTATCTCACGCGTCTACAGCCGCCTTAGCTGCCTTAACTCCTGTGTCCAAGTCAGCCACTGTTTATTCTCAGAAAACTCGGGCTGTGTTCCCTTTTCCTAATATGTCGGAGTACAAGTTCCCGTAGGCACCATCTGCTGACGAAAACCCCAACATTTCTTTTCTAGGAATGTGGGTTCAGCTTCGAAATCCCAAGCCATTTTGGCTGTGCTCCCCGACCACCTTATCGCCTGCAGTCGAAACTTACTGTTTAAACTGACAGTAGTGTTGAGGCTACATTTTTTTTCTGTTCCAATAAGCTGCTGCCATCGCTTCCCTTATGTTTGTGCCTTACGCATCCGCTATTGCGAAGTCAAGTGACAGAAGCCACAAAGCTGGTTGGTCCAGCCAGTATTTAGCTTTCACAGCGCTGTCAAAGATGAACAGGGTCAGGGTTTCGTTACCTTTTTTTTTGTCTGCGGGGTGGGTGTGTGTAAGCGGAGCATCGACAAGCAAAAGACGGTCTCGTGTGACAAAAAAAAAAAAAAAAAGATTCTGATTGGTTTTTGGGGGACAACATGCAGGGGGTGGGGCGGAAAGGAGGGGGGGAGGGGGGCGAGCGGATGCACCACCGTCACAGTGTGCACGTTCGTACTCTTCACGACCCACACGCGACGGTTTTATGGGTCATTAGTTTTCCGCTCTTTTGTGCGCTCGAAGCAGTCCGTTCGTTTTCAAGTCGGAGCTTGTTGCCTTCATGTAGAAAGTCAAATCATCCCAGCCTGGCTGACCGTACGAACGAGTCCAGAAACGGGCTCTGGCTGGGCTGTCGCGGTTTCCGTGAATTCCTTTCCCTCGCCAGCACTCTCTTCGCGAGCAAACCCCCGTCTTGTGTTACCATGCTAAAAGCGCGAAGGCCGTTGCATCGCCCTTCTTCACTCTATTTTTCCCTTTGACTGGGCGGAAGAATTGTAACGAGTAATTTCAGTAACACGTTACCGAAAAAGTAATGAAATTAGATTACAAGTTACATTTTCAAAAAAAGTAACAGATTCATTACAAAATTACTAGAAAAGTAATTAATTACAAGTAATTCCGTTACTTGTAACGGATTACTTCCAAGTCTGCTCTCAAGTGGCTCTCACACCATACGGTCAATGAACTGTGAAAGCAACAACGGCGGATACATTAACAAAGTTTTAATTGAAATGACGGCGGCAGTGAAGGCAGGCCACGACTTGCACTTCAATGAGTTCAGGACACTGTGGCCTCACGGTCAATGACGCGGCAGACTGCCTTGCCAAAAAGGCAATGTCGACGTGTCCTCCTATCCCGTGGAAACACTCGGGAGATATTAAGGACGGTAGAACGCAAAAAAAAAAAAATAGTTGTACCTGACGAACACTCTAAACCCTTCATTCTCTACGAAATCGATCTTCGGATAAAATTCCGCGTACGCTGTCACACGCAGCATAGAAACACTACTGCACAAACTTCGTCTCAATGTCGCTTATACCGCTAGCTTTTTACACCGTATCCATAGTGCCGATTCTCCAGAATGCGCATGTGGAGAGTCGGTTGAAGATGAAACTCATCTCCTACTAGAATGCTCGAGATTCGAAAAGGATCGAAAAGAGCTCAATTTATGGCTCATGGTACTTGACGATCGCTCTCTGTCACTAGACAAGGTGCCAGGACCTTGGTCTACCACAGTTCTTCAAAAGTGGGCTCTGTTTGCCTTTAAGCGATTATATTTTGGAAACTGAAACTGCGGACAGTTATCCAGAGTAATGGATATTCATCAACAACACGGACACGACACAAAGGTAGAACCATCATTATATGATAAATTGACATTATATACATTCTTCAACGGTGAAATTTTGTATACTATACTCGTATACCTTGGTTATATGATTTCGCGCTAAAATGAGTCTTTAATATAACACGTTTTTAGGTGATCTATTGTGCATAGCGACACCTTTCGTGTATATTGTGCAGTACATAATGTACGTTTTTGGTGTAGCAAATACATTTAAATAGCATGAGAAATCATTGCACCCTCATGCAAGTAGTGCAGTTTTATAATTTGAAGTGTATTGCAGAGTGTTCTGTGCAGTGCTTAGTTTATGCGACAACTGTGAACTCTCAAGTGAATGAACAATAGCCGGTGCCACTGTAGCGGCAGCCAGTGTCTTCTTTTTATTTATTTTTATCAGTTTTTAAAGAAAAGAAAAAAGCATAATAGGAACGAACCCCGGAGGTAAGCTCGCCGAATAAAAACTCGCGGGAGAAAAGCTCACCGGTCACCCACTTTTCGGCGGGTCCGGAGAAAAGCTTAACCGTCTCAGACCCTGAGAAAAGCTTACCTCGAATTCACTTTTATGCAAGGTCGTTGTTATAATTTTAAATCACTAGTGCAACCAAAGCTACACGAGCCTCCCAGACAAACTGTACACATAAAAAAAAGTCTGCATGGTGCAGCCTTTTCCGTTTTTGTACGTTTTCGCGCAACTGTAGCAATATTAAATTCTGACGCAGCTGGGATGGGAGAGATTTCAACCTATTCTAATTAGCCAATTGGAAGGATTTAAAATTAAAAGGGTACCTTCTCTTATGCAATGCCGGCGTCTCATAAAAGGTGAATTCATTGTATAAAAATCTAGACTGAACCTGCAGCCTTTTGCAGCGGTTATATTTTCGCCAACTGTATTTTAATTATTGTCCCATAACTTGTTTTATTAATTTTCTTCCTATCATTCACGACGTGTATGACGTATACTTAAAAAAAAATATCTTGAAGTGCACACTAATCGTTTACATTCAGATATATACTTCAGTTAAATTAACTTTTTTAACTTTTTTTTTTTTGAGTGAACGCTTGATTTAGAGTCTTGTTAAGGCCCGTTCACACTCTTGCGACCTCTTAAACCTGGGTTCCTTAAAACGTCTTAAACCAGAGGACACACTGGCGCGATCTATTGGGTAGCAGTGTAAACTCGGCGGTCCGGCATAATTGTTTTATTTCTCTCGCGCATTATCCTTTCTTTCTTGGCTCGAAAAACTTTTGTCAATGTTATAAACGAGCCTTTCTATGGGTATTACACACATTTGACCTCGGAAATCCCGCAAAACCTTCGCTCTTGTGAAGTGCAGTTCCAGGGTCACCGCATAGATGGCGCCACAATGCCAGTGTGTTCCCTTGTTCTAAAAATATTTAAGAAGTTTTAAAATATCTCGTCTCTCTCAGTCGTACTCGGTCGCAAGAGTGTGAACGGGCCTTTAGTGAGCTTTTTTCCGCATCCAACGGTTTTTCTTTGAGCTTTTCTTCGATGAGCTTTTCTCCGCCGTCCAGTAAAAACAGCGGAAATAGACGGGACGAAGTCAAAGAGTGAGTAAATAAACTTTATTGTAGCGACGTGTGACTAACCCTCGCGTGGAGCCCCTAGTCTGGGGCCCCATACGTGGCGGTGACCGCCTCGGCGCGGTCCACCAGCGATTGCTGGCCAATGGCCGTGGCATCGGTCAGTCGCTCCTCCCAGTAGGGGGTGGGTGGGATTGGGATTGGGTGGGATGGCGGGTATAAGCTGGCGCTGCCAGACCATGTCAATAAGGTTGGGACGGTCGCCGCAACGCGGGCACTAAGGCGGGCTGAGTGGCAGGTAGAGGTAAGAGTAGAAGAGGGGGTCGGGAATGTGTTAGTTTGCAGTTGTTGCCACAGGACGGCGTCTCTGCGAGTACGGGAAGTGGTGAGGAGGAGGATAATGTTGCCGAGCGAGGCGTAGCTCTGCAAGGTGAGTGCTGTAGGAGTAAGGGACTAGTTGGATGCTGACAAAATCTTCCCCAGGCTCCCGGTGAGAGAGGTCTCGGGCGAGCGCATGAGCGCGCTCATTATCGGGGACGGCTGCGTGCCCAGGCACTCAGACCAGCCGGAAAGTGTGGGAGGTGGAGGATAGGAACGGGTCGAGTAATGGAAGGATGTGGGGTGTTATATAGGAAGTGCCGACAGGCCGTCTGCGAATCAGTGAGAACGTGAATGGGGATGAAGGAGGAGAGAAATGAGGTAGAAAGGATTGCCCTTGCGACCGCTCGTTCTTCCAGGATGGACACGTCGGTAAGACCACGCTCAATGGCCGTGTGGACTGTCCTGAAATCAGAGTCCGCGACGACCGTGACGCCCCCGCGCGCACCCTGTGGGCTGGCGTCCGTAAAGAAGACGAATTCAAAGAGAACCACACAGGACGGGCGGTATGCTAAAAAAACTACTGCTCTATTAAAAATGCTGTGAACGTCTGTCCCGTGTGCTGCTCTTTGACTGTGAATATTTTGCAGCCTTCCAGGCACGCGACGCCGTGTGTAGCGCCGCCACATCCTCCTTTTGTACAGTTTATTTTTACAGCGAAGCTATTAAGGGCTAGTTCCCCCCACTATCGTGTCCGCGTACAATCAAGTGTCGACAGAAAACTCTTCATTGGTCGTGGCAAGTATGAATAAATAAAAAAACAAACAAGAGGAGGGTTCAAGTATGAATAAATAAAAAGAAAAAGAGGGAGCAACCAGCGTGATTCAGCCTTCCTTGGCATTATTAGATAGTGAGGTCTTGATCCCTTGTTATCATCTCTAGGCATCGTCCTCGAGGTCGTCCTGGAAGTCGTCCTTGAGGTCGTTCTAGAAGTCGTCCTCGAGGTCATCCTAGAAGTCCTTGAGGTCGTCCTCTAGGCATCGTCCTAGAAGTTGTCCTTGAGGTCGTCCTAGACGTTGTCTTCGACGTCGTCCTAGTCGTCGTCCTCGAGGTCGTCCTTGAGATCGTCTTAGACGTTTGTCCTTGAGGTCGTCCTAGACGTTGTCCTCGAGGTCTCCTAGAAGTCCTCCGAGAGGTCGTCCTCTAGGCATCGTCCTAGAAGTCGTCCTCGAGGTCGTCCGAAAAGTTGTCTTTGAGGTCCTCCTTGAGGTCGTCCTAAAAGTCGTGCTTGAGGTCGTCTTAGACGTTGCCCTCGAGGACATCCTTGAAGTCGTCCTCGAGGTCGCCCTAGAAGTCATTGAGGTCGTCCTAGACGTCGTCCTCTAGGCATCGTCCTAGACGTCGTAAAGATAACAGCTTCTCTGGTCCTCCATCTTCACGTGAAATGGAAGGGCTCTACATTTTTTTTTTCAAAGCGTTTGCAGCTGGCGAAGGCTTCCCGAAATGTCCTAAAAACCTCCCTCACCTCTTCAGATTTTTTTTCTTTTTTTTTTAGTTGCGGTGTGTGGCTGGCGGAACTTGTGGCGCAGGTGTTCGGCAGCCGGCGAAACTTTCTTTGCCCGTGGGTTGCCATGGCATGCTTTACTTTTCCAAGCTAAATCAAAATTATAGCTTCAGTATCTGCATTACAGGCTTTTAGCGCCTGTCCTGCATGCGGGGGTGTCCCCAGGATTGTCTGAGAGGTGCTGGAGGAGGAGGGGGGGTGGTGGTACATTCGTGTTTTCTGTATATAGGCAGTTCTTGAGGGGTGTTGGATGCGGCCTGGGGATATGTTTAAGGGAGGGGGGGGGGGTGGATCGAGGGGGTGAGGGTACAAGGGTATTGCGTGGCTCTCTTTCACCTTGCTTCGAAGCGCTGTGAATACTGCTGCGTCGTTCTCTTTGATTTTGTTTAGAAGCGGTGTGAATAGATTGGATATCGATTATGCTCACGTCGCGTCAGCAAAGCCTAGAAAAAAGAAAAAGAAAACTTGAGATTTGTGGGATGAAGGCTTGAGCTGGAAAACTCTGGTAACGAAAGACGTCGGGAAACATTTTCTCCAACGCTTTACTTCTTTTTTGTCTCATATGGGATTTTCTATCGTAGTATATCACGCTGTTGAGCGTTTTTCTTTTTTTTTCTTTTTTCAGCGCTTTCGTAACTTTTTTTTTCGTCTCCTCTAATTAAGTTGAGATTACGAAATTTCTGACTACCTTTCCCATCAAACCAACTTGTTTTTATGCGGCACCTTTTGTTGCGTGTTTCAACTGCTTTTTATCGCCGTAGCAGTGCTCCGACCCCCCTCCCTCTTCCCCCATCGACTACGTTGGGCGAGTAAATTACTGAATCGACTTTAATATATCTTTCTGACGTTCTATTTTCGCGCTGTTTTATGCAGGTATCTTTATGTCAGCTCTTGTGTGTTTCCAAATTCTTTAATTCGATTTTGATTATGACAAACGAGTTCATTCTAAGAGTGTGCATAATCGACATTTCGGCAGACCGGAATGGGAACTCCGTCTCACCTTACCGTGGACTGCAGCGAAAGCCAGGAGCGCGAGATATTTGCTTTTAGCTTGGCTGCAGGAACGCTCGTGCAGCGGGCGCATTTGAGCGCGTGCTGATGGCGAGCTTCCACAGTTCTCTTAGAACGTGCATTCTGCAGCATGCGCCATATTTGTGGGTGCTGTCTAGAGCGCATGCTCAGAACGAGCCCACATTAATAGGCTGCTAAGACCGGCAATCTTGAGGGTGCGGAATGCACGTTACAAAAGAACTGTGGAATAAAAACATAAAATTCAAAAGCGCTAACAAAGACGAGGACAAAAGTAGGAAGGTGAACAGGACGAGCGCTTACTCTAGTAAGCGCTCGTCCTGTTCACCTTCCTACTTTTGTCCTCGTCTTTGTTAGCGCTTTTGAATTTTATGTCATGAACCAACTCGCCCGCTTCGCCACTTTAGAACTGTGGAAGCTCGCCATTAGCACGCGCTCAGCAGTCGCGCACACAGCTATACATAGGTTGCACTGACGTAATTTGGTCCTCCTTTCTGGTGGCCGAACTTCCTCGAGCGTAGCCTTTACTGTGCATTTTCTACGAGCAGTACACGAGCGTCGCGAGCGAGCGGAAACGAGTGAGCACAGCTTCATTATACTTCGGTTCACTTTATCTGCGAGCGAAGTCAAAGCTAGAAGCGCGAGACCAGTGCTTTTTGAGTTTCTGCCCAGCTCGCGCGCTCGAGCAAAGCCTGAAGGCACGGAGCTTTCGTGCTCGCGCTTCCAGCTTTGCCTTAGCTCGCACATAAGGTGAAACGAAGTATAACAGGAGGTTTTGGCCACCAGAAAGGAGGACGGATATGACGTCACGTGCAACCCATGTATGGCCGCCAGTGAATACTTCCTATTGATGTGAGCTCGTTCGGAGCATGCGCTCTAAACAGCACGTCCAGTGACGCTTCTGCTTTTGCTGCAGCGTTTGGCGAGAAGATCGAACTATTCGCAGCTTTCACGACCTATAGAGGGCGCACTGGTGCCTATCAAAATGGCTGTCACCTGGATGATCGTCCTAGAACAGCGGTACGAGGCTCGGTCAGCGACGCGTAAGTAATTCTAGTTTTGCTATATACGAGCAGTATTAAAGCCTTACGTTATTTTTTCACGCCAGGAAGGTGTAGGTAAGCCCTTTTATTAGGAGTCCAATCATCCAGGAGTTAGGGAGTGCGATTCTCACACCGCGGTACCACCATCGCTGAAAGTTGCGAATAGACCTTTCCAAAAAAAGGGCTCCTGGCCGCTTCCATTTTCAGTGTTCGTGTGTATGGCGCGAGCGTGGGCGCGAATTTGCTCGCCTTCCGAAGCGACGAACATGTGCGTGCTGGGCTGAGGAGATCGCACGCTGGGCTGAGGATTGGAATGGTGTATGCTCCGTTCACCCTTAAAGGGATACTGAACCAAGAAATTTAGTGTCCATAATAAGTGGCGCACGTTCTTTCCACGAGCCAGCAGCCGCCGGTGTGCGCGAGCACACGCAACAAAAATGAAGTCAAAGACCTCCATTCACGGTTAAGATGACAGTGAAATGTATGGGCTTCGGGCCAAAGGAGAATAAAGACAAGTTTTTCATCTACACAGTGGTGTCTGGTGTAAAAAGTAAGCAATTAATTGGTCTAACAAGCACGTACCTTTCACTTGTAGAGATGAAAAGCCTGT
Organism: Ixodes persulcatus; assembly: GCA_013358835.2. Classification (NCBI taxonomy): domain Eukaryota; kingdom Metazoa; phylum Arthropoda; class Arachnida; order Ixodida; family Ixodidae; genus Ixodes; species Ixodes persulcatus. The sequence goes on along the minus strand of JABSTQ010011188.1, from coordinate 1,658,379 downwards.
CTCTATTCTCCTTTGGTCCAAAGCCCATGCATTTCACTGTCCTCTTAAGCGCGAATGGAGGTCTTTGACGTCATTTTCGCTGCGTGTGCTCGCGCACACCGGCGGCTGCTGGCTTGTGGAAAGAACGTGCGCCACTTATTATGGACACTAAATTCTTTGGTTCAGTATCCCTTTAAGCTGAGACTGCATAGCTCGCGCTCCTGGCTTTGAGGTATGCATTTCTAGCGCTAGCGCTCGTTCTGCGGAGGAACGCTTCAAAGCATCTATAGACCTTTCCAATGTTTACAAATCCACATCCCAGCGTGCGATCTCCACAGCTCAGCACGCGCGTGTGCGTCGCTCCGGAAAACGAGCAAAGCACGCGCCATACGCACGAACACTGGAAATGGCACCGGCCATACGCTCTTTCTTGGAAAGGTCTATAGGGAGTATTCACTGGCAGCCATAGCTGTGTGCTCGGCTGTGGAGCGCGTGCTGAACGCGAGCTTCCACAGTTCTTTCGCCACGTGCATTCCGCACCACCAAAATTGCCGGTCTTGGCAGCCTATTAATGCGAGCTCGTTCTGAGCATGCGCTCTAAACAGTGATCTCAAATATGGCGGCCAGTGAATACCTCCTATACTCCGTTTCATACTCCGTTCCATCGATCGGGACAAGTGTGTTTTGGCGTATCGCCGCAGCGGGGCGCCCGTTACATGACTCTTGTCTGCCGCTCTACCTTTTCACTTTGAGCGGCCACGTCACGTAACGATCTGCCATGCTTTGTCAGTATTGGCGACGTGAGCGATCGAAAGCGTCGCTGTGATCGGTCTTCCACGATAGGCCGAATGCTGACTATGACGTCAGCAAAGGATTTCCCATCGGCGGAAATAAGAGGAACGGAAGCACTTCAATTTTGACGGTGTTGGCAGTGTCGGTTTGAGAGTGCTGTGATTTCAAGCTTCCACCATGCTCTTTACAAACACCTTCAAACTTGTTGTTCACAAGGTAATGACGTCACGAAAGGTAACCATAGGAGGGCGCCACCAAAACATCTCGCCGCCAATAGAGGAGGCTATGAAACGAGGCTATGCTCAAACACGAGCATCATGCACGCCATGGTATCTTTGGCAGGCTTCCAATCACTCGTGCTTACGTCACGAGCACCGAACGACCAAAGGCCCGTTCACACTTTGCCATTTATTACGTTAAAGGGGCGATGCAGCAATTTTTGTACTTTGCGCAAATACCGCTTAGAACGGATCCCTGACATTAATGACCTATGAAACACGCGTTCGTTTTTCACCCCACGCAATAGAAGTCCCAGAAAAAAATTAAAAAACGAGCAGCGTTCACCCCCTCAACTCGCAGCCAGAACAAGACGCCACGTGACCCGGAACCGATTATATGCCGCCAATGTTGATCATAGCCACGCGCTGGTGTTGGCAAAGCACAGGACACGCGCTGAGTTCCAGACATTGTTATGGCTCGGCTATTGTCGTCGTTGCAGCGATTGAACACGGGCCACTACCCGAATCCTTCTCGAGCTAGATATTATCACGAGCCCAAATCGAGTGCCCACGCAATGCTCGGGTCCAATCTATGAACCGCATTCAAAAATTGTCATTGGGGTGTACTGCGATCCCCACGTTACGTCATCAAATTTTGCAAAGGAGAGATTGAATGAAAATGATCGCTTTTGTCCTTGAAATTACACCGCAACAAAGGAGTTTCTTGGCCAGTGGCGTTGCGTGCGAGGATCCTTGAGTACCACTAGTGCCAGTAAGCTCGTGTAAAGTGACAAACATTCCAACTTAATATCGTTTGACAGCTCCTTTAAGTTACGTTACCAACTCTTACGACAACTTACGACCGCCCGTGACCATGGCAACCAGTGACGCATCGCGAGTCGTAACGTAATGCAAGGAGTTGCGCTTCGCTCAACGTTTCTTCAGAATTCTTACGACCGCTTACGTTCAACCAATCGGGACTCGTGGAAGCGAAGCTCCTGGGCATGCGCGCTACGCTCGGGAGCCCGGCGGCCCGGCGCTGTTCTCTAAAATGGCGACCGACCCAAAGGTTCCGTCGACGCTGGCGACGCCGGTGGGGCACAAGGTTTTCCGCACAGAAGACAGGCACACACAAAAATACACGTACACAGTGCTCTGACGCAGGTTTCGTCTAACCTAGCTATCTTCTCAGCTTCAATAATTTGCTTTGATAGCTGGTTTCCACTCCAGCTGATGACAGTGCAGTTGGTCATGTCCGCCGAGCAACCGCACTCTCTGCAATGGATCCCCAGGTGTCCGGAAATTACTTTAGGAATGGTGTATTGATGTTCACGCAATTTGTCGTTGAGACATCTGCCGGTTTGCCCTATATACTGCTTGCCACATGACAGGAGAATTGAATACACCGCTCCTTCTGTAGATGGAATGTAGAAAAGTTTCGCTACGCCGCCGGTGGCGCGGTGCATTTTGAGAACTGTAGTCTTTCTGCACAAGGGTTAACGCCGCTGTGGGCTTCCGCGTGTCGATCACGAGCCATCTCGTGCACTGCCGCTGCCTCTTGAGAACTGCAACTATGGCGGCGTCACGCATGCGCCAAGCGGTTGGTGGGATTGGTCTATTGCATATTTGTAAAGAATTACTTTACCAACTAGGTATCCACTTAGTTTCGGTTTCAACGAAGTGCACCTGCCGGCTGAATACCTCTGGAGTCTCTGATGTTCAGAGACGAAGTTATTAGGTTAAAACGCGTTCACGTGAGAACTAGTGATAACCTAAAGACGTCATAAAATGGGACATAGGAACAAAGAAACTGCAGTGGCTTCGCTCGGCTATGCCAGGATATACGTAGCGTGAGCTTAGGTTCAGCTGGTTATTCTTAGCTTTCCTGGTTGCCTAACATTAGCTTGATTATCATGCTTACTGCTGCTTCGATGACACACACACGGTATACGCATTATGTGACTACTTCGGGATCCGATGAGTTAAGCTTCTCCGCTCTTCTGCGCCGCTGAGCAGCAATTTCGCTCTCCTTCTCCATAGCTATACCACACTGGCAAACGCCCCGCTATATGTATACCCCCACTGATACCTCTGCGCATGCGCTCAAAATGAGAGGCGCTACAAGCGGCTCCGGTGCAGCGTCAGACTTGGCTACTGTGCAACGGAGGCGCACAGCTGGGCACGCGGCGGCGCCAGTGCGTCTGCCGCGGCTATGACGTCACTCCTCTGGAATGCGCAGACCGCCGAGGCGCGCGCGGCGGCGGCGGAGCGCGCGGCGGCGGCGGCTCCGGCGCACCAGCTGTGCAGACGCCTCGGTGGCTCCGCGGCCAGAGCGCTGGCCTACGGATCCCCATGTGGCGGGTTCGAATCCCGGCCGAGGTGCCCGCAATCTGACGGAGGCTTATTGCGTAGGAGGCGCCGTGTAACCGAGCTTTCGGTTGCACGTCAAAAGATCCCCAGGTGGTCCAAATTAATCCTCAGTCTTCCGCTGGGGCATGCCAGATTCCCGTCATTGGTTTGGGACGTAAAACCCCCAAATTTGACTTTTTTGCGCCAGCTGTGCGCCGTGTTACGTCACTGCTCCTCGCGCATGCGCAGCACGGCTCTCCAGGAGCCACGCGAAACTGGTCAACCTCGCCCAGTGTAGCTCACGCTACAAAATCAATGCAAACCGTGCGGTTATTGCTTTTTAACCTAACGGCTCCGCCTATCTGTACATCGAAAAGACTACAGAAGTACTCGGCCGCTGCCACCGCTTTGATATATTTTGTAATTTTTGGTTTTTCACGAGCCTGCACAATCGCACATGTACAAGCCGCAGCTAAAAGCCGTAGGTATGCCCCCTTTCAGTTTTGCGAGCCTGTTAGCCCTTCTTCGAGAGCGCAATCGCATTTCTTTGCAATCGAAGCGGGGCCAGCGGTGTACCAGTGGCCACCGCGGACGGCAGCCATATTGAATGATACGCTATTGGCTGACCGTAATCATTACCGGAGAATTCATATTGGTTCTTTCTTACGGACGGCAGGGTACAGTGTGAACGCGCAGATCGTAAGCGGCCATAACGTAAGTTGTCGTAAGAGTTCGTAACGTAACTTAACGTAAGAAATGGCACGGGCCCTATACGCCTGCCAAAGGTACCATAGGCAACCTGCAATGCTGTTTGGTTTGGCGCCATCTAGTGACTGAGGCAAGAAATATTGGATACCCCTGGGAGTGGCGGCTGCATTGTTCAAACGTGAGCTTTTACTCTGGTGGCGCCGCTTAGCCTAGTGTCTGTAGCAAGAAATACTGGGTATCCCAGGAAGCCGTGATCGCGTAACATGCCAGTACAGCGGAAGCTACGGCCATGGCGGGCCAATGGGAACGTGACTTCGTATCACCGGGGCGCGCCTCTATTCCGAAGAAGTATCAGGCTTTTCGCTGCGTCATGCTCCAGTATGTGTGTGTTGCGCTCGTATACGTCGCGCATTTCGAAGCCTTCGGCACGCAATGTGGAGCTTATCGTTCACCCTTTGCCAAGTTACAACGAGACAAGGTATAACCGTGGGCTCTCACTCTGCCGGCGCCGCCTGGCTTTTGCCGGCTGGCTATTGGGAGCATGCTGCATGCGTTACTAATCCGTGTCGTTTTTTTTTGTGTGTCGTTCTAGTGGGATTTGGGCATTAGAGAGATAATTGAGGCTGACAATGTTAAAAGTTCCGGCACGGGGTGTATCAGCGTGTCTTCAATTCACCTGGCAGAAAAAGAAAGCGTACTAGCAATCTGTGACGGGACGTCGGATTGATTGATGGTTTTGCGGGTTGCGAAGTATGTATATACGATGTTCTCTGATTCAACAGTTGGAAGCGTTCTGTGTTGTCTGTTCCTCCACTGTCCTTGTCCTAAAGCGTAATCATGTTTTTTAATGTGCAGTTAAGGTTCTCCTCCGGATCGGGCTGGCAGGAATTACGTGAAAACTAATAATAATAATAATAATAATAATAATAATAATAATAATAATAATAATAATAATAATAATAATAATAATAATAATAATAATAATAATAATAATAATAATAATAATAATAATAATAATAATAATAATATCTTTAGTCACAATGAACGAGCATATTGGAACCTTTCCTAGAAGCTTTAGGTGTTGATGACTCAGGATACACATCTCTGCGACTTCTTGGCTGGAAAGCTCGGTTTGTATTTTTTTTTTTTTTTTACAAAACACCGCGGAAGTGCCCGTGCAGTTCCTAGAACGCTCCTCCGACTGGTGTGTCTATACCGCGTTCAAAAAGTGGTCCCTCGATTTCCGCCCGATGACGTCACAGAAGAGTCATATTGTCGCCGGTCGCGATCCTGGCGGTGTCACAGCAGCGGTGGTGGATGCGGCAGGTGCCTGTTCTGCCGCAGGTTGCTCTCCAGCTTGACAGGCCACGGAAGATTCGATAGACGGGGGTTGGGACGCCGCGACAACAGCGACACTCGCGTTCTCTCGCACTTTTTGACAGAAATCCTACGACCAACCGCCAGGATCGCGACATCCGACAGCGTGACACTCCGGCTGTTGTGACGTCATTTGATGCCATGGACGGAATGGGACGCTAAGCACACCAGTCGGAGTCGCGTTCCAGGCCCGGCTTGCCCTGCTTTTTTTTTGCCCGCCCCTCGAGAGCTGAAGTTCGTCCGTAACGCACCGCGCAACGCTTCCCAGAGAGCAAAGCCGTCGTGCTAGGTTTTCTACGCCAATCTTTTGGAGGCCAGCCGGCACGGAGTTTGGACACGAGTGCTGCTTCAGGGTTCGGCTGGTGTTTGAATCGGTGGTAATACGGGTTCCAGCCGAACGTTGGCGGAGCACTCCTTTTTAACTGCTGACCTCAAATAGGAAATCCGGCACTGCGGCCTTGTAATCCATGAGTTGCTGCGCGGCGGTGTTAGCCTGGCCACCAGTGTAGCAGATGAGCTCTAGACACGCGGCATAATTTATTTATGGAACGATGAAGCTATAGGGGATATTCACTGGCCGCCATATTTGAGGTCACTGTTTAGAGTGCATGCTCAGAACGAGCTCGCATTAATAGGCTGCCAAGACCGGCACTCCTGATGGTGCGGGGTGCACGTTGCAAAATAACTGTGGAAGCTCCCCATCAGCACGTGCTCAGCATTAGCGCACACATATAGGGAGAAAAAACACTAGCGCCAGCAGAGGGTGTCAAACACGCGACCTGCGGCGGCAGGCAAAAACACTAGTTTCTGCCACTGCGGCTTCTACGCTTCGTAACTCAAGAACAAAAAATCTGGGGAACATGCGGTTTGCGCCCTCCTTCATTTGAGAAATGCCCCTAAAACATATACTTTTTTCGTGAAAATTAAAAATTAGACCCTTTTGGCCTGCCCGATTTGAGATGAAACCACCCATATATATATATATATATATATTTTATTAGAAGTGTTGTTTAGATGCTTGGCGGCACTTAGTAACATATTTTACGCACCACATGGGTACACATGCGTACTATACTGTTGCAGCTTGGCGGCTCTAAATTAGACTAAGTAAAGCACTTCGAATTGTAACAAATTGACATTCAGCGTCAGTCAAACAACGAATAGCAACTTGGCAAACCTGTGAACAAGACTCCAACTCTTAACCAAAGGACCTGATACAGCACCACAAGGACAGCGTACCCGAGCCAGAATGCTATTTTGTTATCTCGAATAAATTCAAGACAAGAATGCACCCACTTCACTTCTTCCACTTGCCGCAGGCCATGCAGTCTGTTCCGGTGTGCGGCTGGTGTTCTCTCACTCAACCACAGCCACAAATGTGGTTTTGACTGAGTGCTACAAAAGCAGATCAATCACCGACACACAGTGTTACATGCGGAGGATTAAGCGATCACCAGAGCTCAGGAAATATATAAAATAGGTACGAAACGTAGCATTTTATTTCCTAACATCGTGGGTTTCACGTGCCACTATCATGTACCGAAAGCGAGGACCCCGCGCTTGTAGCCTTCGCTTTTTTGCACGTTATAACTGATAAGGAGACACGGTATAGTTTAAATATCAGATTGTAAAATAAATGAAAAATTGCGTTCGTTTGTTTGCGCTGTGTTGCCCACTATGCAACGTTAAGTACAACGTCTTTAAAGGCGCAAGTGATGAAACGGACTTCCCATCGTTTCGGAAGTGGCGCACCAGATGGCGCGACATGTCAGGGCAAGGCACGGTCTCTTATAGAGACCGTGCAATGAAGTTTTCTCTGACATGTCGTGATAAGCGAGTGCCCTGACACGTGATAAGCCAGTGTGGTTGTATGGTTTTCTCGGCGTGCCTCATATCTCAAAACGTATTTTCACTTGAAGAAGGGAAGTCTCTTCCCGAAACGTCGTGTAATAAAGCCTCTACTGCTGTTCAAACATTTTTCTACGTTTACGACTTTCTTGGTGAAGACTTGTTCATTAATACAGTTAATCGATTGAAATTCCCTAAACTGAATTTTCCCGGGCCATCCCTGTGCCGCATGCCGTTATCCCTCCATAAAGATAGGTAATAGAGTTATTCCAAAAGTGGGAAGCAAAATCCATACACGCTCCGCCCATGGCCCACAGGTTCCGAGAATGCAACGCGCGCGGTGAAGGATTTAAGGATTTAGTCTCTTCCGGTTGTGCAAGCTATCTTATTTCGAGGGAGCAATTCGATAAAACGGCGTTCAGTGAAACCGTTTCGATGAAATGATATTCGATGTAACGGCGTTCGATGAAACCGCATTTGATGAAACCGCGTTTGATGAAACGACTTCAGTGAAACGGCGTTCGACGAAACGCCATTCGATGTAGTAATTCTGGTGATGAAAATGTACATTAAATAATATGCCGAGAAAACCGGCGTTTTGGTGAAGTTCTCTAGGCATGTGCGAATAGTAGATTTTGAGTTCGAAGCGAATTCAAAGCGAATAGGGGTTTTGGCCGAATATTTTCGAATTGAATCTTGAGTAATTTCTCCAAGCTCCTCACTACCGCGCCATGCCTAAACGAAAACCCATCTGAACTCGTAAGGGTTGTTCCCGAGCTTCCTTTTGTCCATATCTAGGCTAAGTTGATTTTAATCTAACTATATTTACGGACTGTAACATCAGAAAGTCTTTTGCCTACATGGGAATGACAAGTTAACGATGGATTTGACATAAAATTAACCCTATAGAAATGTTCATGCTATACCTAATTGATGGGATTTAAAAAATATTGTTTTTATATGCAAATTTTCTTCATTAAATCAAGAATTTTGATAAAACGAAAAAGACAATCATGAATGATGAGCGTAAGTTGTCGGGGCATCTGTGCCCAACATGTAGTACTCTTGCATAATAGCCAAAGTTTAATTATGAAAATTTTACTGTAGTCTTGATATTGTCACGAATGACAAGTGATGAGGCGGCGAATAACTGAAGAAACTAAACGTTTAAGGGGGCGAACTTGTGCCCGAAAATAAAAAGGAAACAGAAGATAACAGCAGAGCGTCGCGAGCGTCGAAACCGGCGTATGAGCAGAGTAGAACGCTGGGGCGAGACTGACTCCGGCTCGCCACGGGGAGCACCTTTTGTACCCGTGTGTTTCCATGGAACATTCGGCCTAGAACGTTTGGCTCGTAGAACATTCGTAACTGAATCCGACTAGGGAGCCTTCATATGCACCCTAGATCGGACGAGAAGGTTCTCGAATTTACGAGAACGCCCAGTAGAAAGAATAAATGAAAGATTCCGCTCTCTGGAATTGAACCCGGATCCTTCGCGCGACAGCCAAGCACGCTAACCACTCGGCCATGCGCGCGCTCTCTCGGCGACGCTTGTGGCAATATAAACACTCACTAAGTTTCCGTTCCTTTTTACACATACCACGCGCGCGCGTACACCGTCCGCTGGGAAATGAGCTTTCTTCTTCAGAAAGTGACCGCAATATTTGTACTATGATATTCGTATTTTTCGAAGTCTTGATCGCGGCGGGTTAGCCCCGTTGAGCGCGCTTCGTACCGAGCACCGGTGCGCTGTGGAGAAGCAACACCCGAGGAAACGCGCTCCGCGGGTGTTCCCTCTTCGCAAAGCACCGGTGCTCGGTAAGAAGCGCGCCCAACGGGGTTAACCCACCGCGGTCATCACTTCGAAAGATAGGAATATCAGAGTTCATCACGAAGTGAATATCGAGTAGAGTATTATTCCAAACTGCTATTCAAAAATTCGAATATTCGCACAACACTCCAGTTTTTTCTTATTCTTTCTGATACCTTCGTTAGCGCTTCTGGTGCGTGTCGCAGCACCGATATTTTTTACAAGTGCTTATTTTTTTTGCGTTGGTTGCAGCGGGCCGCGGGCCGGACGTCACTGGTACGACCAAGGCCATCCGTGGGCGGGATTTGACCCGCGGGCCGGGGTTCGGAGACCTTTGTACTAGCTTGCAGAGTGAATCTTTCTCTCTCTCTATATATATATATATATATATATATATATATATATATATATATATATATATATATATATATATATATATATATATTAGGTGTTCAACGCGCCTAAATACAGTATTAATTTATTTTTATAACAATTTTGTGTGTACCGAAATTAGTTTTTTTTTCTTTTTGTTGTCTATTTGTTTATTGGGAACATGTTTTTAATGCGCATGCATTGACCCGAGCAAGATATTTTGAAGGTTAGATTAATTGACTTGACTTGAGACACCGGACATATTACTGCGGCATATTCCATTTTCAAAATAATCCTCTTCCAGATAATTAATTTATACTATGTTTTTTTTCCTTTTCGTTTCCTCCCCAGTACGAACTGCTATTTTTCCCACACACAGCACTGCACGGGACTCGAATAAAAGTGCGCGTGACGTCCGCGGGAATTTCGTATGCACGCTTCGAGCTGATTTGTGACTTGTCGGCCTTTTCCCAAAGGCACGTGACTCGGTTGCAGGAGAGCGTTTCCTGATAAGATTTGCGGTGTACTTCATTTCACCTCACGATGGAGCGCAGCGGACGCTACCAGCCATACCAACCAATCAAACGCTGTGAAGGTATCACGTGACAACGCGCCCCGCGTCGTGTCCTAAAGGTCACGTGACACTCACGTGCACTTGGATTGGCCTTGATGGGCTCGTAGCGTCGTCTGCGGTCCATCGTATATATGGTGAAGTGGAGTAGAGTGGTAAACAAAACACAAAAGCAAATATTAAGATAAAACTTTTCTTTATTAGCTTTTTTTTTTTGTAACTGTCTCATTGCATTACTATTTAATGCTCGCCGTCGGAAAGCTTTGCTCACGGCGCGTTTACTGTTGGTCCCACGTCCACGACGCATTGTTTGCGGAGTTTTGTTTTGTATCCGGGGAAGACCGAACCCGGAAATGTTTCCGGGCTCGACAGAGCCTGTCTCTCGCGCTAGAAATTTATTTAAAAGTTTTTCAGTCTGTTTGCTTGCGTGAAAGCAAGCAGTCAGCGACGCGTGTCGTTTTTTGTTTTTATTATCTTGGTCTTATATTATAGCTTCGTCGTGCCTGTGTTCATTGGGGGTTTTATTGCATTCTTTACGTTATGTGTGGGCGTGTAAACGTTAAAAGCGCGTCGTCGCTATTTGCGCACGCTTAAGTGGTCCCATCCCCCATGTGTGCGAGTGTGTACTTACGAGTTGGGCTGTTGGTGTGCGGTTCACGTAGAGAAGTCATGGCGCGCTTGCCTGTGTTCGCCATGAAACGATTTGATGTCGTTTTATACCCGTGTTACACTGGCACCCTTAACCGCAGTTAGGTATGACTGAGGTCGGACTTAAGTGCGGTTAGGTGTGCCCGTGTAACTCGGGTATAGTTGGCGGTAACAGCTAACCATTCTTAAGCGTGGTTTAGGATGCCCGTCCGTTGTAATAAGAGCAGTCGACGAAGCCACCAACGTGTCACAGTTTTTGAGCCCACGTGACTGCCGCCGTATTTGCGCTTCCTGTTTGTGACGTCATCGCGAGATTCTAGCTCCCAGCAATACAGGGTTACCCCGACTATATAGACCGTTCAAGAAAAGGGCTTCAGGCCTGTGCCGTATTCAGCGTTCGTACGTATGGTGCGTACTTTGCTCGCTTTCCGAAGTGAAAAACACGCGCTTGCTCGGCTGTGGAGATTGCACGCTGGGCTGTGGATTTGTAAACAATGGAAACGTGTATAGTTTCGTTCTGGAAAGAAGCACCCCGGGCCTTCCCATTAGGAGGGAGTGCGAAGAGATGTAACAATGAAAGTAAAACTTTTTTTTTAAATCTTTGAACGCTAAATTTTTATACCGCTGCCAACATTTCGCGAACACTCTTTGATGTCTCCGTTGTAACTCGGAAACCTGGTAATCATAAAGCAAAAACCACAACAGAATACCACGTTGTAGAAAAGTGTCCATCGCACCCCACTTTCTCTATGTTTGTGGGCGTGTTCCTTCCAGAAAGAGAGACGGCGAGAGCTTCGCCGGTCGTCTAAGAAAAACAAAAGGCAGGATCTAGGGAATGAGGAAGGATCGCGTACACGAAAGGAGGAAAGTCTTCGCACTCCGTCGGCGCGAACATTGAAACTCCCCGGGAGGATTGATTGTCGGGACGCTCTGTTTTCGTTCGACTGCCTGCGACTTCTTGCACTGACGCGCGTCTCTTACTTCTCCCCTTTTTTCTTATTTTTAAATATTTTCGCGCACTTCCTTTTTAGAGCGAGGCGCTTGGGTCCTGTTCCAAACTCTTTTCCAACTGGGTCCTCAGGGACGGGAAACGCAGAAGGCAACGACGAGAAGACAAAAGAAGAAGAAAAAAATGGGGAGAAAAAAAAAAAAAGGGGAGGCACTCCCCAAACTGTGCCGGCGCGGAGACGGTGGCGGCGAGAGAGCGACCTACATTTTCCGAGCACATTTGTCTCTCCAACCTCTTAGGGCGTCAGCGCTGTCCCCGAGGACGCACTGCGCGGTAGTAACAGGGCTGCGAGCTTGCTGCTTCTTCTTTTTTTTTCTTTTTTTTTCCTTTTGGTTATAGTTGTTTCACCGTGCGATGCGCCGTAGAGGACGCCACGAGCCATCGAAGCCATTTCAACGCCGGCTGAGTGTCACTGTCACGTGAGCTTGGAGAGGGACGCAGCGACGTACGGGGAGCGTGGTCATGTGATACGTTCGCGGCACTAGACTGGCTGCGATTGCTCCTAGCGTCCGCTGCGGCCCATCGTAAGGTGAAACGAAGTGTGGGGAAAGTTCCGTTCGTTTAGGCTCGCGCTGTCTCCGTTTTTTTTTCTCTCTCTCTCTCTTTCTCTCTTTGTCTCTCTCTGTCTCCATTTCTCCGGTTCTCACTTGTTCTAGTTTTCTACTTTTCTATCTTCGTCCGACGCTGTTATTCTCGTTTCCTAGTAACGTCCATTTGTTATACACGATAACCGACGACGACGGCGTTGGTTTTCTTGCGCAAAGTTGCCTTGTTCTTTTTGTTATTTCCTTGTTTTCAAAAGTCCGCGATTTTTTTTTAGGCCTTATTTTTTTTTTTCGGTGAGGTTTTGGAGAGTGACGGAATTTTTGCGGAGCTACGTGAGAAAAATTCAGCGCGAGGGAAGGAGGAGGGTAGACGGGTTTGGGCGAGGGGGGGAGGGGGGGGGGGGAGGGGTTGAGGGAGGACGGATGTTTGATATTTTGCAGCTCGATGCTTTTCCGTCTCCGGCGCGTGAATTCCAATTTTTCTCTCTTTCACGCATCATAAGTTTACCTCGACCTCTTTCGTTGTATTGTTTTGTTTCCAAGACTCTTCGTATCTACATTGTAGTGATTGGGGTTTTTTTTGGCGCCTCTTCTTGCCCGATCCTCTTCCTCCTACCACTCTCTCTCTCTCTCTCTCTCTCTCCCTCTGTCGTCCTTTTTCGATTCCTCGCATTTCTTTTTCACGACTACTAGTAGCCCTCTATGCACGTTTCTCTATGCACGTTTCGAAGCAGCCCCGCTCTAAAAGCTAGTCTGGCCTTCGTGGGTGGAAAGCACTTTGTTGGGGCATCAGTCTGGCAACCATGGGAACCCTTGATCCAGTTTTCCCCATTAGGATCACTTTGATACAGAGGGTTAATGGGGGATGTGGGGCTTTAGAGTAATTTTCTCATTTATAAAATAATACTTGTCATATTATGCACTGATAAAACATATCTCACACCTATTCCAAATATGCAATCAGATATTGAATATTTTTACTAGAACCCGAGTTATGGGAGATTGGTCTGATTTGATGAGGTTATTTGTTACAAGTCATTAGGAAAAAAAGTATTCGTAAATTATCAAAATTTTAATGCAGCTGCATTCACAAAGGTGTAGTTTGTTCGGTGATTCTATTTTAGATCTCAACTGAGAGGGTTATGTTACTAGAAAACGATGGCAGATACAGTGTAAAAGACATACTTTCTCGTTAGTTAAGGAAGTAATTAATTGGATATAACTCAAGTTGAAAGACTGTAAATTGCATTATCGGACAGCTCCATTCTTCCCGACTAAAATGGCACCAAATGTGTTAATATTGTCCAAGACAAATTTCAGAAAACGGCTGTAAGGCATCGGTACTTGTAAAAAAAGTGTGAAGAGAGGAAGAAAAAAAACAACTTAAAGTAGTTGTATTCCTACTGAATGTTAATAGAAAATTAAGACTTCATATGTTCTTTTATATTTGAAAATTAGATAAAACAATATTCGTTTGCACAGAGCTGGGTGGGGATGTCTAAACATCAGAAAAGCCATTTGTTTACAGTAGGAGTGTTTCTTGACTTCAAAAAAGCTTTTGATTCAATCAAGCATCATATTCTTTTCGGAAAATTGTCCAAATATGGAATTAGGGGAATTTCACTTAGTTTAATAAAAAGCTATTTATCGAATCGTTCACAATATACAGACATAAATCATGCGAGGTCAAATATGGGTCAACTAGAATACGGTGTCCCGCAAGGGTCCATTCTTGGCCCTCTCTTATTTTTAATCTACATAAATGACATTATAAGAATACCTCAAACACCAGATATAATTTTATATGCTGATGACACAAACATATTTTTTTTCTGGAAGAAGCCTAGAAGTACTTGAGCACGAAACGAACGCATGGCTTGAAAATTTATCATCGTGGCTTAGAGTAAACCAAATTCAATTAAACACGAAAAAAACAAAGTATATTATATTTCGACCACGAAATAAATGTATTCAGCAGGAGATTCAAATTCAATTTCAAAGCAAAATCATCGAACGTGTTATATCACATAGGTTCTTAGGTGTTCTGTTTCATGAAACGCTAAATTGGTCTTTCCATGTGCAGAGAATAAGAACGGAAATCTCACGCTCTATCGGGATTATCTATAGACTTAAAAATGTGCTGCCTCACTGGGTAAATAAACAACGATATTATACCTTAGTTCATTCACGTCTTCACTACTGCCTCCTTGTATGGGGGACCACAGTAAAAACAAATTTAGAAACCCTGCACATATTACAGAAAAAGGCCCTGCGCTTGGTCGAAAATGCCCCGTACCGGAGTCACTCTGCTCCGCTCTTTAGAAAGCACCGAATATTAACTATTCAAAATGTTATAAATAAGAAATTATCTTTATTAATCTATAATCAAATCAAATTAGAACCAACTGTCTTTTTCAGTACGTATCTTTGGACGGATCATCCCTACGATTTTCGGCACACCAACTACAGAAGGCAAAAAAATACGCACAAACTATGGCACACAAAAATTATTATCAAATCCCTGTACTTCTGAATGACCACCCTGATCTCAGGACCATTATTCTGGGAGGTATGTCTATACAAGCTTTAAAGAAAAGCATAAATGTCTATCTATTGTCCCTTCAAGAATAACATGTTTTTTTTTTCAGTATTATGTTTTTTTTTGTGCACGTATGTTGTTTCTTGTGCAGTATCTCTGCGGGCTTAAAGAAATATCTTTGTAGAGATGGCTGGCTGGCTGCACTATGTTGTTGTTTCTGGCCCCTTTGTTTGCCATGTTTGTGCAGGCATAAAAATTGATGTGCCTCGTTGTTGTTTGTCCTACGTGGGGGAAAGTCTGGTTTTAGTTCATTGTTTTTCTCTTTGTATACAGTGTTTTGTGCCGCTTATGGGATTTTATGTTTGATCTTTCATGATCAAGTAGTTTTCGTCATCTGAGACTTTCATTTTGTCTGGCCGTGGAGAGGGCGGGGGGCTGTCGCCTTGTCAGGCATGCCGATGCTTTTTGTGGCGGCCCCCCAGACAGCTGTATTCCTCGACGGTTGTCTAAATAAACTTTGATTTGAAACTTTGATTCAAAAATGAGTTTTCCCCAACCTTTTACCATTTAAAGACCCTGCCTCCCCCCTTAAGCTACAACAATCCAATCATTGGCTTTACTATCAGAAGATTTATACCCTAGTTACACGGGCGCTTTGAACTGTCGTTGAGTTCAATCACAGTTATCGGCCCCAACTGTGATTGAACTGAACTGAACTGAGATGGTGCTACACGGCTCTCCAGAACCCAGTTGAAGCTAAAACGAAACTAGTTCTTGTGCCACGTGATCAGACTAATTGTTAAAGTAATTTACTCGGAGAAACATATTTTATTTATTATAAGAATATCCTACATTATGCTCAATACCTTGTTGCTTGTTAGCGCCGTTTACACCAGTACCAAAGCAGATTCAGGGCTAAGTTGCGCATATTTTAAGCTAGGTAGAGCAAGCTACCGCCCGCTACGATGGGTGCACCCATCACTTTTTGTCCATTCACACAGCTGGTCCCGCCGCCATCTTCACTCGTTTGGTGGTTTGCCGGCTAGCCGGGATCGTTTTAGCGGCTGCTCGGACGCCTAAATCTATTCCTTCCCGGATATTTTGCTGCTACGATTCTTTTTAGACGCCTCCCCCTGCATTCCGAAACAGTAAGCGTCTCGGAAACGATGGTCGGCGGCAGCGGTCCCGCGGACAGGCGCCATTTTACCTCAGTTGGGGAAGTCCGTTCAGTTGAACTGAGGTAGGGGAGCTCAGTTGAACTCAACTGTCATTAGCGGCTCGATGACAGTTGGCGCCGCCGTGTAACTCCGGCCGATCGCGATTGAGTCAACTGTCGTTGACTCAATGGCAGTTGAAAGCTCCCGTGTAACTAGGGTATTACACACACCAACAGCAGGATGGCGGTGCCCAGAGGCCGTTTCTGTAAAGCGAGATATTACTTACGCCTTCCGAAGTCAGTAGGTTGACGCAGGAGAGTGCAAGCTAACACTCGTGCTTAATATAATACCGACGTCACTGCGTGTTTTTTTGTGTTTTTTTTAAAGCACATTTAGACTTGTTGGGAACAAGTTTATACTGAATATACGTTCGCAGTTAGGTCATATATTTCTATTGCTCCGACGGCGAAAACACGCGTGCGCCGGAACGCTGTCGGTAGGGCACGAAGGGCAGCCATCCTGCCCACGTCTATAAGGTTTACCGGTTTGCAATGCACAACACTCGGATCAAAACACGCACTCGCTCGTTGTAGGCCTACACGACCTTCCCTTCACGATCTTCTTGCTGTAACTGCAACCGAAGAGCGACCACAGGAAAACGACTTATGTCATGGCCTTTTTCGGCTAGGCACACAGTCAATCAGTGCTGCTGGCAGACGTAATGAAGTTAGCTTTTTGGCAACAGCTCTGACGCACACCAGCAGCCGGCAAAACGACCTGTTGGCGAACATGCGCTCCTGGTGAAGGTATTTCGGATCCTTGACAGAGAACAACAAACGGCGTTTCTGGCGCCATTTGGGTTAGCGCAAACGTTGGGCCAATTGATGAGAGAAGATCTTTGCATTTCCGGTTGATATAGGGAGGGAGAAACGAAAGAGGGCAATTTTTAGCACTAATACGTAGTTCCTGCCCTAGTGCGTTGCAGAAGGGAAAGGGGAAGGTAGGAGAGAGGAAGTTGTAAGCGCAGTGCCTACACCCCCTACACCCCCTCCCCCCCCTCCCCTTCCCCACACACACACACACACTCCGCGTGGCACATTCAACGGGCGAGTTTTAACTAGTGAAGTATTTAGCTACAAGGTCAAACCAACAGCTACGCTGCGCTGCTGACTCTCTCTCCCACGGCATTGATACGGTGCGACCGGCACCAACACGAGCAAGCAAGGACCATGCAGTTTATAGGGCAATCTTATACACGTTACTCGAAAAAAGTAATCGATTCCAATTACCCTTGGTTAAAAAAGTATTCAATGAGATCACTTGATTAGTTGAGAGGAAAAGTAATTGGTCATTACTTGACAAAGTTACCGTTACTTATCCGATTACTTGAGATTTTCAGAACGACAGGTTTTTCTCCCGCTTTGAAAACGGGTCTTTCGTACTGGTCAGTATTGGATTAGAATCACCGAACTATAAACGAGTTATCTTAATCCAGCAATTTTGATAAACCATTCTCCGGTCGGAGACTTGGTTCGAGGATTCCTTGCTGGGAAACTTGTACAAACAAGGGTGCCGTTAGGAAGGGGAGGGAAACGTAGTAACGATTACAATAAATTTTAGTGCTTTCAAAGGTAATCAGATTACTCTTGCGATTACTTTCTAATAATTATATTAAAATTATTACAAAATTGCTCCAAGGAGTAATATATTACAAGTAATTTGATTACTCGTATTGACTACCGGACAGGTCTGGTATAAGGCTATTGCTTTAATAATGCAACACGTAAGAGAAACTGAGAACTGGCAGTATCTTTATCGGTAATCTTGGGGATTGATGTTTTACCGCATCTCGCTGTCCGGTTTGATAGAAAATACGTTATGGGTGCGAAGGCCTATTCTATTTAATCGTTAAACTGAAATGACCACGGACACGCCTTCTAGACCTCTTTCGTAAAAGGGCTATATGAAGTGCATAGTCTCGACTCAAATATGGGTTCGTTGATTTTTACGGCTTTCCGCTTGTCAGTTTTTGGACGACGTCGGTGTAGTTCAGCAGTTTTGTTTCTCTCTTTTTCTCCAGTTATTTTAATTGAGTTCAACGGGGGCAACTTCGCCGATCTGTTTTCTGCTCGCTTATCTCCAACACCCTCCCCGTTCTTCTCGTGTATTGTTTTTTTTTTAACTGTTTTGTATTTTTCGGGTTTTCTGTTTCTTAATTGGTTTTACTTTGTTCTGCGTGGCTGAGGTTTATTTTATTTCCCACACATTTCTTTGCTTCGTTCCTTGTCGACCGCCAAGCGTGGCGCCCCTCTCCGCGAGAGCTCTTACTCTTGGCCGTTATTTAAGGAAGCCCAATTGCATTCCACCTCGGCGGCCATTTATTTGCATTCCAGCAATCTCGCATTCACGTCTGTCATTTCTTCTCCGTTTTTCCGTGCATAATATTTCTTTTTTAATTTTTTTTTTGTTTTTATATAACACGTTTTGGTTTTATTCTCTATGGAGGCAGCGCACTTCGGAATGTGCCCGCGAATATGGCTTACGCTGGGTCTCAGATCGATAGCTGTCTGGGTTTGAATTTGAAAAAAAATTTGCGCGGGCGTTTTCTTCTTTTTTTTTTTCTTCATCAGCATACCTCGCTCTTATATTTCCGTGAAGGTTCGAAGTGAAGAGACGGTATCGAATTGGTCAAAAATCGTCCCGCGACAAAAGCAACATATGCATCTGGAGGAGACAAAATATTTTCTCGTTTAGCGCCTTCTTGGTGTAATACAACGGAGAGTGCAGTCAGGTGTACCGTACCGCCCGGTACGAATAAAGTGCAAACAGCGAAACGCGTGGCTTTGGATACACGCTACGCCACCTGGAAGTCCCTAGGAGCTGATAAAACTACGAAGGTATACGCGTCTCAATCCAATGTGTTCGAACCTCGCTCGGCGCAGCCCAAGCTTCGACGCGGCTTGGGCGGTACGCAGACACTTCCTTCCCGGTCATCAGAGACATTTAGAATAGGCATTCCCTGCCTGCTCACCGGACACAAACATATACTAACATACATACAGCCAAACCTCGCAAAGTGATTTCTCAGTTGCCATGGCAATCGCCCTTTCGATCTATTCAAATATTCGAAGCATTGAAAGGGTCGTTCTGAAAGGATGTTCGTCGTCAATTGAAGCGTCTTTGGCGCTGTGCATACAATCCAGTTATCAATCATGTTTCTCTCCACAGATCTCTTATGATGATAATATTGTTTCCTGGGTATTTAAATAGAGTAAAATTGTGTTTTCAATGCCACTACACTCTGCTTCATACTTAGCGAGCAACGCTGTCAAAGCTATAGTGGCGCGAGCGCGTGGCTTCATCTACGGTTTTGTTTGCGCGAGAACGCGTGCAAATGATCAACGAGATCAAGCCCCACGCTCGCGCCAGTAACTTTGAGAGCGTTGCACGCTAAGTATGAAACAGAGTATAAACCAACGCACTGTTTACAAACAAGCCCGCTTTGCCCACAACAGGTGTGGGCACTGCGCATGCGCAGAAGCCGAATTTGGGAGGAATGAAGCGTTAGCGCATGCGCAGTACCGACAGCAGCGCCACCGCGGTCGTATGACGTCAGCAAGTTGAGTTGGTCTATAGGTACCAGCGTCGCGTGCGGTGGGGGTTCGAGGACGTGCGCTTGTTTTGCCGGTATGTGGATAACAAAATCTCGGTGTTCAAGAAACGCCTCTATAACGTTACCCGTCACCGGCAAATCTAGATCGGCTCACCAAGAATGGAGAGGTCAAGGAGAAACTGCTCATTCCATATACCAAAATGGCGACCATACGGTGCTACTTTCCCAGGATCCAGTGACATTATTAACTTGAGGTGTCGCTCCAAGTTGTTTTTTGGGCGGAGGGGGGGGGGGGGGGGGGGGGGTGGTGGTGGTGGACACAAAGCGTGGAGACTCCCCTCTTCTAAAACTCTAATGTCGCTAGCACTGCACTTATCGCAAGAGGAGAGTAAAGCACAAAATCCAGAGTCTTTGTCGTTCTTTTAGAGCGCAGCTTTTAGGACCAAGTTCCCGCATATAGCGGTGTCGCCGTTGTCGTGGGCATGGGCGTCGCCGTCGGCCTGGCCCGTAGCCCGTGGAGGGGGGGGGAGGAGGAGGGGGAGGAGGGGGGGGGGGTGGAACTCCAGGACGGCTTCGCGGATATCAAGCGAACGGCGCTCTTTTTTTCATTCTTGCTTTTTTCAAACACGTTGGTTCGAGATATGTACGTGCACAGGGTGGCCCACCGGTTTACGTCCATAGCCTCCAGATTTGACACTGATGTAGTTTTCACATGCAAATCGAGGCTGGGGGACCCGTGCAAGACGGTAAACAGAAAGGGACTCGATCCCGCCGCCCCGCTGGTGTGTCTGTTTCCTGCCCATGTCCTGCGGGTGCTGAATACATCGGCCAAACGGGTCGCTACGTAAACGACCAGCTCCGGGATCATCACAAAAAAGAAGAGGACGCCGCACCAAACATTCAGCACCCGATAGACACGCAGAGGCCGGAAGTGTCGCGGCTGCGCCCCAGACTTTGTGAACGCGTGGTAAAACTTCGTGAATGCGTCGGGAGGGAGATTATGGAAGCCTTTCATTTCAAATGGTGACGAGCCGGCAAATCACAGGCTCATCGTCTCTTTTTCTCAGAAAGACCTCAGGGCCCCGGCGTCTCGACTGATGCCATTTTATCCCTAAATCACCGCCTCCCCCCCCCCCCCCCCTTCTTTCTTCCAATGCTTGGAAGTCGTGGCCTCAGAAAGTGTGCCCCCCCCCCCCCCCCCCCGAAAAAAATTCCTGGCTACGGGCCTGCCTTTGGCATACCCGCTATCTGCGGGAACGGGCACCTATGAGTCCCATAATGCAACACTGCGCGCGTTGCATTATGGGACGTCATAGACCTATACACAAACTCAATTATCGCTAAATTTAGCGCAGAAACTGAATTAATAATAATAATAATAATAATAATAATAATAATAATAATAATAATAATAATAATAAAAATAATACATTTATTTCGTATATCTTCAATACAGAATAAAGTAATGGGTGTGTCGAAGCCAGTGGAGGCTTCAGGGACAGAACCTAAAGAGTCAAATGACACAAATTGCAAAGAAGTCCTAGGAACACATTGGAAGCAAAAAGATATGACAGTAATTTCAGTCAAATAATCAGTCAAAGTTATGAGTGAAAAAAAAAAAAAAAAACACAAAGAACGGTAATCAACAAAACTGTACAAGAGAATTACATTGAGAAATTGTTCAACAATTATTTTTTTAAATTTTCTCTTAGGAGTAGTTTTCAAAAACGTAATCAGGGAGTCTATTAAATACATATGGCACATAGTAGAAACGAACTCGCTTACCATATCTCGTATAACAACGGAGGCTTATAAAACAATATGAGCTACGAAAATCTCTGCGAATCCTGATAATAATAATAATAATAATAATAATAATAATAATAATAATAATAATAATAATAATAATAATAATAATAATAATAATAATTCCTTTATTTTCCATCCGAGCGATGTGGGAGATTGGTGTGTAGGTTTTTTGCGTCTCATAATGCAACACTGCGCGCGTTGCATTACGGAGCCCCCACCGTACCGTCGTCGTCCACTCTTTCCTATGCAAAAGAAAATAAATAAATAAAATTATATATATATATATATGTCCCTCTCAAATTCTTTACGACGCTATAAATAGCAAAATCAAAATACCCCGAGAGCTGCGCTTGCCCATAACAGAGAAGCGTACACGTCTTTCAATTTTTCGTTTTGCCTTTTTCGGGCGGCACATGCCGAGCTAGCGACAATGGCTGTGACGAAACTGGCAGAGCACCGCCGGCGCCGCGCCGATGCTTGGGCCGCGCCGAGCGAGGGTCAGACAGATCGGAGTAGGACGCACACCCTCGCAACGCCAAACTCTACCGTTCTGTTTTATCAGCTCCTAGGGGCCTCCACGTGGCCAACGGCGTCGGAGCAGGGAAGGAAGGGGGGACACTCGCCCTGCCCCGGAAATTTCGATACATTCCGAGTTTACGCCGCCCTGATGTCACGCCGCTGCACTGGCGCTGCTTTTGGCAGGGCGCGTGTGCAAAAGCTCCACTTCACGTGAATCGGGTTCCTACGCACGCGCAATGCACACGCCTCGTGTGGGCTTGTTTGGAAACAGCGCGTCGGCTTCAAACAAAAACTAAATGTTTGAACAGAAGGGGCGGGGCGTTTTCGGTTAGACAATGTGTCCGGGAGAGGCTTCCCTTCTTTATTTGCGAAAACTTCCACTTTCAAGTTGGTTTAAGAGAAAAACGTGACAGGGAATGGATTTTGCTATCGCGCCACTTGTACTATGAAAACAAAACAAAACAAGAACAAACATTCCAACTATAATTGTTTTAGCTTGATGAGCATGTCTCCTATACATCGTGTCTAAAAAATACCCCCGTTGCGGTTCAAATAGTTTTCGTTATCTTTTTTTAACGAATATGTTCCAGCATTTATGCCAGTTATGCGTTCATGACTTCGCCGTTAACTTTTACCAACCACTATTGCATCTCACCTGGCTGCTAATTGCTGGTTGCGGCTGCACACAGCGTGATCGCATACACCCAGCGTGATCAGTGTGCCAATTACGTCATACAAAAGACAGTAGTCTTCGTAAAAAGACAGTCTTTATACAAGGACAGTCTTTTTATGATAGACAGTCTTTCTTCCTTGTATAATGGTCCTGTCATAGTATGCAAAGGCATAAAGGAGACGTGCGTCGCGCATGCTTGATTCGTGCCCGCTGATAATTTTGACGTCATCATGTCCGAACGCCGTGACCTTACGCCTTTCTACGACGCTTGATTTCCCGCTCGGCTCGTAACGTCCGCTGCACTCTGACTTTAAAGAGCCTCTGACACGCCAAAAAAAAAAAAAAATTTTTTTTTCATGCTAGGCGTTGAAATGGCATATCAGGGCATTACAAAAAAAATTGTTTTACTATAGAGTTGCGTAGTTTTTTTTTTTTTTTATAAAAAATAGAATTACGAGGCCCAATTCAAAGTTCCCGCCGTGCACTGTGACGTAACAGTGTACCGCAAGGTGTCGGGGCGGTCAGAAGGGAGGTAGAGTTCCTGTATAGGAGGTATTCACTGGCTGCCATATTTGAGGTCACTGTTTAGAGCGCATGCTCAGAACGAGCTCGGATTAATAGGCTGCCAAGACCGGCAATCTTGGTGGTGCGGAATGCACGTGGCGAAAGAACTGTGGAAGCTCGCGTTCAGCACGCGCTCCGCAGCCAAGCACACAGCTATGGCCGCCAGTGAATACTCCCTGTAGGCTCCCTACGGTTGCGCGTTTGATTCCACATGCCGCGTGCCGCCCTCGCCGCTATTCGCCGAGATCCGATCACGTGAGGAGCCGTATCAAGTGTCGTGCAGCAAAGTAGACGTTGCACGCGCCCCGGCGTACGTTCCCAGGCTTTTGAGCCCGCCGCGCGCCTCGAACGCGCGGCGCTGCTATTCGCCGAATTCAGTCACGTGAGGAGCTGGATCCACATGGCATGCGTGAACGCGCAACTCTGGCTCCCGTAGGGAGCCTATACAGGAACTCTAAAGGGAGGCATCGACCTATGTCACTAAAAGTGGGTTCACCGGAAGTCACGTGAGTTTCACTCCTCGTGTTCTCCGCGACCGTGCCTAAGACTTTTTTTTTCTTTTTTTTATTCTGTTCTTTGTACGAGCGATCGTAGAAAATGAAGTTTCAGTTCCACTAGCTCTTTATCCCTGCACCGTTGGTTTGTTTGCGTGCTGTAAAATTTGAGGACGAAGAGTCAGTGGATCGACGTGATGGAGGTCAATGATGAAAGCGTTGCGAGTACAAGCCAGTGTACGAGTGCATGTCGTCAATCCGATGATACAGGGCTATACTGGGCGCAAAACAAGCTATCAAGTTTTGACAAAAAAAATTTAGAACGCTCGCACAAATTAGGATTGCTAGCATACGACACGCCCGATCGCATTGCTGAAGGTTCAGACACCGAGGTCGTTGAATCATCGGATACTCTCCAGGCTGAAGATGCCTGCCGTCTAAAGAATACGAACTGGTGAGTGCACCAAGCACAAGTAAACGTCGAGCACAAAGTACGTATTTTGTCTAGAACATGAGTAGAACTTGTTTACTAGGTGCACATGCGGCCGATGTATGTCTCTCAGAAATGCATGCAGTGTGATCTCTTCTTCAGTTGCTGAAATACCGGGACAGTCCCTCACATAGAACCTTCTAGGCATTGTAGTTGATCACGTCAATTCACTGACTCCGCTTCTTCTACCTTTACAGTAACATTAAGGGCCGGTTGCACCAACGCCGCTTAGCGCAAAGCGAAGCTTAGCCGGACACCTAAGCTAAGTTTCGGTTTCGTTCGGTTGCACCAAAATCACTTAGCGCTAAACCTAGCACTAAACTACGCTTATCGTAAGCGCTCAACATTGGGCGCTTTGCTTTTGGTTGTTTCTTAAGCCTGGATTTATAACATGGCGGCTGGTTTGTGGTGGTCGACGCGGTGGACGAAATTGATTGTACAAAGTGTTTTAGGCTACAACAGCGTGAGAGTCTCGACAGAATGACCTTCGATTGTGACAAGGATGCAAAATATTGTCGCGTGAAGTGTTTATCGACCCCTGTTTTCAAGCTGGCTCTCCACTCTCAGTGCGTGTTAGCCCTAACCGAGATACGTACGGAGCTGTGGGGCTCACGTCTGTCTTCCCGTTGGTTATTCTGTCAACGAGCTTATTCGTATGTATATCTTACTGATTTTCGCATAACTGTAACGTATTGTTATTTACCAGCTTGTTTATTTCTACTTGCAACGTATATCCTTCAATCCGATCAGCTCAGTTGAATAGTGGCAGTACATGATCTCGGCGATCAGCTGATTGTCGACACTTCTGCCGTTTGCATCAGATTGCGGCGCTTTTAAATTATAAAACAGCGAAAAGTCAATTTCTTTCGTTTTCTGAGTTTCGAGACAATCTTCAGTGAATTTCCCTTGTCTCGCGAGTAGAATCTTGGCTTCAGAAAACTGTATCGTTCCATAACCGTAACTTTTCTGGTGATCGCGCTTTTTAGGAATATTTTGCTTTATATCTTTCAGTTCGTGGCGACGACAACTCGAGGACTTCTATTCGACGATTTCCGGGCATTTTCGCAGCTGCCGTGGCGAGTTTGTCACTGTTTTGAACTTCATCGGTCTCAGGCATGACTTGATTTTAGTAGTCATCTTACCTGCCTACTTATTCTCGATGATGTTTTGTCTTCAGCGATGTAGCGAGTAGAGCACCCTTCTCGCGTTCGGTGAGACTTGGGGCCCCCGATGGCTCCTTTATCTCAAAATGTGAGCACGAAAACTACTGTCACTGCCAAAATATTCTCTTATGAACCGATATTAAACACACAATCACAGATGTAAAGAGCATTCGTGTTTATTTAAAGCGTTGACTCCTCTTTTTGAAAGTTAAGCGAAAAAAAATGATTGAATTTGGAGACCTTTAATTCGTTACTCACCGAAGAAATACAGCGAAAAGCAGACGCCGACGACGGCTGCTACAGCAGGTTTCTTGTTTACATCACGAGATTCCTCTCCGCCAATCGTATTCGTCCCTCTGAGCGTTCCCTAGTTCGCTCTGTTTGTCCCTACATTCCCTAGGCAAATCCAGCGTTTAGCTAGGGGCGCGTCTGTGAAGCCGGGTTAACGTTGGTGCAACCGGAATTTAAACCCGTGCTTATCCGAGCTCGGTTTAGGGCGCTAAGCCGACTTAGGAAAGAGCCGTTTTGGGTTAAGGTAAGCGACGTTGGTGCAACCGGCCCTAAGTGATGAAAAACAAATAAAAGAAACCTTGTCTGCTTGGATCGCTTGTGCACTCGCGGTTAGCACGAGGAGGGATACAACTCACGTGACTTCCGGCGATGCCTCCCTTCTGACCGCCCCGACACCTTGCGGTACACTGTTACGTCGCAGTGCACGGCGGGAACTTTGAATTGGGCCTCATATTTCTATTTTTGTATAAAACAACTACGCAACTCTATAGTGAAACAATTTTTTTTTGTAATGTCCTGATATGACATTTTAACGCCTAGCATGAAAAAAAAAATATTTTTTTTTTTTGGCGTGTCAGAGGCCCTTTAAGGGGAAACGAAGTATAGCTAGTTTTATCAGATGAGACTTTTTGTTTCTCTCGCTTTCTTGTTAATCTCGCTTACTTTTCTTTATTTTTTGTTTGTTTGTCCACGTTTTTTTTTTTTTTTTTTATGGCCAGAAACCGAGACGGACGCTCTTTCCTATTACGTGCTTTCAAAGAAAGGATATCGGATCTCTAAGCAATGAAAAATGAAGTGCCGGAGATGAACTGAATTAATGAAGAGCGAACGAGGAAAAAGAAACAACCTTGGGTCGTCGGTATATTCTTCAGAAATCTGAAAACGGGGAAGGGGGAGAGGGCATGTGGAAAACAAACGAGCCTCATATGAAAAAGGAGGAGGAGGACGGGATAAGGCGCAAAGGAGAATGGAGGCCGAGGGCTGAAGGGGGTAAATATGAAATACCGAGAAACGGGATGTTAACAAAGAAAAAACAAAGAAAGAAAGGAGCACCAAACATCGCAGAGGGGCTTGTGAGGGGGGGGGGGGGAGAGAGAGAGAGAGAGAGAGAGAGAGAGAGAGAGAGAGAGAGATAAGTGCAGATGCGAGGCATTGGAAGTAGGAAATGGACGATACTGCGATCATCCAACCGGCTCTTGGGACCAGAGTGCAGCGGGACCAGCGGGGTGCTCCACGTCGGCTCCCGTTTCGGAGTTTTGCGAAGAAGAGACTCCTTCGATATGTTTGTTTCATCTCGGTGTATAAGGTTGTTTCTAGTTTCGCTTTTGATGCTCGCTCGAGCATCGAGCGAGCGGCTGCGCGCAGAGATCTGAAAGCCAGAGAATCGGGGCCTCGACTCCTAGAGGATGTCTTTTGCTACTGCTGCTGCTGCCGTGGATCGGAGCGCAGCCGAGTTTTAAAGAAAGCGCAACCGCCTTTATGTGTCCGCGAGACGACGGAGCGAGGTTCAGGCGCTCGTTGTATTTGTTTCTTTGTTTTGTTTGCTTGGCTGGTTGGTTTCTGTTTGTTTGTTTTCTACTTTCTCTGCAGCACTTTAATTTCAAAGTCGTTCCTTTCTTTTCCATCTGAACAAGTTTTGCTCGCGAGTTTGTATTTGAGCGAGGACATTCAGCACATTTCAGTGTTAGCTCTTTTTTTAAATTTTATTAGAGGTTAAAGGAATGATGCCTTGAAGGCGGGGTGGGGGAGGAAAGTGGGTGAATCGGATATCGAATAGACTACTTTCATAAATCACTACATGCAACGCTGCGCGCGTTGAACTCTGGGAAAAAGTAGGCCAGGAAGTAGAGTGACTTGATTTCCGTTTCAATCGACACGTCGACAAGAGATCATCCACAGAGCGTGGACTATTAACAGCCGTTATCTCATGTTTTCTGGCCCCGAGCGCATCGTTTTTGGTCTCTAACTAACCTAAATTGCCAGACCTCGAAGCTTTAGCACGAACCCGAACCATAAGTAAAGTTTGTCTTGACACATATGCTTGTTGTATTTTTGTACTCTAACCTTTCTGTTAGCGTTTCGAGGTATGTGGATGAGCCAGTACTGGGAATCTCGACGCTGCGAACCTCGAGGGTCTTACTCGTGTACGAGTCAACACGCTGCAACAACAAAGAAGTTCGCGTACACCGAGCTCGCACCTTTAGATTAGTGCTGCTGGTCAGGAAGTTTATTGCTCGTTTTGAGCGTACATTAGCGAAATGTACCTTTTTGGAATTGTAGTGTTTTCCTTAATAAGCCTGAGTACGGGAGGTAAAACTCGAAGGCGTTATTGAAAAGCTAAAATGGAACACACTTCTTATCTCTTATCTGTACTGACCCGCAGCACTGCACGAAGTCAAGTCCCCTCCCGCTTGCATTCCACTAATTCAATATCGCGTACGCGTATGAAGTTATCCTGCAGTCATATAGGCGTATTCGCACGTACGAACCGTTTTTAAGAAAGCAACAGTCAAGAACTTGCGTGAAGAATGTCGCACGGGCGTGAACCCCTGTGCGAAGCGCCGAACAAACTAAAGGATTCAAAGCGAATTTGACGGTTGGTAATGACCGTAAGATTTGTCATGTGTTTGCTTTCTTTCTGACTGAGTATGCCGAAAGAATTTCAGATACGCCGTTCATACACAGATATTGGGCCTCTGTTGTAGCCAGCCGACCTTAGTGTTAGCGAAAACTTAATCTCCAGTCAGCAAAAAATTTAAGTGGGAGATATATGATGACACAAGAAAGACTTCATAGTAACTTTTGTACAGTAGTGAGGTCGAATTTATTCCATCTCCTTAAAAGTTCATGCGACAACGTTGGACTCAACTTTGAAATTCCTGTGAGAATGGGGCTTGTTTTTCGCCCATTAAACTAAGAACAAGCTGACATTTGGCGAACCAAACTACGTGTAGGGCTTAAAGCGACCAAATTTCAGTTTTCTGGTCGCCGGTCAGGCACGTAGCCAGGGGGGAGGGGGGGGGGGGGCATGGGGCCCGCTCCCCCCCCCCCCCCCCGCCCCCGAAATCTTCCATTTTGCTGAGACCTCCTCTCGCCCCTCCCCCTCATACGGCATTTTGTCATGGGCGGGCCCCTCCTCCTCCCCCCCCCCCTCTTCCCCCCCCCCCCCCCCCCCGAAACAAAATCCTCGCTACGTGCCTGTCACCGGTACTAGACAGGATTATTGAACTTGAGCTCAAAGATACAATCGCGGGGTGAGACGTGACTAAGCCACCTCTTACTACGTTTGCATACGCACGCACAATATCCGGCATGTCGAATACCAAGGAAATTGCCTTTTATAGAAGGCAGCAGTTTCTTGTTTGTTCCCGGACCTGCAACCGCAGATTTTAGTGCAAATGCATTAACGTTGTGGAAGGGGACTACGACCTGCTCATGGTGAACGGCGTCAGCAGCTACAAGTGCTGTACGTGTGTGCAGCGCCTGGTCTCGCAGAAAACGAAGGTTGGTGATGTCTGTTTCCACTTCAATCGAAGAAATTGGTTCGCACTCCAACCGTGAATCGTCAGTTACCGAGACCAATCTTCACATGCTTGTTCCCCAGCTTTGCAACAAAATCGACGAACTGGCGAAAGACGTGAGGATGCTGAAAGGAGACAACGAGGCATCACGTGTGCATCTTTCGCAAAACACGGAATTGCTGCGTAAAGCGAGTACAGCGTTGGAAGTGCCCGGATTGCGAGCCAGACGATCAAGTAACTTCGCTGCTGCCTTGAAAACCCGAGCAAGTCTACAACAAACACCTATGCTGATAATATCGGGAGACAATCAACTAAACCCCGTCGTTTTCCGCAACGCCCAAATTCGACAACGGACACTCAACCAGACCCTAAGAGGAATGACGTGGACGCCGCAGGATTGCAGACAGTCATGCGAAAGAAAAGGGTCAAGCCTGCCGAAGGAAGGAACACCGTGAGCAAGCTGAGCTTCGTGCCGCGCCAACCAAGACGTCGAGTGCTCTTAATTTCCCGGCTGAATCCACTTACGACTAAATCGGTCATTACGGAATCCCTGGCTGATTTTTTCAAAGGCAAGTCAACGGAGTGTACCAAGCTTGCAACCAAACATGATAGTTATGTCTCTTTTCACGTACGGGTCGATTGCGATGATTTCGATGAAATGACGCACCTGACATTTGGCCTACAAGGTGCGTTTTTCGCTCCTTTTTCGGCATTCTTAAAGAAATCTCGGACACTTCGGTCGTTGTAAATATCTAATCAGGTACAATGGAGTGCACTTTCTACTACCAGAAAGTTCGTGGTCTTAGAACGAAGTCATCCGAGTTCTTGTCCCGTGGCATAGGTAACTCACACACCATTGTTTGCCTTACGGAAACGTGGCTAGAGGACGCTATCCCCAGCTCTCAGTATTTTCCTCCGGGTTATTCAGTATTTCGGAAAGACCGTGATTATGCCGCCACGGGACAGCGATATGGAGGAGGTGTTTTAACTGGCCGTGGACACATCTTTGTGTGCATGGAGAAGATACGATCTTGAGTTGTACTCGGAATGTGTATGTGTCGAGGCTGTGATGGGCTTAATTGTTTGATAGGGAACTACTATTTTCTGCTACACCTTGGAAGAAGAAGTTTTCGTTTCGGGCGGACGTGATTTGCTCAACGCTCCACCAAAACCAGTTTCTACATTCCGTTCGGGGGGTGTCAGCCCCCCAGCGCAACCCCAATCATCGAGGAGAATGCCATGGGCAATCAAGGGACCCTCGGTCCACCGATTCTGAACCCGGCGGGGTCCATATCGGCAAATTCGGAAATCGACGAAATGGAGTCAGCGGTAAGCCTAACATCTGGCACCTGCGGGCCCCAGACCCCGGCGAATGCAACGCAGTCACCGACGTCCGATGTCACGACTATTGACATACAACTTGACACGGGACTTCTCAGGCATCTGGGAATTTCAAAAGAAGACGTAGGAAGACTGATAACTGAACTTCTGATCCATTACGCGCAAGGGACGTTGAATCTAAGAAGCGCAATCCCACAAGACGTCCCAAACGAAGGGACAGGAACCCAGCCAACGTCCCACTGCAAGATGGCCTACCATTCACCTTCGAATGATTTTCCGGCACTGAACGACCCACAAGGTAAAGAAAACGCTTCTCTCGGAGTGTCGCAAGCTACGCTTACCAGTGAAGGAAACGGCTTTTTAGACCATGTTTCCCAGCTAGACAATTGGCAGGTGAGCAGAAACAAGCGTCGACGCAAACGAGCTACGACGCCTACAGAAAATCTAGATGTGAAAGCGTCAGATGAGACCGAAGAAAAGACAAAAGACCAATCACCTACACAAACGGTGGTACTCAAGCCTATATGCCGCGAGGATGTAAAAACATTCGGATCAAGAGAGATTAAGAATGCTGTGGAAAAAGCGGGAATTACGTGCGGGGAGGAATATAGGATACAAATCCAACCCAAGACGAACACGATCGCAATAACCATACGCAACGAACAGACGACTGAGAAACTCCTTAAAGTCACAGAACTGAACAAGAAAGACAAAGCATACGCCCTGCGACCATACAAAGCCATGGGAAATAATCACAGTAGAGGTGTAATTTATCTCAACGGAGATGCCAGTGAAGAGACCCCCGAGACACTGTTGGCCGATCTGGAGTGCCGGACGGCAAAAGTCGTCTACGCAAGGCTTATGGGAAAAGATAGTAATGCTGTAGTCATCACCTTCGAGGGCACCCGGCTGCCTAAAAAGGTGGTCTTCTCTAGACAAATCTTCAACGTGAAACCCTACAGACCACGACCGATCGTGTGCTATAACTGCCATGGCCTAGGTCATATGACCGACGTCTGCTCCTGCCACGAGCGTCGATGTGGATGTTGTGGCTACATCCACGAAGAGGACATGGAGGACTGCAAAAGGCAACCGCAGTGTCGAAATTGCAACGGACCCCATGTCGCTACGAGCAAAGACTGTCCCAAGCGCAAGATTCCAGGGAAGAAATCTTCACCGCCAAGAGAACCACAGCGACCGCAGAGGACTAGCTATGCGGATGCGATAAAAGTAGTCGATTCGACACAATCCACGGTCCAAGTCAACTGTTGTGACCGGAGCGATTCACAAGAACGGGCTTCAACGGACTGGGTTCCAGACTGGGCCAAGATAATCGCCAATGAAAACAAGCCAAAACCGCAGCCGCAGCTGACTGAAACGAAAGAGAAAGACACGGCACGGGTGGACGAACGGTACGCTACCAAAGCCGAACTAAAACGAATAGAAACCGAGGTAGACACAGGATTCGGCGTCATATTCCAAGTCCTAGAAGAAATCCGCAAAGACTTATTTGAACTGAAAAAAGAGCTACTGCCTGGACGCTAGAACCCAAACGATTGGACGGACTACCACGAAAAAGACCCGGATCACTCAATGGAATTGCTGCTCTTTCCAGGCCCGATGGGCAGAACTTAAGCTCCGCTTTGAACGCGAATCCCCGCCTCAGGTTTTACTCCTACAGGAGACCAGAACGCCCCACATGACGCTACCGTGCTATAACTTCTACACCGTACCTTCAATACGAACGCGTCCTAGTTATAGGGAGAAGTTCCCCATAGAGAAAAAGGGCTGGGCAGTTGTTGATGTACTTAGACACATCCCTCAGGCACAACTGGACACATCAAAACTCTGCTCAGAAGAAAGAGAGGTGGTTGCGGTGCGACTTAAAAATGGCAAGCAGCGACTGGTGGTGGTCTCAATCTACATTAGACCTAAGGCGAAACCAGAAGTAGAAGAAACAAAACGCTGGATCCGCGAGCTTTTAAAGCTGGCCGATAAAGATCAGCTGGTCGTCGGAGGTGATTTTAATGCACAGCATAGGGATTGGGGTTACCGTATTAACACCAGGAAGGGTAGGGACATCGCCGAAGCCATGGAGGAGATTGGGCTCACACTACGAAACGAAAGTGGTGTTAAGACCAGGCTAGCCAAGCAAGCCCGCCAACATGACACTACTCCTGACCTAACGTGGGCATCAAAGGCCCTGCCTCTCCGATGGACTCCATGGAGGGACAATCTCGGCAGCGATCACTACCCCATAGATGTTACCGTAGAGCAGCATAAAGACGGCAGGACCAAAGAAGCACGACCGATCATCCGATGGGACCACTTCAGGGAGAAACTACTACAGAACCTTGACGGGAAAAACAGCATTGAGGCAAGCATCCAGCAGGCGATGTCAAAGGCTCGAACGACAGTCATGGTCAAGCCTGGAGACTCAACACCAGACATGCACCTCTTAAACTTGTGGGCTAGCAGACTTCAGGCCTTGCAACGTTTCAGAAGAAATAGAACCACACGACACAAGGTTAAGCTCAATCTAGCGTCGGCAAAAGCAACCAGGTACAGCAAAGAACTCAGCCGACACAAGCGGAGGTCTCACTGCGAGTCCTTTAATTCAAGAACCGGACACTCGGCAAGGCCTGGCGCACGTACCGCGGCATGGAAGCGAAGAAAAGACGCACAAGAAACGCAGCGCAGAATCTTGCACTTCGGTTAAACATAACGGAAGACGAGCTTGCCATCCAAGCCGCTCAGCTATTCTTCCCTCAGGCAAACCTGCATGACAGAACGATGAGGCACAACCGGAGACGTTGGAGGGTGCGCCCGCCGAAAGAACCTGGCATGGATGAAGCGATCAACATGGGTGAGCTCCTAGAGGCAGTGCACACGACCAAAACGAACAGTGCACCTGGGCCAGACGGCGTCACTTATACGGCTCTCAAGAACCTCCCGGCTGCAGCTAAAGATATCTTACTTGAAGAGTACAACCGAATATGGGATACAGGGGAGCTGCCCAGCCACTGGAAGCTGTCCTGGGTCACACCTATACCCAAGCCAGGAAAACCGCAAGATAAGATTGAAAACTTCAGGCCGGTCTCACTGACATCAAACATATGCAAAACGATGGAGAAGATAGTACTGCGTAGAATTCAGTGGTATCTGGAGACTTACGACAGACTTGATGCCAGGCAGACTGGTTTCAGGGAGGCAATGGGAACCCAGGTCAGTCTAAAACTCTTTTACGAGGAAGTGATGGCCGACAAAGATGCGATAGACCCAAGGCTTATTGTAGCACTGGATATTAAAAAGGCATTTGGTGAGGTTCCTCACTGGGCAGTCATTCAAGGTGCCAAAGACCTGTGGTATGAGGGGTAAAACGCTTCGGTTTATACGTAGCTTCCTCACAGACAGAAAGTTTCAAGTGAAAATCGGAGAAACAAGGGGACAAGAGATGTCCAACAGCAAGGGGGTCCCGCAAGGGGCTGTAATATCACCAACCCTCTTTAACATGGTGATGGCTGGTCTTCCAGCCAGACTCGGACGCGTTACGGGCCTTGGACTTACTATATATGCCGACGACATCACATTATGGACAAAGGGAGGAGCAATGGCTAACCAGGAGCAGACCATGCAGCAAGGGATAGATGAAGTCCTCGAGTATCTCCAGAATGTCGGCATGAAAGCGTTGCCTGAAAAGACTCAATTCATGGTAGTGGCCAGGCCGAGAGATCATCGAAAAGGCGTCGCGGACCAGGTGGACTTACACATCCAAGGACAGAAAATAACGAGAAAAAAGCAAATAAAGATAATCGGCGTGACGTTCGAAGAAACCGCCCGCAGTACGAAATGGTTACCAGCTCTGGAAAAATCATGGTGGCAGACTCTAAAGCTCGTGCGAAAGACGACATCCAAGTCCTGGGAGCCGATGAAGACACTATCAGGATTTTGACAAACGCGCTACTAACGGCCAAGGCGCTATATAGCTGTAATTGGCTCAACCTAACCAAAACACAATGGAAGCGATTAGAACGACTAAATCACCGCACCGTGAGACTTGTCACAGGACTTCCCAATTATACATCTCTGGAAGACCTAAAGAATAATGCAGGAATGAACCAGATCCAAGACCGGGCGGAGGTGCAGAGCATAGCGCACTTTCAAAGGCTTGAGAGAACGAACTACGGCAGAAAGCTACTTGAAATCATGGGCTACGAGGCAGAGGGGAGACTTCCATTGGAAGACCCAGCACCACCGTGGCAAGACACAAACATCGTTGATCATCGACCCCTGCCCAGGGCACATAACCAAGGACGCAGAGCACGGGCGGCAACACAACACGCTAAATGGTGCGACGAACACGCGCACGAAGAAGAAATCAGATACACGGACGCATCTAAGACAGAAATAACCACGGCCACGGCTTGGATCGACCCTAAGACAGAGAGAGAAAGCACCACGAGATTACCTGAGAACTCCTCCGTGCGCGAAGCCGAACTCAGGGCAATCCTTGAAGCGACCATCGATATACTGAAAAATACGGAAGGACCAAGGAGAGCGAGAATTTTTACTGATTCACAAGAAGCACTCCGGGCGTGTCGAGACAGCAAA
The DNA here is from genome assembly GCA_013358835.2 of Ixodes persulcatus. Lineage (NCBI taxonomy): Eukaryota > Metazoa > Arthropoda > Arachnida > Ixodida > Ixodidae > Ixodes > Ixodes persulcatus. The sequence goes on along the minus strand of JABSTQ010011188.1, from coordinate 1,623,368 downwards.
CCCAAAAGCAGAACGGCCAAGAGAATTAAAGCGATTGCCAGAGAGCTAAGAGCGAAGGGCATCGGGCTGACATTAGAGTGGATTCCCGGGAACGAGTGGGCTCACCGAGTCGCAGCGGAGGCAGCCAGCAGCAACAGCTCCACGACAGGCTCAACCACTCGGGAGGACAACGAGGAAACGGAAGACCCTGTGGAGAAGGCCGAACTAGCAAGACAAGCTAGGAAAGCCTACCTCAGGGGACTCGTACCGACAGAGGAAGACCCACTACCAAATGGATACCGAAGATGGGAAGCGACCAGACTTCGCAGAATCAGAACCGGCACTGCAGTAACGCCGGCCAAACTGGCAGCCTTTGGGCTACTGAAGGAAGAATACTCTATCTGCAAGGCCTGCAGAGAAAATAAGGTGGCAGGTATCAAGCACTTACTGTGGGAGTGCAAAGGCCTGGAAGACCACAGAAAAACGGCGTGGGAAAAATTACCCGCTCAGGACCAACCAAGGAGGCTTAGCGACTGGACTCACCCCAGAGGCCAGGAGCCGCACCGAAAGGCGATCCTAGACTCCCTGGTTGAATTCATCAGGGAATCTCGGGCTCATAAATTCATTTAGTAGCGCACCATAGTCATCCACTTCCCCTCCTTATAACCCTCCACCCCCACCCCCTTGTCTCAGAGCACACAACTCATAGACGGGAATCCTATCATATAATAAACATGTTCTCTCTCTCTCTCTTTCTTGGCTCGGACGTTTTCCCTTGTCATTTTGAAGATTTACAAGGCAAGCTATTGTTGACAAAGTTTCGTTTGTACATACATGGGGATTTTAATCTACCTGGTATTGACTGGCTGGCCGGTTAAAATTCGTTGACGAGTGATGTCACCAGCCTAAAAGCATCGAGCCTGTTTGACTTTATTTATTTGATTGGGTTTGAACAATGCAATATCATCCAGAATTCAGCGGTAAATATACTCGATCTTGTATTAGTGTCTTCTCCGATCAATTATATTTTGCCAATCATTGACCCCCTAACACGTGTCGACAATTTCCATCCGCCTTTTGTTGTGTCATTTTGTTTTCCGCTGCGTCAACGGGCCCTATGCAACTATGAATACCTCCTGTGCAGCACTGGCAATTACTTAAATATGTATAAGTGCTTTCAGTGCCATGACTGGAAACCGATCCTGAGCGACAAGTGCGCTGATTCAGCTGCTGAGGGTCTTACAGAAGTAGTCTCGAGCGCGATAAATAACTTTGTGCCTAAACGTGTTTCTAGACTAAACGAGTACGCTTCTTGGTTTTCGAAAGAACTGAAACGTTGCTCGCGACGTAAGCTTCATTATCACCGTATTTGTTTTTAAAAAGTTGGGATTAGACAAGTGGTGTGCCAAATTTAGTGAGCGTCGTCATTTGGCAAACTGGCTTTTTAAAAAATACGAAAGTGCGCATTTGGCTGGGCTTGAGTCCGATATGTATGCCAAGCTTAAAAGCTTTTGGAAATGTGTACCGACAGAAATAAGCGGAATCGTAACGTCGTTCCGAGGCGAAATACCCCTGGTTATACACGTGATTCAAGTGAAATCGTCAACATGTTTGCTGCGCATTTTACTTTATACTTTTCATCAACATCAGTCCCTGATGATCGTACGACGTGCCATGGCACAGCTGATTTTCTTTCTGTTATACCAATTCACGAACCTGAAATTAGGGAAAGCATTCGTAACATGAAATCGAAGCTGTCTACTGGTGCAGGTGTAATCTCCAGTTTATTGTGAAAGGGTGTACTGAACTCCTGAATCCTGTCTTATTACACATATTTAATTATCGTTACGCTCAGGAATATTTTCTTCTATCTGGAAACACTCTGTTCTTCCGGTTCATAAAGCAGGTGATCCTAGCATTGTAAACCACTATCGTCCCGTGTCATTATTGTGCAATTTTTCCAAGGTTTCTGAAATGATAATGCATAAACGTCTTTACCGTTAATTTAGACATAAAATGAACCCAGAGCGACATGGATTCCTTAAAGGTCAAGTCAGTTGAAACCAATCTATGCTCTTTTTTAGATTATGCCGTTCCGTTAGTTCGCGACCGTGAGCAGGTCGACGTAATATACTTTGATATGACGAATGCATTTGATAAGGTTAATCACAATACACTTCTGATTATACTAAAGAGCTATGATTCGTGCTTGACTTACTCCAATTGCTTCAAAAGTTATCTTTCATGCCGTACAAACTACGTTCGCGTGTCAGGATCCATGTCCGATTATTTTTCATCGCATTCTGAAGTACCTCAAGGAAATAACCTGGGTCCACTTTTATTTTTGTTATTAGTGAATGACATTTTGCTTTGTGTGAAAAATTCTAAAGTGCTCTTGTTTGCGGATGACATCAATCTGTTTTGAAGTGTACAATCTCACTCCGATTTCGTGCTTCATCAGGAGGACGCATTGGAAATTTCAAAGTCGTGTTCAAAGAATTATCTTTTGCTAATTAAACGAAAAAAAGTCTTTTACTAGAAAGCGCGATTCACTTGTATTCCTTACACAATGGGTGGCAGTGTTATCACCGTAGTGTTCTTCATTCGTGATCTTGGAATCTTTTTTGTTCATGCTTAAATTTTAGTTATCATATTTTAACTATCTGTAACGCCTCTCTTAGAAACCTTTGAAATGATACCTCGTTTCACGAGAAAATTTTCTTCCCCTGTTTGTCTTGTCCGCTTGTTTTGTTGCCTAGTGCGCACGAAGCTGGAGTATGCTCCTTCTGTAGGAAATCGCATTAATCTCACTGCATCATGCTCTATTGAGCGTGTCGAAGAAACGCTTCATAGGCACAATATACGACAGGTATTTCGACCGCATCTGTAACTACAACTATGAACAATTGCTTAAAAAACATGGGCTGTGTTCTTTGCTTAATAGAAGACGATTACGTGATTTCATGTTTTTACATAAGGTTGTGAAGGGTGCTGTTAACTCAGCACTTTTTCTAAGCACTGCCTGTTTTCACGCTTCTCTACGGTCCAATCGATTTCAGAGCCCTTTTTACCCTTCTGCTTTGCATTACGCGTCACCACTAACAAGAATGCAACTTGAATTCAACAAGCTGGATCAATCTGTTGTAGACATTTTTAGCGATCTGTTTGCTCTTAAATATAGGCTTGAGTCAATTATTTGTACATGGTTATGACCTTGTTTTGTTGCCTGCATTCATTCTTGATGACGAGCGGTATGCCATTATTTAGGCCCTGGGCTGTTTTTGAACACCCAGCTATATAATAATAATAATAATAATAATAAGAATGATGGTGATGATGATGATGAGAATGAGAGTATTATACATTCGTGGGCAGTCCGATAATTGAAAATGCAAGCAGCGCGTTCGGTCACGGCGTGATAGCATGAGCTCAAGTTTCTCAATCGAAGCCCAAACTGAGTGGCCTACGAAAGTTCCCAGAGTGCGCCGCGTGTCATTTCGCCGCAACAGGGCGCTACGACTTTTTAGAGAAGTCTGTTACACCAGAATGTTGGGCTTATGCGAGTGTTAAATAAGCTGGGGGACGAAGATCGTTAGGTGAGGTATGGAACCTCTCAATTGGGTTTAATGCGCCCTTAAGAACAACCGAAACGCTGACTTTTTTTTATCGGATTGGTAATTACTTGTTAGACAACAGCATGATGTGTTTAACGACATGTTATCTTAAGATCTGGGGAAAAAATATGAGTTAACTCGGGGATAGAGGAGTCTAATACTCTAGTTGCACTAGCGCTCTTGACTGTCATTAAGCCAACGACAGTTGACTCAATCGGGATCGGCCGGAGTTGCACGGCGGCGCCAACTGTCATCGAACCGCTAACGATAACTGAGTTCAACTTAGCTACACTCTTAAAAAAAAGCTAGTAAAAAGCTAGTAACTGCAGCAGTTACTATCTGTTTCTGACCGTTACTACCTTTCACTAACTATTTACTACCTCAAACGGGCGACAGGTAGTAAAAAGCTAGCAAATGCAGCCATTACTACCTTTTTCTGACCGTTACTACCCTTAAACTAGCTATTTACTACCGCAAAGGCGCGGAGAAGATGGCGGCGCTGGCTTCATACCCGATTGCCAGCGTTAGCGACGTACTTACTGTTTCGGAACGCAGGGGGAGGTATTCACACGCAATCGTAGCGTCAAATATTGTATGAGGGGGCATGTTTAAGGGTTGGAGCTGACTTTACAACGATCGCAGACTCCGTACCAGCACGACGTGGAAGCCAGCGCTGCAGCGAGCGCAGCGGCCATTGTTGATTCAATGGCCATGCGGCTTACTTCTTTCCTTCTCGTTTGCATTCGTTTGTGAGCGTTTATATTTTCATTTTGGTTTTAACTGGGATGAAAATAGCCACGCAGCACATACTAAAAATGTTTCCGAAAACAAAAAAGTTAAATCTGTTTTCTTTATATTTTTGTTTTTGTATTGTTTAAAGCATGTTTTTCTTTCACAAGAGACGCTTGGCAACATTGTACGACAAGCAAGTTGGGGCCAGTTGGGGTTCGCAAGACGCTAATTTCGCCGATGTGAACCTGCCATTTTTGCCTTGTGTTGTGTGCAGTTCTCGTGTTCCCGTGCTGGAGTGCATAGTTAACGTTCGTGCGCTCGACGGGGCGAGTGTGTGCGTGGACCTGGACTGCTCCGAGGATAATTCTAACGAGCCGGTGCCGCTGTCACTGGGTTGGATTTCGTCGTCCAAGAAGCTTTTCTCCACCTCTTGACACTGAGAACTTCTTCACGGTTTGTGTGTGCTCGGTGGTTGAATGATTCTGATTGAGCTGTCTTCGGTCGTGACAGTGCACTGTCACAACCGTTGATGTGCGTCGTACATAGTGTATGTAGCATTGGGACTAATGAAAAAAAAATCTGTTTTGGCATTCTACGAGTCTTTCTGAATTTGCCCCAAAAACGCGAGCATTCGTCAGTGTACTACAGAAATTAAGACGCGAGCTGCACGCGGTATTAATTTTGCATGCATTTTGTTAGCCCAGCACGCGAAAGGAGTGCAGCTGCCGTCGTACTCTCCGTCAATTACAGCCTTCGTTCGCCGCGAGAGACGGCAAGAAAGCACTCTCTCGCCGACGGCGACCGCATGTATCGATTTAGCGAGCGACGAGGCGATCGACGGAGACTGCGACGAGCGACGGTCGCTCGGTGTTTTAATTTCTAGGAAACGTCGCTCAACGCCTTGGCCGCTTGTTCCCGTCGCTTTCATGCGGTTTGCCTCGTCGCGCAACCTACCTATCGACTGCGAATAACCGACGTGCTGATACACGACGACAAGTTTGCGCACTCAAATGGTCAGTATAAAAAACTTAATGGCAGTGAAACAAGTGAGCGCGGAGGAAGTGGCCGAGTGGGCTAACGCGTCTCACCTCGAAAACTTCCGCTGGAAAGCTCCTGGGTTCGATCCCCACTGCCCCCGCCCGGAAGTTAGCGATTAGAGTGATTTAGTGCCTGTGTTTCTGTTGAATTTATTGTGTCGATTGCGTGCTAATAATGTGGGTGTGCATCTTTGTATGTATATGCTTGCCAATGTGGAAGAATTGAAATAAACTAAATAATAGGCTTTCTTTTTTGTGTACGTTCAATTGGACGGTGACTAGCGCCACCTGGATTACTCATTTCCAGTTTCAATTTTTTGTTGCGCCTGCCACCTGGTGGTAAGTGGCATAACCCCACTTTTTTTTTTTCCACCGGAAATCACGTGACTAGTTGCGTTTCCGGTCTTCCGTCGGGAGGTAGCGCTAGTTACTAGCTAGAGGTAGTAAAATACATAGATTCTACTTGGAGGCTAGTAACAGTTACTAGCTTCGTGACCTAGTAACCGTTACTAGCTTGACCGTTACTACCTCAGGCTACTAGGTACCTAGTAACATATGTGACAAGCGGTTACTAGCTCTTACCTAGTAAATACTACTAGCTTTTTTTTAAGAGTGTAGCCTTCAGTTGCATTCACACTGGCATTTGAATCGCAAACGCGAAGCGGATCCGCTCGTTTTCATCATCAACAGCGCGTTAATTTATATTCCATCTTTAAGGAACCGCGGTCGCAACCGCTTCGCGGATGCGGTTCAGTCGCCAGTGTGAATGCGGCGGAACCACTGATCTCTATGACTATTTGCTGGATCGCGTTTGCCCGCTCCGCGAATGCGGCCACGGTCGCCGATCTTTTTGGTAGAGTTATATTATCTCTAGCCACACCATAGTAGTATGGAGGCACAATGTACCGCCCGTTAGACAGCTAGGGTACTCGTTTTCCACCCACAGCTGAAGGGTCGCGGGGCGACTTCGTGGAAACCTTGGGAACAAATGAATATTTTTCACCGAAGGAATCCCTGCGCGCCAGGATAGCCACAAAACACTGAATTCTTACCGACGGTAAGTCCTTGTCTTTTCGCAATCGGGGCGATTTAAACAGCGCGCCGCACAGCGTGACTGCATAGTCGACCTTCCTCTGTCGCATCCACGGAGTTTTGAGAATCGGCTTCGTAAAGCAACTTCAATCAAGCACGAAATATCACCCACGGTACAGTGTACTAGACCCATGGCTATCTTTACGGCAGCCTGCCGCCACAGCGCTGTCCGCCATATTACTATGATGGCTAAAGATAAAATAACTCTACCAAGATGGCCGACCGTGGCCACATTCCTGTGCATAGGCGGAGGGGGGAAAACGGGATCCAGCAAATAGTAATATAGATCAGTGGGCGGAACAGTTACCTGATGGGGATTCGCCCTAATAGAGCTAAACAAGCGGCGTCCGTCGCATCGCCGCCCATGGCCAGCGCTAGCGAAGCACAATTACTATTGCGGACGATTTAGGGAGGTATTTAGAAAGTTTCGTAGCAGCAAATTTTGTTGAGAGAGGTATGAATCGGGGCCAGAGCTTTCGCTGAAACGATCACGGCACATCGCGGAAGCCCAGGCTCGGCGAGCGCAGCCATTGTGATATCGATGCCGGTAAGACTTTGATTATGTAGTAAGGTGATAAGCTGGGGGAGTTGATAAACGTTGAATATGGTGAAAAATCATGAGCCCTTCCACTCTGTGAAGCTGGATGACCAGCGAAGCTGTTTAGCTCACGACAGAGACGTGACACAGATATTCGAACAAAGGTACGAACACATTTATTATCTTGATCGCTGGTCATCGTAACGAAAGGTACGCACACATATGTCGATTTCCAAATCTTACTCGAAAGGATTCATGTTACACTCCGGCGGATTAGGTCCCATGACATGACAGATAGAGCAATAGTGGACGCGGGGAGGTTTTCGAACGCCAAAGGTAGATAACCGTTACCCTCAAGTGAGATTGAGGGAATTTCGGAACATGGCCCAGGACTATTGCCGCCCCGAGGAGCCGGAGGAAATTAGACACGCGTGACGGAGCCGCCACCCGGCGAAAGGAAAGGAAACTAGGCACGCAAGCGCTTGAAACGACGACAAAGAGAGGGAGGTGCGAGCCCCCTCTGAGTTTTTGTTGACGCACACGAAAACTTTACGGAACCCTAGCCATAAACAGCTTCGATGTAAAAATAGCGCACAAAGAAACAAAAGAGGAAGGAACACAGAACACCAACAAGCACGTTCTCACAACTCTGATACAATTAGCGGCGAGATGTTTTGGTGGCGCCCTCCTAAGGATCCCTCTCCTGACGTCATTGCCATGCGAACAACAAGTTCGATGGTGTTTGTAATTAGCATGGTGAAAGCTTGAAATTGTTACGCCCTCAAAGCAACACTGCCAACACAGCCAAAATTGAAGTTCTTACATTCCTCTTATTCCCGTCGATGAGAAATCCTTTGCTGACGTCATATTCAGCATTCGGCCAGTCGTGGCAGGTCGATCACAGTGACGCTTTTGATCGCGCACGTCGCCAATATGAGGTATTCACTGGACGCCATATTTGTGGGTGCTGTTTAGAACGCATGCCCAGAACGAGCTCACATTAATAGCCTGCTAAGACCGGCAACCTTGATGGTGCTAAATGCACGCTCCAAAAGGACTGCGGAAGCTCGCCGTCAGCACGCGCTCAGCAGCCGCGCACACAGATATGACCGCCAGTGAATACTTCCTATAGGTGAAGGAAAGAAAGATGAAGCTACAAGCACGAGCATGTGACCCTGAACAATGCTTGAACTGCACGAGCGCGCGTGTTTGGCAGAGACACTGAAAACCCGGAGCTTGCTTTTGTACCTTCTGACGATCACAGTGAAAATACCTTTCCAAAAAAGAGCGTGTGGCCGGTGCCATTTTGAGTGTCCGTGTGTATGGCGCGTGCTTTGCTCGCTTTTCGAAGCGACGAACAGGCACGTGCTGGGCTGTGAAGATCGCACGCTAGACTGTGATTTTCTAAACATTGGAACGGTCTATAGATACAATGTTTTTGTATGGATGGCCGATTTGACTCTGGTGTAATTTGGCTGTTTGGGCGGTGTCCGCACTTTGAATTCCACCTTGAAGCATAATTTTTATTGTGTATTTTGCGTTAGAATGTACAGGGTGTCACAAAATACATTTACACATTCTTTTTTAGCGCAAAAATAAACTAGGTATCGCCGAACGCTCATTCTCCGCCCAAAGGTAGCGCTAGAGGTCACAACGAGATGCCTAAGTTTCAGCCCGATCCGATAACTCAATCAAAAGGTATAAGTAATTTTCTGAAAATTTCAATGGGAAAATGGTGGCCGACGGAGTTTTCGAATACATGGGTCTTCTTGCACCAGAAACCGAAAACAGTCGAAAAGGGACTCCATTTTCCCATTGAAATTTTCAGAAAATGACTTATAACTTTTGAATAAGGTATCGGATCGGGCTGAAACTTTGGCATCTGGTTGTGACCTCTAGCGCTACCTTTGGACGGAGAATGAGCGTTCACAGTGTACTAGACCCATTGCTATCTTTACGGCAGCCTGCCGCCACAGCGCTGTCCGCCATACTACTATGATGGCTAAAGATAAAATAACTCTACCAAGATGGCCGACCGTGGCCACATTCCTGTGCATAGGCGGAGGGGGGCAAACGGGATCCAGCAAATAGTAATATAGATCAGTGGGCGGAACAGTTACCTGATGGGGATTCGCCCTAATAGAGCTAAACATGGCGGCGTCCGTCGCATCGCCGCCCATGGCCAGCGCTAGCGAAGCACAATTACTATTGCGGACGATTTAGGGAGGTATTTAGAAAGTATCGTAGCAGGAAATCTCGTCGGAAGAGGTATAAATCGGGGCAAGAGCTTTCGCTGAAATGATCACGGCACGTCGCGGAAGCCCACGCTCGGCGAGCGTGGCCATTGTGAGATCGGTGCCGATAAGACTTTTATTATGTAGTAAGGTGATAAGCTGGGCGAGTTGATAAACGTTGAAGATGGTGAAAAATGCCAATGATCGTTGACTTAACGTTGAGAGCGCTAGTGTAACTAGAGTTTAATACCATGTCAGACTGGCAATTTAATGTCAGTTCCACCGAATGGCGTTTGAGCGATTGGCCATTCAGCGCGCGGCAGTCCGGGCGCAGCACATTCTACGCGCGACATATCGCGAGGCGATTCGTCGATCATACAAATGTTTTTCGACAAAACTGACATTAATTTTTACGTGTGACAGAGGTATTAGGCATAATATAAAAACGACCCATAGCGTCCGCTACGTCCACGAGTGTCTGCGGGATTGTCATGCGCTCTTCTTTCTGTAGCGGTGGAAAAATAAAGTCCCAAAACACGTCACGTGACTGTCCTTCGCTGACGCCACGGGATCTGAAGGGTGACCACGCAAAACGCGATAAACGAAATACTTACTTCGCAGACTACTAGACAGAATTGATGTACGATCACCGCAAACTTTGCCGCAAGTTCTATTACTAACGAGTGAGTTCCTTTCATGCCGCCAACTCAGCGAGTGCTGCACTCTCAGGGCTTTACATGTTTCGAGGGGAGTATCGTATAACTTTGGGAAATGATCGCGAGGCTGAACTTCCTAAACGTTTAGCTAAACAAAAAACAAAATATCGCCTGGTTTCAACATTTTGTTAAATGCAACCTGGGTGACTCGGTGAGGTCTCTAAGGAGCAGTACTTCGAAATTACTCCGCGATTACTAGATTATTATACTAATACGTTCTATGACTTCAAGGACAACTGCTCGGCTACGTTGCGGACAGCACTGTCCTTTGACCTTGCTACTGTGCGCCCAACACTAACACTGAGCTAGCAAGACCCGTGCAGGGTTCCCGCAGAAAACTGTCGCATTTAAAAACCGCCGTTGCAATAGAGCAGGGTCTCCAAACCCCGGCCCGCGGGACAAATCCGGCCCGCGACTGGCCGCTGTTCTTCCAAAGAAACCCGGCCCGAGGCCCGCTTCCAGCAGGCCCGCCCAGCGCAAAGATAGGCGCACGTAAAGCAACGGCGCCGCAATACGAACTAACCGCGTAAACGAAGATACCAGAGAAAACGAGAGAAATCTGCACATCATAAAAGTGTGTCCTTTCGTCATACTATTCATTTGATATCGTCATCACTAGCATCGCCATATCAAGGCTTCGGTCCTTCTGAAGCGCGGACAAGTAAATAGTAAATAATAATAATAATAAATATTATTATTATTAGTTCCCTGTTTCATATCTCTGTAACTACATATGTTAAAAATTGCATTGTCTTCCCATGTATATACTGTGCTTAGTGTCCTGCGTCGTATCAATTGTATATCGTCAGCATCAGTTCTATCATTCTCATTAGTCTTTTGCCCTGTCGGAACATTCCAAAGGTTTTATGCACTTTGATTTATGCCTGGTGAGTTTTTTGGGCCCCAATTATTGTGCAATGTCAAAATGAGGTAAATATTGAATTTATAAAATAAGTAGGTATATCCATCCACCTTATATTTATTTTTACTGTAACTTTCAATTTTGTATTTAAATGCTTGTCTATAGGATTATTTATTAAGTTTTTCCTAATTTATATTTACTCGTATATTGTTTTGCCCCCGAGACAGCGACTGATTCTCGATCCGGCCCCTTAGCAAAAACGTTCGGAGACCCCTGCAATAAAGCGATAGCGCGTGAATTTGTATCCTGGAAGGTTTGGTCAAAAGCCACGGTCGGTCGAGATCGAGATGAATTCTTGCGAAAGGGTTTCGCGTTCGACGTTCGTGAGAGAAATACTCAAGTCGGAGTCAAAATGTTTGGCGATGGGAACGGAGATTACATCAAAAGGCGAACGGCGTTCGACTTGTTACGGTCAAAAAGAAAAAAAGAGTGAAAAACGAGGAGAAAACGAAATAAACACCTGGCCTCGCTCGATCTCGCCCTGCCACCTCCAGGCCCTCCACCCCCCCCCCCCCCCCCCTCCCCATTTTAGGTTCGGTCAGTTCCTGCCTGCGTCGTGATCCGCATGTGCGTCGCCAAGTTGGCTTTCCCGTTTAGCTCCTGTGTGAAGCAGGCAGAGCACGCTTTAAAGGGGGAATTTGAAGAGCAGGAGGAATGAAAGAAGGGGGGGGGGGGGGGGGGACCTTGGGAAAAGGGGTGTAGCGGTTGTGCTACTACCGCGTCGAAAATAAAAACACAACTCAGGCGGAATGGACACCTTAGGAATGGCGAAGGGAGGGAGGATGGAGGAGAGGTTTCACAATTTGTTGGAGCGTGTTGTCGGGTCTTGGTCCGAGCCCGCAATTTTTGTTTCTAATGCTTTTTCTTTTTTTGTTCTGCATTTACTAAACAAAAAGGTAAAAGGATTAGATCGGGCGTGAGAGACCGCGTCTAGTTGCTGCGTTATAATTTGTAGTTTATATAGCGCCTGGTCACCTTGCTAAAACTGGCGTGTTTCCAAGTCTAAAGAGGGAGGTTCGTTCGATTTTTAACTTATTTATCCTTACTTTTCCGTTTCAAAAGCCTATCCCAAGTTACTAAGATCGGTATCACTTAGGCGGTGGAGTCGACGGCGACCAGTCTTTCTATAAATTGTTCTTAAAGCTTGAAGCACAAAAAAGAAAGCAGGCTACATAAGTACGCAAAACTGGCGTCCTCTCTGACATCCAGAATTTAGCCCTCGGAGCATCGAGATCCTTTAGATTCAAAGCTGTCAATAATGTCTAGTCACACATCGAGCTCGATTCGAGGGAGTTGATTTGATTAGAATTAATTTAGATTACGCCATCATGTCGAACAAACTTATACTTTGACTCCTTCATTCCAAGAACTTCTAACGATTGGAAGCACCTCCCTGCCTCCATTGCTGCCATCACTGAAGCCACAGACTTCAAGAAAGTAGCCAACGATTTTATACTGTATAGTACCACTCCTCTCTGTAATACCTCCGGGCCTTGAGAGTATGCAAATAAATAAATAAATAGAGCTCGATCGTCGTCACAGTGCTTGTTTTCGGGGCTAGGTTTTGTTGAAAGTGTTGCGATAAAATAAATAAAATAAAATACAAAGGTGCAGTGAGTATAGTTTCTTCTTTCGTGATGTCGTGACGATGATACATTGCCACAGTTCACGATACATATAGGAAAAATTTTATATGAGTCGTCTTTTTTATTTTTTTTTCTTATCGATAGGCTGTTTTTTTTTTTTTTCAATGCGGAAATCTAAGAACGCAGGAAAGCTGCTGCACGACTTTCATAATTTACCCGAAACCGGGAACCATGTGCTGGACAAATGCACACGAGACGTCTCAAACACCAATCAATCTCAAACAACACCATACCTTTATCCGTCTTGTAAAAAAAAAAAAAAAAAAAAAAAAAAAAAACGGTTGTGCACAATTTGCATGTTGGGTCACCGGATGTAATCGCGGAGCTTGTGATGAATTGGTGTTTGAGACGTCATGTAAGGGTTTTGTTATACAGGGTTTGCGGTGGTGAACAAAAACAAATAATGGCTGAACTTCCGGGCGGAGTATGTTACAACAGAATGTTAAGTTGGGCTAGTTGGTTGTTCATGACTAGAAGGAAGCACCGAAAGACGGGGACAAAAGAAGTTGGTAACAACGACACGTGGCGCACTCGCAACTGAAGGTTTATTGGAAAATAGAAAGACTTAAATACTATGACAAGCCACTTCATTTCCTGCCATCCCACTCTCTCTCTGAAAATAGAATCTCCTTATCTAACAATGCCACAGACGGCTCGCTGACGCACTTATCGACGCCCCTTGTTTTGATGATGAATGCTTCGTGAACTTCCTTTGTGGTTTTATCGCTGTGTCGTCCCAGGATGGCTGTGTTAATAAACAGTGGTGTGCACGGGCATCTATCGCAATGTACGGCCAGATGCCCAGACGGCGTCTGTTTTACAGCTGATGCATGTTCTCTTGCACTTTCATTGACGCAGAGGCCAGTTTGTCCTACGTAGGAACGCCCACATGATAATGGAATGTCGCAAACGACACAGGATGAACATTCCAAGAACTTATTTCTGTGTTTTTTTGTGCATTCTTCCCTGTCCCTGAGTGGGTAATTAATTCGCTTGCACAAAGACGAAAGTTTGCTAGGGGCCGTGAAAACAACCGGTACGAACTTGAAGCGCCAGTACTTTGCGACATTTTCTTATCGCATTGTGATCAAGCCATACTTGAAACACTCGGAAATGAAGGCCGTTTTAGAATTTTCCGATATGTGGATGATTACCTGGTTATTGTCTTTCAACCAAAAGAGTGCATTGATAATGATGTAGCAGAATTGTTGGGTGTTTTTGCGGCCTGCGCCCAAGGTTTGAAGTTTACCATGAGAGAACATCGGGGGGGGGGGGGGCATCTACAGTTTCTAGATCTTAAGCTCACTTTTCTTCAAGACCACACATGTTGGGCCTATGAGCCCCGCTCTAAGAAAAGGGTGCTACGGTACGACTCGGCCCATTCTAAACTAATAAAAAAATGTATCGCCGCGTCCTGCCTTGGAGCAGTGCTGAAGAAATCATGTGAACATGAAATGGGCAGGAGCTTCATGTTGCAGGTTGATCGCCTATTAGCTGCGGGTTTCCCGGGAAAAAGACTTGCTGATGTAGCAGATGGATTGAAGAGAAAGTTTAGAGGCCTTCCACAGAAAACTCATGAACGACCAAAAGGCAGACCAGCAGTCACACCTTACTTACATGCCGTCTCCCACAACCTGAAAAAAGTTGCGGGGCGCTTCAACGTACCGGTTGTTTTCACGGCCCCTAGCAGACGTTCGTCTTTGTGCAAGCGAATTAATTACCCACTCAGGGACAGGGAAGAATGCACAAAAAAAAAATGAAAGCCGTTTAGAACTCCCTGTAGCGCCGAATTAGAGCGCAGCTCTTGAGGAGGAGGGGAAGGCACGGGGGGGGGGGGGGTCCGTGACCTCGGGGGGGGGGGGGGGGGGGGGGGGTCACGTGACATCGAGGGGTGGGGGCAGAGAAAATTTCCCGCTAAATTTAGCGGGGAAAAGTTTTCCGCTAAATTTAGCGGGAAAAATTTTCCGCTAGATTTAGCGGGGAAAATTTTCCGCTAAATTTAGCGGGGAAACTTTTCCGCTAGATTTAGCGGGGAAAATTTTCCGCTAGATTTAGCGGGGAAAATTTTCCGCTAGATTTAGCGGAGAAAATTTTCCGCTAGATTTAGCGGGGAAAATTTTCCGCTAGACTTAGCGGGGAAAACTTTCCGCTAGATTTAGCGGGGAAAATTTTCCGCTAGATTTAGCGGGGAAAATTTACCGCTAGATTTAGCGGGGAAAATTTTCCGCTAGACTTAGCGGGGAAAATTTTCCGCTAGATTTAGCGGGGAAACTTTTCCGCTAGATTTAGCGGGGAAAATTTTACGCTAGATTTAGCGGGAAAAATTTTTCGCTAGATTTAGCGGCAAAATTTTTCCGCTAAATTTAGCGGGGAAAATTTTCCGCTAAATTTAGCGGGGAAATTTACCCATCATGCACCGCGCGGTTACGCCGACGGCGACGCCGACGGCGACGGCGACGCCGCTCAAGCCGGAAACGGGCGCCTAAGAGCTGCGCTCTAAAACACAGAAATAAGTTCTTGGAATGTTCATCCTGTGTCGTTTACGACATTCCATTATCATGTGGGCGTTCCTACGTAGGACAAACTGGCCGCTGCGTCAATGAACCTGCAAGAGAACATGCATCAGCTGTAAAACAGACGCCGTCTGGGCATCTGGCCGTACATTGCGATAGATGCCCGTGCACACCACTGTTTATTAACACAGCCATCCTGGGACGACACAGCGATAAAACCACAAAGGAAGTTCACGAAGCATTTATCATCAAAACAAGGGGCGTTGATAAGTGCGTCAGCGAGCCGTCTGTGGCATTGTTAGATAAGGAGATTCTATTTTTAGAGAGAGAGTGGGGTGGCATGAAATGAAGTGGCTTGTCATAGTATTTAAGTCTTTGTATTTTGCAATAAACCTTCAGTTGCGAGTGCGCCACGTGTCGTTGTTACCTACTTCTTTTGTCCCCGTCTTTCGGCAGCCGCCTCGGTGGCTCCGAGGCGAGAGCGCTGGCCTACGGATCCCCATGTGGCGGGTTCGAATCCCGGCCGAGGTGCCCACAATCTGACGGAGGCTTGTTGCGGAAAAGGCGCCGTGTAACCGAGCTTTCGGTTGCACGTCAAAAGATCCCCAGGTGGTCCAAATTAATCCTCAGTCCTCCGCTGGGGCGTGCCAGATGCCCGTGGTTGGTTTGGCACGTAAAACCCACAAATTTGATTTGACCCGTCTTTCGGCGCTTCCTTCCGGAGTATGTTACCTCCGGTTTGCTATTGTTTTCGCTTGTTTTTCCGGACCCGCAGTCAGTACCTACTACTTTAAACGTCTCACCGTCAAGACCTGACTGCTGTATCTCCTATACTTTACTTATACGTTATCGACATGCCTTCTTGATCCATCGGGTAAAAATAAAGACCACGTGTTCCTCAAAGAAAGGACATGTCTGTCGAAGGCATCGTGCGCGCATCTTCAGGACTACCAATTCGTATAGCCAGGTCCATATACCTAGGAACGACTTAAAACCTACAAATCCCTAAACGCGTTCAACTACTTCGTGAACGGCAGGGCATCGGCGGTGGGCACCTACCTCCCCCAGGCGCCGAAGATACGCGCCGAGCTTCCCCGTAGGGGTCGCCGAGTCGGGTCTCGGGTTTAGCAGAAAATGTCCCGAATTTTTTTTTTTATTACGCCGTTTTTAGCGCGACGCGAGTCTCTGTAATGCACAATCTTCTAGTGTTTTGACTTCTTTGCTTTAGTACGCAATTTGTTTTTCCCAGATGAGCGTGCACGTTGCATTTGTACGTGCCGTAATGGCTCATCTTTGTACGGAGATGGGCCAGTCGAGGCGCCGCGGCGCCGGCGCCGCATTTTCGCGCTTGTCGCGTTGCGCTACCCGTCGGCAGCAGATCGAAGCAGGCTAGCACAGTCTCCCAATGCCGTCGTCCTGCAGTCACCGACGCTCGGCGTTGTCGGTGGCGTCCCTCGTCTCGATATAAGCGAAATAACGTCACTTGTGGCATTTTGTTCGTGCCGGTACGCATCGGCAACTTTAAAGTACAAGACTGGGGCATTTCTCGAGGGTAGCTCTCACAGAATTGCTCGCTAGTGAACCAAGAGTCGTCGCGCAACCACCCATACTCAGGCAAAACGTAGGAGAACGGGAAGTATTTCTATCCCCCTGTCATGGCGGCAGGAAGTGGCGCGCACACCCTGTATTATCTCAGTTTCGGGTGAACTTAGATAGGCGTGTTTTTCAGTACCTTTTCCGCATGTTTTATAAAGAAATATGGATTAATTGATGTTAGACGTTTATTCCACAAAAATAAATTTAACTGTAAGAAAACAGATTTTTCCTAGGAACTCATTAAAGTGTCAGTGTTAGTCTATGGATAAATACTGCATGATATGTCTCGAGCATAAGCTAGCGCGTTTAGAGAAACGACGTACTCTTGTTCTTCTATATTTTGCTTCCCGATCTTTTTATATTTAAAGGCCCGTTCATGCGCATGCGTCCGTAGCGACCGCAATCGTCCGTAGCGACCGCAACGACTGGAAAAACCGAAAGGAGCGTTGCAAAGGTCTGCAACCGTCAGTTGCCATAGCGACGGAGGGTCGCACGCACGTGTCGTTCACGTCGCAAGGCGTTGGAGCGAGCCCAAGTTTTTTCGCTGCGTTGGAAACAACCGAAACAACCGCAACGACAGACCAATCACACGTCCAGGAGAACTGGTCGCGCGCGTTGCATGCCGGTCGTGCCGGGCTCCTTCTATCTGCAAACATGGCGTCGGTGGTGATCGTCGACGTGGACGGCGTGGTGAAAGCTCATCGTTCCGCGTAAACGTGCTATCCTTGACTGTGAATTTTCGTTGTGTGTCGCTATGATAACCCAGCACGTACTAGAAGGGAAGATCCACCTACTCGTGCGGCGATGTCGTGGCGGCACTCTCAAGACAGCAGAAACGCCCGTGCCGTCGTGTTTGTTTACTTCGACTACAGTGGTGCTTTCTATGCATTTGTGTCCTCGAACATCGCCCGCATTTCTTATTTGGCACATTTCATGCGTGTGCTCAAGTTCAAGGTATTACTGGCGCGTACCGTAGAAAGGATGCGAATTTTCACGCGTTTTTATCACCGGAGAAAAGTGATTAGTGTTAGGAATCCTGAACGCTCGCAACGTCTATCTGATAACAAAATCATATCTTTACGTTGCTATATCGTTGCTAAGATTACATCGTCTATTATAATCGTAAAAAAGGCGTGTGGTGAGATTTATACTATTGGCAGAGTCGTGTATTCGAGTCTTGATCGTCCAAGACGGCGTACTGCATCTTTTTCTTTTCTTTTTTTCATCCACTGTACCCTGCAAGCCTATCATGAAAAAAAAAATAATAATAATAATAAAGCTTTAGGCTAAAGAAAACGGTCTGTCTATATTCTGTTATGGCATTGAGTGGCAGTGCGTCCCCTTTTTCGAGGCACCGCTGAAAGAGCTGACGGCGGCGTAGAAGCGGTCGCCGTGCTGACGACCCGCTGCGCTTGTTGCAGTGGTTGCGGGTGTATGTACGCGCGGCGCAGAGTGGTCGTTCCGGTCGCTCCGGCTGCAACGGACGCAGTCGCATGCAGCCGACGTGTGTGAACGAGCTTTTAGTTCGTTGCCACGCGTTTTATCAGCTTTTTTTTCTTCTTCAAAGTTTTGAGGATCGCAAGATTATCGTATGCGCGCCTTTCACTGAATCCCACTCAAACATCCTATAACCTGAACACTCCAAGTTTCTTTGTGTCGGCTCGGCTGCGTGTGCGATGGTTCGTTAGTTTCGGGCGAGCTCCTCTACCGAGAATTTGTGCTCGTTCTTCATTTACGTAAAATATTCTGTCTTGCGAATATGAGGGTCTTCTGCTGTCTCTTCTTGTATATATGTTTTTTATATAAATTTTAATTTCCACTCATGGAACGATGCTTCACTGGTCGCAAAACAGACTACGAGAAATGATGCATAAGGGAGGGTTGCTTGTTGAATCAAGAGCCGGCGTCGCGACATATGGTCACACTCTTTACTCCTCTTCACATATTTTGTTTAACAAATTCATGTGATGAAGGGTAGTTGATTTTTTTTTAAGTTTCCCCCTTTGCTTTATTGCCAAGAAAAACCAACATCAACAACAGGGGAACAGTGATAGAGAGAGAGAGAGAGAGGGTGGAGGGGTGTTTGAGGGGGCACGTGTCTTTCATTGCACCAAATGCCAAACAAATGAAGGGCATCTGGCACAACCCATTGAAGAACGGGGGATATAATTTAGGACACTTAGGTACTAGTGATGCGAAACTATCAAATAACGAGGGAGTTTTAGCAGGTCGTTTCCACACGAACGGTTCGCCCTCGAACGCATCGGTGACGCCACTGCGCATGCGCGCGCGAGTCGTTCGGGTTGTCGGGAGGCTGTTCTCGTTCGTTTGTCCCGTTCCGGCCGGTGGAGTCGTCACCGCAACCCAGCCAGCACCGTTCACGACTCGAGTAAAAAAAAGATGGCGGTCGGTTCGGCGACTGACTTCGCCGACCCAGCCGAGCGTTAGGCTTAGGACCGCGGGAGGCGATTTGCCATCCTGCTAGTCCGCTTCATTTGAGAGGTTGAACCAAATCATTTCGGGGACTGCTCACAATGGTAAGCGATCGTGAATGCTGTAAACTGAGCATGGTAGTAATTTTTTACGATCTTGGGCAGACTTGCTGCCGTGGCGACCGCGAGCAGATGAAACGATATTTTTGGCGGCACACAACGTGTACGATCGTTCAAGTTCAAGATGACGGAGACACACCACATACCTTTTGCGGTCGTTTAGATACTTTTTATCTTTGTCTAGCTTCGCAGTTCTTGAAACTGCGACCGGCAAATGTTACGTCGGCCGTCTTGTTTACATCAGTCGTACGCCGGAAACACGAGCTGCCACAGATTTACACGTTGCAGGATGGTTCACATGTTTACTAGAAGATGGCCCCACCGGTCAAACACAATCATCATTATCGTTTACACGGTTGCGCCAGTTTCACGATTCGCTAAAATAGGTCAAATTTCACGTACGGTTTCACGAAACGGACCAGCTGCACCGTTCGGGATTTTGGAACCGTGGTCTCGAAAAACGACTTGCTAAAACTCCCTACTGACTATCGATACTATCAATCGTTTTTTTTTATTTCTCCAAAACTATCAATAGTGGACTATATATATTCCTATCAATAGCTGACTATCGATAGTTGAGGATCGATACTATCGAAAGTCAAGTTTCAGAAAACTATCGAGCGTTGCGAAATTAAAGGCAAAGCCCAAAAAGGAGATGCGTCTGAAATTCCACATACGCGACCCCTTCTTCGCAATAAGATCCTGTAAAATTCCAGGCACATAAGGGACAACCCGTACCCTTGAAAATTGGAAATTTGTATTGGCCAGGAGATTGAACCTTAGGAGGCGCTTTGTCCAGCTTGTTTTCCACAGAGCCCGGTTTCTACTCGACACAAGGCCCGTGGTCTGCAATTCTTTGCGTCCTCTTCCTCGATCGAGCGCGGGGCACCCATTGGACACGAGTGCGGTATGTCTCTCGTTCAATCGGTGTTTCTCCGATGAACACGAAGCCCAGCTGAATGATGACGCAGCGTTTGGCTGCGCCAGCCGAGCGCCGCGTCAGGAACGCAAGTCAAACATGGCACGTTGTGTTGTCCCCATGGGTGTAGTTCTCAACTTAGCCGCGAGGGGCGTGACAGTTGGATCTCTTCCCCAGTAGAGTGGTACTTCTTCCTGGGATCCACCGATGCGGCACGCCCCAATGTCAGCTCAGGACTACAGGGGAGCACGAAGGGCTGCTCTACGGACGTGCTGATCGGAGGATATCGACCGTAAATACAGGAAGCAACTACTAGAGCCACCCAAGTTTTTTTTTTTTTTTGTTTTACTCCCATGGGGCGAAAACGCGCGGCGAAGAAAAGAGGGAGAAGGAGGCGATGAAAGCGTGGCTGCTAGGGAAAACAAAGGAGGTAACGAGGTCACACAGCAGGTGTTGACTGGACCGAGCGCGGTGGAAGAGTCTTGCTCCATACCTCTCTTTGTCTCGCCCTGCCTCCCCTTCCGTCGGCCTCTTTGAATAACAAACAGAGCCCGTTCTCGGGGTCTCGCCACGGCGCCCGATGCGTCGGGCATTGTTGTTCTTCCCGGGTGCTGCGCGTGCTGCCTCATTCGGCGAGTAGTTGGCCAGACGAAACCGAAAAGGAGAGTGGGAAGGGAAGGGGGGCATTCGGCACCTCGGGCTGTTCCCCGACGCCCCTGCTTTCCGCCGCCGCGCGCTTTTTCCAGTCTGGATGTGAGAAAGGCTGATTCGTCTGTTTGTCTCTCCACGTGTTTAGCTCCCCTCTTTTTTGCTATCGGATCGACGAGGACCGCGCCTCCTTTCGAGCGTGTCTTTTCTTTTTTTATTTTTTGACCAGTTACGTTTGCTGTTTGGAGCATTTCCTTCTGCCTGGTTCCCGCTGCTCTGTGTAGTTTAGTCGTGCTGTATTTTTTGGCGTAAGGGAAACTTGGGGTAGCACGAGGTGGTAAAGGACCAAGTCCGAAACGCCACGGCGAGGTCGACTGCGGTGTGGTGCAACGAAACAGATATCTGGGCCACGGCCGCTTGATCCATGCATTTCGCTGCGGCCTGCCCCTTCACCAAGAAATGCAACAGTGACCCGGCTGAATTTCCCCGAGTTCGCCGCTGAAAGGTCCAGCCCAGTGGACACAAGCAATGATTTCGCGTTGCGCTGTCCTCGCGTTCCTCTCGCTCATTTTTCTCGCTAGCTATTGGCGATTCTCATCGCGTGCTTCTGAACCTATTTTCATGACTTCAGCTTTAGGCCGCCAGGCGGTGTGAATATCTGATTCGCTCGAGAAGGTTGACTAGTGAATCTGCCGCCACAGCTTCCTGTGCTAGACGCTAGGTGCCGTCGATTTCGCTGGAGTCACCAATAGTGGCTAAAGCCCATCGTTAAAATGCACGAAACAAAAACTTCAAGAGACCAAGCGGCTTTCATTGTGGCGGTGGTCAGCGCTACCAAGCGACGAATGACCACTCACTGTAGCCGCTCTGAGAACGTTTGTTTCCTCCGGCAAACAGAGCCATTTGGCAGACCGTTCCCAGTGGAGTGGAAGCCAGAATCGAGCAGCCGTGTTGGTCCAATCGACGGCCGAGTACGTCTGCGTACCACAGCTCCTAGCCAGTGCAATGAAAGCTCGCGCTGAGGAGTTCAGACATTCTTTGCTTAATTCCCGCCCAGTATCTGCTTTCTATTTTGCATCTGCAACGGAGGCGGCGCCACCCAGGGGACAAGAGGTGAAGGAAAGGAGCGGAGAACTACGGCCTATCTAAGTACGCAACGAAAACCGGTCCGGCCTGGTGGCCAGATCGTAAAACAATTCGGTCACCAGGTTGCAACCGCAAATATATTAGTCTAATTCCCGCGTGCAGTCCTGCGGTGACTACTACTATAAACATGATGAAAAACAGCCTCAGATAAACAGGGACGAAGAACGGGTAAAGAATACGACAGGGCAACGGCTGACTCGCAACTGAAGTTAAGAAAAGTGAACCAAAGAAAATTGTTAAACAGATTACACACAAACAGATTAAAAACACACGCCCACCAGACGACCAGATGTGCAGATACATCGTCTCAAAACTTCACACTCATGTTCGAATGCAGATAAAGTACCTCCCTCTCAGATAACGCCACTGATGGCTCACTGACACATTTGTCTGCCATCGAAGATATAATGAAGGCTTCAATTATCTCTCGAGTCATTTTCTCCCGGTGTCTGCCCACAACAGCTACGTCATCAAAAGAGGGGAGACAAGAGCAATCTCTGCAATGCAGCGGTAGAAGTCCCCCTACCGTTGCTTTAAGGAAGTACGCGTGCTCTCTCAGCCTGTCGTTCAAACACCTTCCTGTGTGACCGACATAGGTTCTTCCACGAGATAGGGGTACACGGTAGACGACACCCGTTGTACATGTCACAAACGGTATTTTGTGTTTCTTTGTGCACTTAGCTTGCGGTCGTTTTTCCGCGCCTGCACTAACCCTCGGGCATACCTGACTCACCTTTTGTGGCGCTGAAAACACAACAGAGATCCCGTATCGTCCTCCGACCTGCTTTAGATTGTTGGAAAGGCGATGAAGGTAGGGAACTACCACCCTCCGACCTCTCTCTAGAGAAGAAAAAGACAGCCGTAGAGAGAGGTCGGAGGGTGGTAGTTCCCTACCTTCATCGCCTTTCCAACAATCTAAAGCAGGTCGGAGGACGATACGGGATCTCTGTTGTGTTTTCAGCGCCACAAAAGGTGAGTCAGGTATGCCCGAGGGTTAGTGCAGGCGCGGAAAAACGACCGCAAGCTAAGTGCACAAAGAAACACAAAATACCGTTTGTGACATGTACAACGGGTGTCTTCTACCGTGTACCCCTATCTCGTGGAAGAACCAATGTCGGTCACACAGGAAGGTGTTTGAACGACAGGCTGAGAGAGCACGCGTACTTCCTTAAAGCAACGGTAGGGGGACTTCTACCGCTGCATTGCAGAGATTGCTCTTGTCTCCCCTCTTTTGATGACGTAGCTGTTGTGGGCAGACACCGGGAGAAAATGACTCGAGAGATAATTGAAGCCTTCATTATATCTTCGATGGCAGACAGATGTGTCAGTGAGCCATCAGTGGCGTTATCTGAGAGGGAGGTACTTGATCTGCATTCGAACATGAGTGTGAAGTTTTGAGACGATGTATCTGCACATCTGGTCGCCTGGTGGGCGTGTGTTTTTAATCTGCTTGTGTGTAATCTGTTTAACAAGTTTTTTTTTGTTCACTTTTCTTTCAATAAAACTTCAGTTGCGAGTCAGCCGTTGTCCTGTCGTATTCTCTACCCGTTCTTCGTCCCTGTTTATCTGAGGCTGTTTTTCATCATGTTTAACTGTTACCAACTGGCCCAAATCACCACCCTACTTCAGACGACAACTATGTTTGCTCCTCATCTCTATTCATCATCTCCTATCTTAATATCCCCCAGCCGAATAGTGTCACGCCTCCCAATGGTATCTCAGATGTATTCCTGCTATCTTTCTTTTATCTGGACTACAATCCGCTAACAGCAGCCCGTCGCTTGTCCCTCTCGCGGACGAGGGAGGCACCAGAGAAGAGGGGACGGCGGCGGGGACGATGGGAGGGATCGTCGGCCTTGGCGCTGCTTTTACCGCATGGTTCTGATCGGCGTGTTCGTTCATCATGCAGTTTTAACGGAGAAAGCGAGTGCGATAAAATAGGAATTCATTTGTTTCGCCCCAACTTTTAAAAATCAACATGCCAATTTTCTTAACGCACGTCAACATTTCACCTGTGATATGCTCCTGCCCTTGCAGCTTCTTATTTGTAGCCAAATAAATTAATTTTAGGACGCTGACCAGCGTTAGCGAGCAGGCGCACGGGAAATCCTGGAGAATATATCCCCGTATTTTCCTCCATCTTGCGGCTACCGCCCCGCCATCTACAGGGCGTTGTAGTTGCTAATACAAGAGGAAGAATAACCCTACCGCGTGATACACGCTAAAGATCTCAGATTGGCTGCTCCCGTAGCACAGGATAAATTGCTCCTTTACATGCGTAAAGTGGCCTCGTATATTAAGGGCAGTCTGACCGTTTGCTCTATAAACATTTACATCGCCATTTTGTCTCTCCTTTTTCCAGATGTTTCCTCCGGCGGTACCAACCCATTGGCTAGTGTTTGGTCCTTTGTTTAATTGTTTTAACACTCTTTGTTTATTTCTTTCCGAATCTCTCAGTTTTAGAGCCCGATCCGATCTTGAACTGGTAGTTCTATAAGCGATATGAATTCCAGCAATTTCGTGGAGCTGAGTTTTTTTTTTTTTTTTAAAGAGGAATTTTGGGCCAACAATGTTTCGTTTTGGCCTGTATTGAATCATGGGAGGCGGTCCCTTCCTCGACGAATCTTTGTCGAGCAAGCACAATACGCGTAATCGTATAGGAGAATCCAGTGTGCCTCGATATAAGAGAGCTTCCAACTGCTCGATACAGGCCACGTGGTTTTTGGGCCGCGTTTGCAATACGAGCTACGAGGAGGTTATGAAAGCGTAGATCGTCCGCAAGCGTCTACGCCCTCTTTCCTCCTCGCCACGAGGCAACGCATGCGCGCGTTTGCGACGAATCTGCGCAAGGAGCGATTGCCGGTGGATTGGAAACGCTCTGCATGGTTGGAATTGCTCCCATCTCTTAAATCAGGGCTCTCCACGAGAATCCACGAGACGCGGCGGCATCTAGCGACGAGCTCACGAAGCGGACCATGGGGCTGCTCTCGTCTATTATTACCCTTTTCCTCAGCAGCTTTCTCGGAATAAACAAAAAAATCCTAAAAACTGGTGCAGAAAAAAAAAGAAAAAAAAGAGGGAATAATTAAGGTTGAACGTCTAGATAACGAAGGGTAGATCTACCTCTCTGATATTGTGACACTCCATGCGGCACCGATTCACGTTGTAGGTAACAAATTTCCCGGTGCAGTAGGACCGCGCACTGATACGCAACCACACGCCGCTACGAAGATAATCTAATATCAGAACTGTCAGAGGCGGGGATTCGCATCATGTTATAGGGAATAGTAGTCAGGAAGCACGGGGTTCAATCTGGATGAGTCTCGTACCGTCAGGTGTTCGCGTAATTACTACGCCGCGGTGCACATTAAACACCTCGGGTTAGCGGTTGTACTAAACGGGCTACATTTCTCATCTACAGCTGAGAGGTTACCCGTTGAGGCGTAGTAACTTCAAAGCTGTCCAAACATGCAAGCAAAGCGTTTTTTTGTTTTTTTTTTAAGAACGGGATTGGAGTAGTGGTATTTTTCTTGCTCGTACGTCGTCTTATTTGCGGATCACTATGGGAGTGGGCGTTCGCTGTACAATCCACGAGGACTCTGGCATCAGAGTTTTTGTAGCGAGTTCTGTCTTCACGCTCAAAGGGCGAAGGATACGGCTTTTTCTCCTCTACTCGCTTCCTTTCCTCATTCTCAGTTGTCTCTTTTCGCTTCTCTCGAGTTTTTTTTTTTTTTTTTTCCTTTTTCTGTTTATCTTTAACCTCACTGTGGCCGTTGTTGTTCCAGCGGTTTCTTTTTTGCATGCGAGCGGAACACGAGTGGTTATTATGCCGGGCTTGTCCTCGGACTGCATCTTCCTGCCGCCCTCCTCCCCACACTTGCGAGCGCCGAGAGAATGCGTGTGTGCCTGTGCGCGCGCGTGTGTGTTCGTGTATGCAAGGGCGTGTGATCGACGGAGACAGAGTGAACGTACGCGAAAATGACGTAAAGAGACAAAGAACTTGGGATCGACAAAAGGACTCTACTGGGAAGAGAGAGAGAGAGGAGGAGGAGGAACGATGCGGGCGGAATATAAACGGTGGGCGGCCCAGATCTCTAAAGAGAACTCTAGGGACGAAGCGACTCGATGTGCGGAGCGAGTTTATTTACGAGGACAGTGCTCTCCTTTGTTTCGCCTGTTTTCGTTCCGGTCCCCTCCTTTGTCTTCGGCATGGCTGCCTTCTCGTGGAGCTAGCTAGGACACCGTTGTTTGCTGCCGGGCCCTGACTATCTCGCATCGTGTTTCGAGAGTGGTAAGCTGGGCGAGTTGGTAAACGTTGAACATGGTTAAAATTCGCGCACAAAAAGACAAGGACAAACAAGGAAGGAACACAAAACACAGACAGGCGCGCACTCACAACTCTGTAATATTAATTGAAGAGAAGAAAGATGAAGCACGATTTTTACAGGGGAGAACGGCACCAGGGGGTGAACAGTTCAGTCACCGTCAAATGTTCGCAAGAAGGCAACTTCTTTTTCGCTTAAAGCTACCGACGGCTGACTAACGCAGCGATCGGCCAGCCTCAAGATGGTGAACGCCTCGAGCACCTCGCGCGTTTGTTTTTCTTTAAAGCGGCCAATGATTGATGTTTTATCCAAAGATGGTGTGCACGTACAGGTCTTACAGTGCACCGAAAGGTGACCTCCTACAGTGGATGTTAAAGAAAGTTTGTGCTCTCGGAGCCGGTCATTAAGACACCGTCCGGTTTGTCCTACTTGGCATCTTCCACAGGAAAGAGGAATGCTATATACAACGCCCGATGAACAGGGAACAAAAGGCCGCACATGTTTTTTGTGGCACGTGTTTTTCGATAAATTTTCCGCTTTTTGACGAACCTTAGAACATATTTGTCGCATTTTTTTAGCGGCTGATAGTACTACAGGGACACCATATCTACTTGCCACTTGTTTTAGATTATGCGATATTTTGTGTAGGTATGGCATAACCACCACCCGGTTTTTGTCAACGGGGCGCTTAGTTTTTTCACCACCTTTTACATTCTTTACCAGCGTACCTATCACTTCCATTAAGACCTGATTAGGGAACCCTGAAGATTTTAGTCTTTCGATTTGGCCCAAGAAACTCCGATGGATGGCGTGGAAACATGACTTTTTTAGGGCTGAAGTGAGGCAAGAGATAGCAATGCCTCTCTTCACTTCCTTGGAGTGCGAGGATGAGTAGTGAAGAATACCTTTTTTAGAACGTGGTGAGAATGACCAGCACAAGTGATCGGCGTGCAATGAGAGGAGAAGATCTAAGAATTGCAACGCCCCTTCCTTAGGCTTCTCAAAAGTAAAAGTGAGCCCAAAACCGCACGTATGAAAAATGTTCATAATCATAGTAACTAAATCTTGATCCGCAGTTTTTTTGTACAGTAAAAGAAAATCATCTACATATCTGAAAACATTGGTAACAGGCGTGGACTCGATAGCTAAAGCAATAGCACGGTCAATTGTCGCGAGAAAAATATCACTTAAGACTGGCGCGACACAAGACCCAATACACACTCCCGATTTTTGTAAAAATACACCGTTTTGCCATCCGACAAATGTGGAATTTAAATAAAATTGCAGTAGTTCAAGAAAACTGTCTGTTGTCACCCCACTTGAGTTCCGGAAAGCAATGTCGTCTTGGGACTCAATGCAGGCCCTGACTGAGGTAAGTAAGGGGTCATGAGGAAGGGAATAGAAAAGGTCTTGTACTATAGTTTCTAAGAGCTATAGTTACTGAGAGGGGCGCGTGGCAACGGCAAATGTCGGCCTATCTCCAAAAGCACCTCTCCGGTTTGCGGATTGAGGATCCCTTTTTGGTTAAGAATTCTGAAACTGTTGTTCAAACCTTAAAGACAAATGCATTTTCCAACCACAGTGCATTTAGCGTTGATGTACAAGACCTTTTCTATTCCCTTCCTCATGACGCCCAAGAGAAACATCGACTCGAGGACAGCAGCCTCTGTCGCTGATTAACAACCAAGAGCGAGTACTTTGTGCCCCCAATCAAAAACTTAAAGAAAGAAGGTCAAGAGGGAAACACAGGAGAGTGTCCACAAAACCGCTTCTTAACCCCCTTCCCCTGCCCCCTCTGCACCAGTTCAAACCATTGAGGTCAAGATGGTCAAAATTCCAGAGTAAGAATCCACTAGTTCATAAGTGGTTTTGAGGATTACAAAATTCGCCCATTCGGAAGAAGATGAAAAAGAAACGCTTTTAAACAGGCTTCGGAGCTTAAAGGAGCGGTGCAACGATATTCAGTTGGAATGTTTTTCACTTTACACGAGCTTACTGGCTCTAGTGGGACTCAAGGATCGTCCCACGCAACGCCACTGGCCAAGAAACTCCTTTGTTGCGGTGTAATTTCAGAGACAAAAGCGATCACTTTCATTCAATCTCTCCTTTGCAAAATTTGATGACGTAAAGTGGGGATTGCAGTACACCCATATGACGATATTTGAATGCTGTTCATAGATGGGACCCGAGCATTGCGTGGGCACTCGATTCGAGCTCGTGATAATTACTAGCTCGAGAAGCATTCGGGTAGTGGCCCGTGTCCAATCGCTGCAACGACGACAATAGCCGTGCCATAACAATGTCTGGAACTCAGCGCGTGTCCTGTGCCTTGCCAACCCCAGCGCGTGGCTATGATCAACATTGGCGGCAGATAATTGGGTCCAGATCACGTGGTCGCTTGTTCTGACTGCGAGTTGAGGGAGTGAACGCGGCTTGTTTTTCTTTAATTTTTTACTGGGACTTCTATTGCGTGGGGTGAAAAACGAACGCGAGTTTCATAGGTCATTAACGTCAGGGATCCGTTCTAAACGGTATTTGCGCCAAGTACAATAATTGTTGCATAGCCCCTTTAAGTAACGTTAGGCACACAAGGAGATTTGGGGAAGCCCAATCTAGGTCACTACAGATTAATAAAGCGCTCTCTTGGAAATGAAGAGGTCCCGGGTTCGATACCCGGACCAGGCGGATTTTTTCAGTCGCGCACCAGTCACCTAGCTGGGTTTGGAGATTTGTGTTTGTCAGTTGTCCCTCTTGTTCCCCTTCTCCAGGGATTATTTTCGCCATTCTTGTCCAGCTCGTTTGCACCTTTGCATTTTAATTGCATTATAATCAGGATCTAGCTTCTTTGGCCGAGGGAGTGCCTGTGATCTTATGAAACGTGTTCGCGCATTTTTATACTGGAACCCACTGAACCGGCGGTTTCTAAAAATGGTCCATTGTAATCGTACCGAGCGTTGGTGTCACAATCCTGCGCTGACGGAACCACTCTAGTTCCAGAAAAAATTGCGGTGGCTTAGCTCGGCTATGCCAGGATATACGTAGCGTGAGCTTATGCGCACAAAATGAGAGGCGCTATCAAGCGACTCCGGTGCATCGTCAGAGTTGGCTACTGCGCAACGGAGGCGCACAGCTGGGCACGCGGCGGCGGCGGTGCGTCTGCCGCGGCTTTGACGTCACTCCTGTGGAATGCGCAGACCGGCGAGGCGGGCGCAGACCGGCGCGCCAGCTGTGCGCCGTGTGACGTCACTGCTCCTCGCGCATGCGCAGCACGGAGCACGGCTCATTATGCGAGCCACGCGAAACTGCTCAACCTCGGCCAGTGTAGCTCACACTACAAAAGGCGGGGCCTGAGTGTAAAATCCGGATGACGTCACCAAAACTTTGCTTACTCCGAGTAAAAAAAAATCAGTTAAAAAAAATGAAAGCCGTTTACAACTCCCTGTAACGCCGAATTAGAGCGCAGCTCTTGAGGAGGAGGAAGGAAGGGTACTGAGGGGGGGTCACGTGACCTCGGGAAGGGGGGGGGGGGTCACGTGACCTCGGGGGGGGGGGAGGGGGGGGTCACATGACCTCGGGGGGGGGGGGGAGGGGGGGGGTCACGTGATTTCAGGGGGGTCACGTGACCTCGGGGGCGTCGCCGGGTTGCATGCAACCCAGCGACTCCCGCGGGTTGCATGCAACTTGGGCTGAATGCAACCTGGGTTGCACGCAACGCGCAATTACGCCGACGCCGACGGGTTGCATGCAACCCAGCGACTCCCGCGGGTTGCATGCAACGCGAGTTGCATGCAACTTGGATTGAATGCAACCTGGGTTGCACGCAACTCGCGGTTACGCCGACGCCGACGGGTTGCCTGCAACGCAAGTTGCATGCAACCTGAGTTGCATGCAACCCGCGGTTACGCCGACGGCGACGGCGACGCCGCTCAAGCCGGAAACGGGCGCCTAAGAGCTGCGCTCTAAAAAGAAAGAAAAAGTACAGTGGTCAAGAGGACAGATAGGGGCGGCCGTACTTGGGGCTATGCATTTGATTTTTTGTCGGCATTTGGAGACTGCATTTTTGAGCCCAGCTCTTAGGCGCCCGTCTCCGCGTATAGCGGCGTCGCCAACGCCGTCGGCGTAACCGCCCCGCTTAATTTAGCGGGAAATTGAATTGGTCTTGAGGTCACGTGACGTCAATTTTTCCGGTTCATCTAGCGGAGAATCTGAATTTGTTCATGGGTGACGTGACACGAAGTCGTGTGACGTCATTGTTCCCGCTAAATTTAGCGGGGAAACTGAGTTGGTGTTGAGGTCACGTGGCGTCAGTTTTTCAGCTAAATTTAGCGGGGAAACTGTGGGAGGAGGGGAGGGTATGGAGGAGGAGGATTGGAGGGTACGCAGGAGGAGGAGGGGAGAGACAGAGGGAAAAGAAAAAAGGAGCAGGAGGGGCATACCCTCCCCTCCTTCTCCTCAAGAGCTGGGCTCTGATTTCGCATTACAGAGATTTGTAAACGTCTTTCATTTTTTTTTTCGTGCCTTGTTTCCTTCTTTGTGTCCGGTCGCGTGGCTCCATGTTTGCAATCGCTTCAGCTTTAACCTGGGGTCTGACGATCCCTGGTTTCGTAGATTGTTCCGGCGAATTTCGTTTTTTTCTATCGTTCCAAAATCTATATGAGATACTGGGTACAACATAGGGATAAATGTAATTTAGGTAGAGTATCAAATACTCTAGACTAAATGTATTTGCAAGATACCAAAATCTATTGAAATACCAGTCGTCAATCAGAGAAAAAGGTTGACGCATTTTCAGGGCCTCTTTGACAGCTTGTCAGATAAGTCATAGCAACGTCATGCAAGCATCAACTCAACGTTATAGATACGCTTCAATCCGCCATTTTTTGTTTTCAACGGAAGGAATTGAGCAGCTGAGGCGTCTTGAAATTTCTACTTTTGTGTGCCGCGGGTATCTGAACAGTTCCCTGTGACAGCATTCGTGAATGCTGTCACTTGAGTCAGTCGCGCCCGTTCCTTTGCCTGGGTGCTGGTGTGAAAAAAAGGAAGCTCTACGTGCCCCAAAACGCAGTCATCTTGGATTCCGTCCGATCGTCAAGATGTGATTTCTTCGACTGTGACGGTGCTATTTGAGATCTTTCAACAATAAATTCTTTTCAGATAATGCTGCATCGTGTGCTACGGACAATATATTGTTCGAATGTAAACACTTGCTAAATTATACGTCCGTGTCCTGTCCATTGGTAAGCACGTTATTTGTGAGCGTGAAAAATACATGCTTTCGGCTATCTTCAATTGTAATTTATTTTCGACAGCTAAGCGGTTTGTCGTTTGACACGCGGCTAATCAGGCGGCGCCGTCCAACCTTATTGTAAAGAAAAGAAGAAAAAAAAAACGGCAACTAACATTTCACTTGCATTCGTTCTGTCCAGCGCGTACCCACCAGAAGTAGTTTACAGATTTGTTTTTACTTTTTTTTTTTTAATTTGGTTCAACAATTTCTTAATGTCCTCGGGAAAATACATACACCGTGAAACACAAAATACAGCGGGAAAAGACGAGAATTTAGTCGCCAGCAGTGTTTGAAACTGCTCCTATCTAAATCGCAGTCCACTCGGTTAGGGTTAGCAGAAACGCCGGTGAGAGCCTAGCCTCAAACCCATTGACTGAGCTCGAAAACGGTTTGTCGTCCCTGGGGTTGAGTGTTCCTTGGAAAGGTGAATGCCAACGTTACTAAAACACTCAGTTGGGAAACTCGCCGTCGAAACCTGGGCCGCTGGCGTCCACCGAGACCGAGCTAAATACGACAACAGCGCCACTCTTTGTCATTTGTCTGTTCTGTGGTCACCTTGAGCTTTTAGAAAGCATGTTTTTGCGTAAAAACAAACGGAAAAGACTCTTTTTGTATGAAATTTATTGGAGTTTAGTACAAAATGGAGGGCACGTGATGTTCTTAAAATCTTTAGTTTGCAAGGTTTTGCGGCACAGTTAATATTGTTTTTATACAATCATGCCTCAGCGGTGCTTTCAGGTAGCACGTCCCGACCTAGGTGCATTTTAACTTCGGTAGTAAGACGCGGCGCGTCCGCTGGGGGGACGGGGGTGGCGCCCCTGTAACCTCTTCCACTGTGTCTGTTTCGGCGTCAAAATGGCCGATTAAAGCCAAATTAGAAGGAATGTGCGGTTCCTCGAGTGGCCGCTGCGGGAGAAATGGCGGCGTTGTGTTCGCCATTGGCTCGGTGCTCGGGGACAAATCGGGGCCACTTTTTCAGAGCAGTCTCTATGGCAGTTTCCCAACTGAGTGGTTTAATAACGTTGGTGTATGGTGAGTGCAGGAAAAAACAACATGGAGTTTTGATTGCTAAGTTTCTCTCGAAAACTGCATGTAGCACGCGCCTTTAGAATTAATGCAGTTTGTTGCTATCTTATTTGTTAAAGGAATAGCTCAAGATGGCTTTACATCGAATAATGGCTCACACCTCTTGTGCTGAAAGCACTTGTTGTTGTTGACAAGTTTGAAATACGGTAGATGGTCCGCCTCGAGCGCGTGTTTTCTGCATTTTATAACACTTCTCCTATTGCATTGACTGGGTTTTCAACCTGTCAACTATTATAGTCGTTTCGATGCTATATTTACCGATTTCAATCTCACCAGCACCAGAGAGAATATCTTCGAAATATTTCCACTTTTCTTAGATTGTTTAATCGTAACTTCTGCTTTTATTTTCTTTTTGCGGTCTCGCGTTACACTCTCGTGCGTCATTCGTGGAAAATAAAGATAAACAAGTTTTGTAATGTCCATTTGACAGTTTGCCCTCGAGGCACAACGTTTCGTTCGTCTTGCACTCTCCTTTTTCTCAAATATCTGTCTGTCTGTCTGTCTGTGTGTGTGTGTGTGTGTGTGTTGTGTGTGTGTGTGTGTGTGTGTGTGTGTGTGTGTGTTTGTTTGTTTGTTTGTTTGTTTGTTTGTTTGTTTGCGTACGTGTGCTTGTTTGTTTCAACCCGACCCACATCGCACGCAGGTGCTGTCCGCCATGGCTCGCCGTGAGTTCCATAGCGCGCCGGCAAACTTGTATCCAAACCTCAGTTTCAGTCTACTCACGACGTTTCCCTCGGGCGTCCTCATCTCGCCTTCCAAACACCATCTACGTACAACTCTCGCCGCCCCGGGTCTTCCCACCATCACGTATCCGACACGTAGTTCCCTCCTGACGCGTTCGTGGCACGGCACTCGCGAGAGGCACTCGGTCGGTCGGTCGGTCGATCGTCGAGAGGTCATCAGAGGCTGGCCGCGTCGCGTGACGCCCCTCACTTGGGCCTGGCGACCTGGCTGCCGCCGCTGCACTGGACGTCGTCGCCTTTCGACCGTATCACTCGGTGTCGCTTGCAGCGCAGCGACCCGGCTCCTGCTGTTCGTCCGCGTTCTTTTTACTGCCTCGGAGTTGTTCCTGTTTCGGGTTTTCGATCCCCACCTCTCCGAACACTTGCATTGTCCTCGTATATATGATCGCAACCATCCGATGCGTTCGTCTGGTAAATTCTTTTGTCGGGAAATGTGCATGCGCGTCATGTTCTTGCGACCACCTTATATTTATGTCATTGACAGCTGGGTTCCGTCTTCGCCTGTTTCGAATTGCAATTCGATGTTTGCGCTTTTCTGTAGTCAACTGGATTTCTTTTTCTGGCCTCTTGGCTATGCTTTGTTTTTAAGGTTCTGCGGAGCCCGGTGAGAGCCACAAAGGGAGCACGTAGATTTAGAGCTTGTTTTTACTGCACTAGTATAAAAGGACAGCTCAGGCACACAATGTATATGGTGTTGTACCGAGTGTAAAATGGCAGTACAAAAAGTTAACACAATATCTGCCACCGGCAAACCACATGAAAATCAGGAACTAAATATACATAAATTCAGTTATTTTTTAAATGCTAAAATATCTGAATATCTGACGTAAGACGACAGTTCATTACTACAAATCTGCATCCTTATCAATGGTGACAATTTCGATTGGAAGGAGGGATTAAATATACTCAGATAACAAGAGGAGCTGGTACATGAAATTTCAACGATGACACTAATTCACTATCTATGCGGCCGTGTACAAGCTTATGTGAAAACAGAACGGCACGAGCTATGTTTCTCTTTAACAAGTTCTGCGACAATAGTTATTTTAAGAATGTTTTCGTAATCATAACAACATCTTCTCCCAAAGTACCTGTCATATACAATACGAATAAATCGTTTCTGCACTCTCAATTTGTGTCATATTGGCTTTAGTCAGCGAGTTCCGCACAACACTACAAAACTCGAGTCTACTCCTAACCAAGGAACAAAACGAACGCACCATGCACTTATGATTTGAGACGTCCCTCGTAAGGCGTGATATTGTTCCCATAATTCTAAGAGCAGTTGCAACAATTTGGCTAACATGAAGCGAAAGACAAAGTTTGTTGTCAAAATACACTCCGAGGACACGGACTTCAAAGACGCGTTGTTGGATAGTAGTGTTGCCAATTAGATACGGATAAGAAATAATTTCCCGTTTTGTACACACAATAAGTAGTTTTGTTTTAGCACGATTAATAAGTAAAAAGTTATCAGACCAGCAGTCTGAAACTATGATGCCGACTTGTTTCGTTAATGCTGTACAGGCTGGAATCGTCCATCCTACGTATATAGTGTTCGGCGCACCAAAGCCTTTTTTAAGTGAGTCAGGATGTGCAACAGTGTAAAAAGGTAATACAGATGGTGGGTGAAAGTGGCGCGAACGTTTCATTTTATAATATTTTATTTATTCGTACTTCACAAGCACGAGGAGGGCAAGTCAACAGTTGAAGCAAGCTAAGAGTAATAATACGCAAAAAGAAAACAAGAAAGACACGTAGAAAACAATGCAAATAATACGTCATGGTTCCATGTGGCAGGAAAACACGTACTTATATCGCTTTTCACAGCATATTGCGCGCACACTTCTAAATTCTACATAATTTCCCGAAGGTGCAACGTCGGCTGGCGGCTTCTTTCATTCGACAATTGACAATTGTAATGAAGACGTCTGAAAAAGTTTTGTGTGGCACCGTTGCATGTTTTCTGGTGATGATTGCTATAGTATCGGGAAAATTTGATGTGGGTGTTTCAGCAGCTTTAACTTCAGGTGTGGGTTATTTTAATGCGCGTTGTGAAGGGGGACGGGGGTAGTCGCGAAATTTGTCTCGGATGGCGAGGCAAAATGTAATCCCCGCTTCTCCGTCCAGGGCGGCTGGTGGGACCCTCGGCCGCCGGTGCGAGTGGCGCGGTGGCGTCCTCGTCGCCACTCAGCAAACCCGTGCTGGTGAAGGGCCACGCGTCGGGTTCCGTGGCGAGGACCTTCTTCTGTCCCGTGAGCACCAGCAGCCTGGGACACGGCAACGCCCCCGCGGTCGCCGGCTCCACCCCTACCGCCGTCATCAAGTCCGAGCCGCCGACCGCCAAGGCGAACAACAAGGGTGAGTCTCCGAGCCAGCTTGCTTCAGCTACACGGATCAGGGGTAGTGCAGCCATTAGTCTAGCCCCATGGGTACACTAGTATATCCTAACTGCCTTAGCGTTCTGGGTACTCGTGTATATACTCTTACTGCCCCAGCGCCCTTGGCACATTGGCATACCTAATTCTGCATTAACGCACTAGATACTCGGGTATATATTCCTACTGTTCTAGCGCCCTGCGTACATGGGTTAACTCTACCTGCCCAGCGCCCTAGGTGCTCGGGTATAAACTCCTACTCCCGTAGCCTCAGCCACAATAGATCTTCGCACTGACCTGCTAAAGGTGATGAAGGGTCAGGTGTTCAGCCATTTACATTCGCGCAGCTTTTTTAGATACTTTTTAACAAAGACACAATAATTGTTTGTATACCCACAACCATGGTCGCTAGTTCGAGTAGTAGTCCCTGTTCCAATCACGAAATTAACTTCACAGTGCAGCAGACAAAGCAAACGCAGCAACGAGTAAAATCATTGCACTTTATCACGTAATGACATGTGGCATCCCGAGAATTAATGGCGTGAAGCATAGCGCCCTGGGAATGAAGAGTTTGCGTGTCAAGTCAATAATTGCATATCCAATAATAGCGTATACAGCAGTAATAAATGGCTGAACGCGACGTGATGCGCATAGTTCTGGAGCGTGTTCCTGAACCACGGTGGAAGAAATACATTTAGTAGGTGATGACTCTTTGTCGGACGCGGCGACCACATTATGTTCGGCGCACCGAGCGCGCTTCACTCGCACGGGGATAGATGGCGCCCAAGTATAGAGGGGCTTGTGAAGGCTTGTATAGAGGGCTTGTGAAGGAAATTATGCATTCTTTACTCGGTCCCTGTGTACTGTGTGGTAAATGATGGATTTATGTTGGCGCATTGGCACTGATTGCCTTTTCCCCCGTGCGGTTCCTGTTTTTTTTAAATGAGAACATTTCGATGATGACTCAGCGTCACAAAAATACTCGTACAAATACAAAACTTCCCCACCTAATCTACTGGGCTTTCAATAATTTAGAGAAATTTAAAATAATTCCGTTAAACAGCTGGGTCGTGCTCGCATGTTTTGTCCGACAGCATGTTTGGTAACAGTTTCGTAAATTGTTTACACAGGCTGCGTGGCTTTATATTTAGGCCGGGTGATATTTTCCACCCTGCTCCTGCCTTCTGTGGGTTCTTGCTACCAATACAGGTACCGATAGAGTCACCAAAGGGTTGTCTCAACAGCGGCGGCGATCTCAAAGGAGGCGTCAAACCTAGTAGCGCGCGGTCCCCACATCTCCGCGGCAATATAGACGACGTTTAGGGCTACATTACCGCGGGTCGGTTCGATTAATTACCTCCGTCGGTGCCAATGATCGTCTACCTTGTCTCACTCTCTCGAATATAGCGGAAGAGAAGACACGTACCAGAGTAAGGACAGAGTCCAAGAGCATTTATTAGAACACGCTTAATATGAACTACAATGTCCCCATCCAAAATGCCCCCCGCGTCGGCAAGGTAAGAAAAGGTCCTTACCTGCCAGACG
Source organism: Ixodes persulcatus (assembly GCA_013358835.2). Lineage (NCBI taxonomy): Eukaryota > Metazoa > Arthropoda > Arachnida > Ixodida > Ixodidae > Ixodes > Ixodes persulcatus. The sequence goes on along the minus strand of JABSTQ010011188.1, from coordinate 1,586,120 downwards.
CGGGGTTCCGGAGAGCCAAGACCGGGGAAGCATCGGAGAAGTCGCCGACACACGTCCTATCTCTTTTGCGGTCGCCGGACGAGTCTCTTTCCCGAAAGCGCGGAAAACAAGAGGCGAAACCTCCTCGCCTGTCAGCAGTGATCCGGATCCGAGCGGGGGGACGGAGGCCAGGAGCCACGACCACGATAAAGGAAGCCGTGGCCCCACGTTGGGCGCCATTTTATGTGGGATCTTGCTGCCAACACAGGTACCGATAGAGTAACCAAAGGGTTATCTCAACAGCGGTGGCGATCTCAAAGGAGCCGTCAAACCTAGTAGCGCGCGGTCCCCACACTTCTTATTGGAAAAATAAGTTATAATAATGTTACATAGTGGGGCCTAAATAATTCTTTACATGCGGAGAAAGGTATTAGAATTACAAATGGTTTATACATACGATGTCAACTGGTACTGTGATACATACAAACCATGTGAGCAGAAAACATTTTTATTTATGATGACATAGTGACTGAAATGACGCTGTATGATGACATACTGACTGAAATGATGAGACAGTGACTGAAAGACAAACAGTTGTAACGGTTATAGGACATAAATCAATTTTCATCTATACACTCACCATATGGGATCACCCCGTCTTACAGGGCTTACAAGGTATTACAGGTAACGTGTAAGGTACTTCGGGCAGCCAGGGAAAATGCTCGAAACAGCGTCTACAGATAGCACAGGCTTCTTGCAGCTAGGAGGATAACTCTCCCACCGAACTCCGCATGATACCATTTCGATATTAGTTCGTCGGGGAAATGCTTGGCACAAACATGACCACTAGGTAGTAACTTGCGATCGGCCCTCGGGATTGCACGACGCCACTGCTCCAGGCGAGCATCATTCGATGGATCTTTAAACAAGGGCACTCGCTCTGCACAGTTCCGGTACCCCGAATTGCAGTTGGGAAAGAAGCACGTTTTTCCCAGCCTTCTAGCATAACTTCTTGTTTGGGTTAAGGCTCACCTTCGTGCACGATGGTGGCACCTGTGATCGACACAGCACCAAAGCAAAACACGAGGCCAGCCACTGGCCGCACACCACCACCACACCACCACACCGCGAAAAAACCGAGCACGTTACGCCGCCAACGCCGTGGCCACCGAGGAGGGACCATATACCCACGGTGCTCATAGCTCAGCGCCCTCCGCGGCGGCGCGGAACTAGCTACTCCTGGTTCGAGGCTAGCTCCGAATATGATCTGGTCGCTCGCTCCCCGCGGGAAGTGGGGCCAGAGTCATCACCTAAATGTATTTCTTCCACCGTGTCCTGAACGCATCTCTGACAGGGAGGTGGCAGCTACGTGCTTGTTGGACCAGTCAACTGCCTGTCTTATGCGCCACGAGATTACTCTTTCTGCGCATGCTATTGCACAGAAAGACTAGGGTCGGTCTGTAAAAGGCAGGCGATCGACTGGTGCGGCGAGAACGATGCTTCCAGCACTACGACAGCTTAGCGGTGAACAACAGAGTATAGGGTGTTGTCTGGCGTCGTCTGCTGATACCGGAACAAAAGGTTCGGCTTTGCAGAACACTCTTTAAGCGAATATATTACACGGGACGCCCACGGCTTATTGAACGCGAAAGCGTTGTTAGCTTGCCCTAACGCGATAAACACGTGACACCTGAATCCTCATCCAGGATATACTCGGGAGAGGAGCGCCTTTGTTTCGGGCTGTACCCGCGCGCTTTCTAATTTCCGCGCTTCGTCGTTACAAGTTACCGATTGCGCTGGTCGAAGACGAGATTAACTCGCGCGCAATCCTCGGTATTGAGTTATCTCGCACGCCACGGCGGCGTGGCCAACGCGCGCGCGGCGCAATCTCGCTGGGAGGCGTTGCGTCGCTGCATTCCACGAGGAAGGCTCGCGAGAAACAAAAGAAAATGAAACAATGAGGCTCCCTTGTTGCGTTCTCGCGCGGAATTCCCGCCTCTCCCGAGCAACACCGACTTTTCTGGCAGCCGACGCAAGCAGCGAGAGCACGCGGCTCGGTGGCGGAGGCGGCATCTTCCGTTGCGCTGACCCAAGTCTGAGGAACTTGTGGGGGCGGTGGTGTTCTCCTAACTACAGTCTGGCCCCGGCACTCATTTTTTCTGCCGACGGTGGCGGATGCTCTGGGCCAGCCAAATGCTGCTGCTCGTGGCTCCGGGAGTAATCGCTTTTGTCTTTTTTTTGTGTTTGTTCTTTTGTTTCGAAGCACGTATCTACCACCGCAGGCAACGGTTGGGACGAAAGGATGGGAGACCACAATGTGTGCCCTGTTTCGTGTCCTGCTCTTTGGTTCCTTTTTGTACTTCTGTGTTGGGCTCGAGGTTCGCCTGTCTAGGATCGAGGAGGAACGGTTTCGTATATTGGTGCTCGCTTTTCTTGCGTTTGGGATCTGTTTTCTCCGGTTGGTTCGGTTGGGGTTCGCCGCAATGGCTGTCTCTGCTGTTTTGTTATGCGTACAGTCCGGGGTCGGTTTTGCTTCTTAGGACGTGTTCGGTTGAAGGGTGTCAGCGTGTTCGCTGAGTGGTGCGAATCGCCTGCTTTGGCGGAGCGACGTCTTACTTCTATCGTATTACAATCAGACGGCGCTTCCTACAGTCCCTGGCGGCTTCAGAAACGCAGGGGCGTGGTGTCTCATGTTAGCGCTTCCTGCTCTCTGATTCGGCGTTCTTATCGGTCTAATGCTGCTGTCTCATTGGCTGTGGAGTGTTAATAAAATGCTCGGGACTCGATACACCCGGCATTCCTCAAGCCATCAGTGTCTGACAATGAAGTTGTTTGCTTTATTAAAATGACGTATCTTACTTTGCAAACTAAGATAATAAATACCAGGAACCATTTTTGCAGCGTGTGTTGTATGCGCGAAAGTACCGAGTGTTTGTGAAAAAAGATAAAAGAAAAATACGAAATTTTTTTTATGATCCAACTATACCTATGAATAATAATAATAATAATAATAATAATAATAATAATAATAATAATAATAATAATAATAATAATAATAATAATCGTCATTATCATCATTTGCCAAGCTAGGTGCACTGGACAGTACACAAGGCTGGGCTGAAAGGCAAGGGTTTCTACGCGTGAGCGTCTGCTAACCAGCCACCCAGAGCAAATGAACGAAGTAAAACACAATATTTGATGAAGAAATATATAGGAGAAAGGAGAGGATGAGATGCGTGAGGAAGGAAGGAAGGGCCGGGACGATGCACACTCTGTGCTAGGCCTCAACGCCAGACGCCAAGCGCCACCCTGGGCAGGAAAGCGCGAAGCACAAACTAAGTAGTTAAGTGCAGGCGCCGCGCAGCGCCAGGCCGGCGCTCGCGTCGTATTCAAACACGAATCCCAGCCGGAAGTCGGCAACAACCCCCGCTCCTCATCCGAATCCCCCGCTACCCTATGACGTAGAAACCCTATCACAAAAGCCACGCACGCAAAAAAATATTAGGTGATATCTTAGTGCAGCTTTTGTGGCAGAGGAGTCCAGATAGAAGAGGGCGCCGCGAGGAAGTTTTCGAGGGCATCCAAGAGCACCGAGTGACGGTGGTTCGTGCGTGTTGGAGCGCAAGTCGTTCGGTTCGTTTATTGAGCCTAATTGATGAGTGCAGTTACGTAACATCCATGTAGCCATCTTGGAGCCTGCAGATGGGTCGAACACGTGCCACAACCCTTCTGTGTTGAAGTGGCTGCCATTTGAGCCCCTCTAGTCGCTCTTCGTAGGGGGTAGAGGCTCCCGCAAACCAAGTAGGCGGGATTGAAGAGTCCGAGTGGCGTTACGCTGTATGCTTTCGAGCTTGGAGGTGAGGTGAGCCCGGGACGGCGCTGCACTACTCCAACCACAGATGGCGCTGCAGTACTCCAACCTCGGCAGGACCAGAGCGGTATAAAGCGTTCGGAATGCTTCAGGGCCACATTATCTTGATAACCTTGTTACGAAGCCCAAAGGCGCGTCTGGAGTTTGCCACTGTGTTTTCCATGTGGGTGGAGAAGATTAGAGATGGAGTGAATGGAACACCCAGGATAGGAAGTAACTGGACAGCCTCGATCGGGCAATCTGCAATTGAGTATGTGGGGCAGCCAGTGACTGCTGTTAGATAGGCGCATAGCGGCACTCTTTCGAGTGCTTGTGCTGAGATGGTTGGAGAGGGCCTAGCCATTAACATTTTGAAGGTTGCTCTGGAGATGTGTAGAGGAGGAAGGACACAATATAGGGGCTAATGTTATGGTGTCATCCGAGTTTTGTACAAGTAGACTTCCGCCAGAAGTCGGCATGTCGTGGACGTACAGGAGGAATATCGTAGGCGCTATGACAGAGCACTGAGGTAACACCTGATGGGACAGGGAAGTCTCTTGATGCTTGGCCACAGTATAGCACGCGGTAAGAGCGATCAGTGAGGTAGCGGCTCATCCAAAGAAGGAGAGGTTCATACACTGAACGGGCAACCTTCTGGAGAAGGATTGAGTGGTATAGCGTGCCGAAGGCGTTTAGTAGATCGAGTTGGATAACTTTTGTCGGGAGGCGGCTGTCCGGGTTTGAGCTCACAAAGTGAGTGGCAGTGGTCGGAGCAGTTTCACAACTACGGTCTTGCCTGAGCCCGTGCTGGGAGGCCGAGAGAACACCGTTGTCTTCTAGGTAGTGAAGAAGATGATGGTTGACGGCCCTTTCAAATGTGCGGCACAGCATGGAAGTGATTGAAATATGTCTGTAGCTTGATGGGTCACTGGAGGACTTGACCTTGCCCTTGGGTACGGGCGTCACAAGGTGTCGTCAAAATATCGCTAAAACAAGAAATGTCATTCTGGGCATTTCTTTCAGTGAAAATAAACTTGTCAACAAGCAGGGAAATTATTTCCTTCCTTGCTGGCATTTTTTTTTTTTTACGTTGAATTAACTGTTACAGAAACCCACAATGGCATTTCTTGTTTGGACGACATTATGCTTAGGTGGACGTCGGACTCAGAAATTCTTTGTCCATTATCTTTTAATCCAGGTAACTTATTTAAAATTCTAGCTTCCCATTTTCAAGAAGTTTCAGTTTCTTATTATCGTAGTTTGTTTACGCGGGCCAAAAAACACGGTTCTTTTTTTTTGTCTCGCTTTCATGCATCGTATGTGTGTCGCCGTTCTGCTGTATTCTAGCCCGTCATCATCACAACAACGTTCACGAGCAGAACCGATGCTACCATTTTATTTGCAGTTGCAACTTACTTGTTTTATGAATAATAAAAGAAAGAATCATGTCTTCGGGGCACTTTGACCATCATGCCCCCCTTATCCGCACATGAATCACCATTTCTCGCATGACGGAAGATTTTTTTCTTTTGTTGCTTCTTTTTTAAACCCATTTTCAAAAGCTCGACTCAGCACGTCAAATTTTGTTCATGATTGACACCAACTGCCGCCTGAAAATGATGAGTCACGATTTTACTCTTATCCGCGCTTATCACCATGTGGAGAATGGTAAGCTCAGTTACTGTTCCTTTTTTTTTTTACACGTGCTGGCCTTCTTTTTTTTTTTTTACTTGATCTCTTTTTTATGCATCGTATGTTGTCGCCGCTCTACTGTATTCTATCCCGTCATCTATCTTCGTCTCCCTGGGTGCTAAAACATAACACGCGCTTTCTCCAAAAAAGCCTTCTTCTTTTTTCTTTTGTTTTGCCCGTTCTTGTTTTGATGGCCTTCCTGTCACTGTTCCTTCGTCCTATAGACAACACAGTTACTTTTGAAGATGCCAACTATTTTCCGTGTCTCTCATCGGCGTCTCCAAACGCTAAGATGGGTCGTTCGATGGCCATTCCATGGAACTTTTCATTTCCCAAGAAGACGATTTTTACCCAAGCAGAGTTTTGACGTTTAAGCCTCCAATCGCGAAAAAAAAGAACATTGGTGGTTTAAAAATAAGCAAACAACAAAACTGGTGTCTATCGTAAATATATTATATACTACGTCGACGGCTGCCGTCCAATGTACTCGCTATCACCCCTGGGCTCCGCAGACACGCTTCAACGTTTGTCTCTTCCGCTACCTCGGACCAAACTTATTTGGGCATTATTAGAACCACCTTTATTCTTTTTTAACGTGTGTTGTTTAAGAAGGGTTATTCTTTCTTTCAAGATTGGTGTACTCTGGTCTTTATGGATGTTCTTGCGGTTGTCGTGTTTGTTTTTTCGCTGTCCTTAGTAGTCGTTCTTCACAGTTCGGATTTAGGGCACATCTCTCTATACTCTCCCGACACTTCTCACTTTTTTTTTTTTAATTTGCGTGTGCTCGTTTATTCTGTCCCCAATATGATGTGCTGCCGCAAGTCTCGCGGGTTCCTCGTTCACTTCACGCGTTTGTTTTGTCGTTGACACTGTCGTCATCTTAGAACCCGCGGTCCGTACCGCTCATACCTCGCACATGAGACATTCTGAGGAAAAACTGTCTGTGGCGTGTTGCTTCCTTGTATGCCGGTCATATCTGTCATACAAGACATGTGTGCACACATATCTGCAGCACACATATATTACGCAAGCATGTTTCTAACGTGCGTGAGGCGTGTTCTAAGATAATTGTTTCATTATGTCTGCAACGAAAACCGTGTCTTTCGTACCACGCAGCGTGACCCCGGCTTAAGGCTTCCAACTGAAAGGTGCCTCTCAAGTTGTGCCCTGTTTCTTTTTGGTCGTATGGCTCCCTTGTTAGTTGAGTTGTCACCTTGCTTTCAACCACGCGCTACTACGAGCGACGTCCAGCAAGGTTTCCGCATGTTCTTTGTACTCGTGGAGGTAGGAAGCTTCTGGAGGTGGCACGTCACCACCGGAGGTGAAGCCGGAAGTGGGGAAGCAATGACGAAAAAAGCTTCGGTCTCGGTCGTTGTTGGGAGCGTGTCCCTCATTCCTCACCTCTGGCTTCAACTCTGGTGACGTCGTGTCGCCTCCGGAAGCTTCCTACCTCCATGGTTGTACCGCTCGCGTAGGACAGGGTTGTCGACGTGAGCGATCGCGGCGCTTTCATTTATGTCTACAGCTAACCGCTGAATTGAACAGCCACATAATAGCCCCCCCCCCCCCCCCCCCCGCAGGAAGTGAGTCAGCCCCAATGGGTGTTTGGTGGCTCGATGTAGATGAGAAATGTAGCCTGTTCAGTACGACTGTTAGACTCTAAATCGTTAAGGTACATTGTGCAGTGGTGTCACGCGACCACACGCAGATACGATGCTCATCCAAATCGAAACGGGCAGGGGTGGGGATCGAACTCAGGATCAGGTGTTGTTGGCCAATAAGCATTTTGGAAAATGTTTGAAACGCACAGCAGCGGGTTGAGACTGATAGTTGCGCACGGCACGTACTAGCCTTTTTCTTTTAATTTACGTATGCCTAACGGACTGCGGTTTGCTTTACGCGTGTTCTGGCTATCTGTTTAGAGTCATTGCGAAGTCTTCAGCACAAAATAAGCGGATTGAGCTCACCCACCATGTTTCTCTCTAACGGGAAGTCGTCGGGTCAAGTCCGGTTGCTACGTTGAGGTATGTTTGCAAAACGCTGTCAAACCATGGTTACTATCTAAACTCGGGGACATCAAACTATAAAGCGGATAAGAACAACGAACGAGATAAACAGACTGATTCTGCATAAATGTTTTGTTTGTTTTATACCAAGTAGCTTTTGTTTTCTTGTTATTCGGGGCGAACAATTATTAATAAGGATTCTTTTATCTGTGGCGAACAATTTCAAGTTCGGACGTACTACACAAGAAAGCCATAATCCAAACCCGAAATATATCGCAGAAGGACAACGTTCGAGAGAAAGAGAGGAAAGAAAGAAACCGAGTGTGGAGGTACCTGACAAAAGAAAAAAAGACGCTCGCTCAGCTTGCCTAAACACGCGCGTAAACAGCGTCATGACGGAGTTGCCCATAATTATACCGGTGACGGTGACAGGGTAGACAAGGAAGATGTAGCAGCAGAAGCAGCCTCTCTGTGACTAACGAAGGGGCTCGACGCAGCAAGGAGAGCGAGGCTGGCCTAACGAGATGCGATGCGACGGGGAACAGGAAGTCGCCATTATCCTCCTTCGATGGAGCCGGGCCAACCACCTGCGTCTCATCCGGGCCGCGATCGAGTGAGCTTGTTCTCTCTCGGCGCCTGCGGGATTTCCTCCAAGTGCCCGTCTTCTCCCATCGCCGACTTCCCTTCTCCCGTATTGACCGACACGGGAAGGCAACACCTGCGACTTGCACGTGACCGAGTTTGGCTCGTACAGCGGTCCAGCGCCGCCTGTTGGAGTCGCGTGTGTAATGTTTGCTTGAGACATTTTTTTCTTACAATCAATGAAGGCAACTGTCAATCAATCCCTGTTCCGGTAAACCAATGATTCAATCAATCAGTCATTCGATTCATCAGATCAATCAGTGTTCGATTTCACACGAGACACTGATATACACTGCGTGGGCAAACACTTCAAGTGTTTGACCTTACGAGGCCATCATACGAGAGCAAAGAACCGGAAACTTGTGCATTTCCTTGAAAATAAACCTATGTAATATTGAGCTTACTATTATATTATAATATATTAATAATAAACTGGGTTATATTATAATATCGAGCTGACTAATGATACATTTCAAATTGAGTACCTTAAGTATGCATACACTCAAGAAATGTGCCTCTAAGACAAAACGTGCACTAAACGCATATTAAAACTATATCTCATATATATTTCGACTATAATTTATTATGCTCGTAATGTTCTTCGATTGTGCTTTTTTGTTTCAATAATAGTGCAGAATCAATATACATTTCAGTGTACAACTTTTTGCCAAGAATCGAACAGTGCTAGAAGTAAGGAAAGCAGACTGTTGATTTATTCAGCAAGTTGGAACGAGTGCGTCAAGGGGGCAGGATATTATTTTGCGTTATATTATGTTGCAAGTTAAGAACAGCGGGACAAGCCCGCCCACAAAGCTGGCTGGTCTTTCCACTTTAGTTGAGCGAACGCTGAAAGGGGGGGGGGGGGGGGGGCTAGGGCGAGTGGAGAGGAAAAAAAACCACCAATCATAGCGAGCCGACAGTTTTGTGGCATGAACTTGTCCTGCTTTATAACTTGCAGCTGACAATGCCCGCAATAGACTTCAAGCTGTTGCGGGCATTGTTTCTGTCGTTCTCGTCAACTTCAAACGTGACGAAAGGTTTCAAAACGCCTTAAATCATTTTATGACTCACCCGCCTTTGTTCTCTCCGAGCTTGTACCGATCGGACCCCCGGTTTTAATGAAATCCCCCAGTGCAATTCTTGCTGAAAGACGGGCGGAAACGATACCCGTACAAGCATCACCGCAGCAAGTTCGCTTGCTATTAGGAATTTTCATCACGCGTTTTTGTTTTTACCTACTTTCACGGCGTAGTCTTCAGACCTTCAGGCGCTGTGAATATTCTGATTCGCTGAAGAAAGCTGACGAGCGAACCTGCCGCGAGAACTTTCTGGTCTAGCCACTTGGTGCCGTCCGTTTCGCAGTAGTCGCCAATACATGACGGCGCTGCCAATACAGATATGTCATGCAAGAGTATTTCTTCGACCCTTCATCGACCGAGCCCATACGATGCTAACATTCGATCTTGATTCTGAGAGGGGTCTTTTGTTTTATTCAAAAGCTCCGCTTTTCTGTCTCCTTGGCGAATCGAGTGTTTTGGTTGCTCTCAGCGTGACCTCCTACCACGCAAGCGCGCTGAACGCGGGACAGGGGGAATCGATGAGGCATTCATTGAGCGCGACGAGGTATTCTTTGTAGCGCATAATTGTATCGCGTGCTCACGCGTGTGTCGATTGACTCTTCGCCGCCGTTGCGATTCGGCGAAAGATCAATGCCCTGGACGGGCTGGTGTTTACCTTAGCGCATGTTGACCGGCCGTGTCAGTGTCCGGCGATCGAAGGAAATCAAGCTTAGTCCTCTTCCTTTCCCAGCTCCTATTTCTTGCTCTGAACTGGATCCTTTCTAAAGTCGAGTTCCACCTTGTGACTGAAATTGCAGTTCGACCTTTTTTTGCCGTGTAATGGCGGTCTCGAAAACGCATTTAATCGGGCACCGTTCCTTTTGCGCGCGGCCGAGAATACGGAGGCAAACCGACGGAGAGGAGGAGGGGAGAACGTGTGTAGGAGTCAGAGTGCTGATCTTTGATTGGAAGGACAGTTTGTAGACGGAAAGGGTAGCCGTCTTTGTCCCCACCCGCTCTTTCCCTGCACTCACCGCGAACGAGGGCGTCGTCTGCTCTTCGCATAGAGTATGGCATTCGAGCTATGGTGCCTGGAGCGCGTCTCCGACGGGCGTGTTTAGGGTCCTATCCCGCCCATACGTCAAAAGTGGTCCCGAAGTGGCATCGAATGACGTCACAGATGCCTAAGTGTCCCGACGTATCCTGATGTCGGATGTCGCGATCCTGGCGGTTGATCGTAGATATGCTGGCGAAAAGCACGAACAAACGGGAGTGTCGCTGTCGTCGCGGCGTCTGGAGAGCAGCCTGCAGCAGAACAGGCGTCTGCCACATCCGCTGCTGCGAAGCCGCCAGGGTCGCGACCAGTGGCAGCATGACACTGCTACGACGTCATCGGGTTAAATAGCGTCTTATATACTGACAAAGCCTGGCAGATCGCCACGAGAAGCGGCCGCCGAAATGGAAAAGGTGGAGCGGCAGACAGCGGATGAGAGGAGAGCCACGTGACTGGCGCCCCGCCACGGCGAGACGCCGAATTATACTTCTCCCGAGCGAACAAGTGTGTTTCGGGTCCTCGCCGCTGCAAAAGTTGTGCGCTGACGTGCAGGTTCCCCGAGAAAGGTCTCTTTTATGTTTTGTGCTACAAGATCCTCGCGCTCCAATTCTGCGATCGGGCACTCTATGGCTCCGTCGGCGAACTGCCGGGCTTTGTGAGTATAGAGGAGGCTATGGTTAAGCACGCCAGTCGGAGACGCGTCCCAGGCATCATAATTTGAACGCCGAATGACAGATAGATGGATGTATTGATGAATAGATGGTTGCTAACGGTTGTAGCCTTTATAACGGGCGGTAGCTTGCGCCACCTAGCTTAGCATACTGAGAAGATTGTGATAAAGCTGGCCAGACTGAATTTTGGAAGGGGACTCTTTTGTGAATCGTGTCCTTTCCCGGTTAGGTCGTGAAACAAGGACGCCAGACTCATTAGGCAGAAGGAGCAGGACGTTTGGCATCGAGCCGAATATATATATATTAAGCGTCAGCTAAAAAAATATACGAATAATTAAGTATTGTAAAGTAGAGATTGAACGACACGTCCATGTATTGTTTCGCGACACCGGTGCGCACGTTATATTTTAGTCGCATTATACTGATGACTAGCATATTTTTAGTCTATAAGTCGCAACGTTGTATAAGTCTTACCCAAACGGCTGTTTTCGCAAACAAAGTTGGTATAATAGTCGCGCTCCTATCTAAAAGTTGTACTTCTTGGTATATATACGGTCGGCAGAGTCGCTCCAGCTGAGCGCCTATGCTGCGCACAATTCGAAACGTCCTCGGCCCGCCGAAAAAGCAAGCCATAGGCGGGTACTTTGCCGTTTCTTCTTTGTCGTAAATTTTATACGGCCTACATCTCGCACAATCAAGGACGGCACTTAGAGAAAAAAACAATCGTATAGGTCGCACCGTTGTATACAATGCACAGAAAAAAAAATAATAAATTGGGAAACAAACCCGGCCTTTTTGCACGGGGAAAATACGGTATTATTATGTGGTTCTTGCGAAAGTCTATCTCTGCAGAAGACTGCAGCTGGGAATTCGCCGTTTTCATGGCTCTGTCTCGGGAGCGTGTTTGCGACTTTTCAATGCTGGCAATATTTGCTAACAGATATGCCGAATCCGAATGGGTTGTGATGTTTACCGTTTTACGGGACATACACACTTTTATAAACCCTTAGAAAGGTCGAAAAAAAGTAATGGACGTTCTATGCGCGCCGACTAAAGGCTTCCGCTCTCCGCCACTCCGACAATCCCGAATAAAAAAAATGTAAAAATAAAAATAATGCGCGCTCTGATCGCTTCTGTGATCAAAGCCAGCACAGCGGCTTATGCAGCGGTGAAAGCCGCGTTGTGCGTTGTACCGAACAGTTCTGCGGTGCTTCCGGCAATATTGCGCTCCATTTTTACAGGATTACGTTAGGCCCAGCTTCGAGAACACCGCCAAGAAGTTCTGACTAAAGTGCAAATTGAGCTCCCCGTAGAACATCTGGGATTCAGACCTATACACCTCGTTTACTCGAAATGTCATAAACAAACACAACGGCGCAGTGCGCCTTTTCTTTATGTTTTTATTTTCAATGCGACTGTGGTTACGCGTAAGCTTCAACGTTAACTTTGGTATTTCCACACATTCAGAGCACACCCAAAAGGTAAGAGGCTCGCGCCAAAATCTGTAAAACCGAGTTCTGCGGGGATATTTTTTTTTTTGTCTCTACTTTGTTTTCTTAGATCTGTCGGAAGGCAACTCCAACTGCAGTGAAACACCGGTATACTACCGCCTTCAGAGAGTCTGAAAGGTAGACAGGAAACAACACAACTGCTCGCGGTCGCTCGCTTCCGTCGACCCTTTTTGTGTTCCCTGGAGCGATTCGATTTGGTCCCCCTTCCGGGTTTTTAGTTTTACATTGGCGTTTTTTTTGTTGTTTTTGTTTCTAGCCGGCGTCGTTGCTTGCAACGGCGGTCGCTCATTGTTTTTGTGTCCCGCTCGGTCGCGGTTCCCGCTTCCCCAAAATCTTCCTTCCATAGCCGGCCGCGTTTCGTTCGTTCTTTTCTTCCTTCTTCGGTGGGCTTCTGTCGACCCCACCTAGTAACGGACAGCTTAATAGACGCAGGGGAATGACTTATTAGGCAGTTGTCGTAGATTGTTTTCGCTGTCCCGCAACACTCTCCGCAACCCGTTTACGAGACGCGGAAATTTGCGGGCAAGGCTAGCGGCGCGCATGCGTGGCAGTGGCGTCTTCGTTACGGAGAGCGTACCGGAGTGGGAGAAACACGATCTGCGGAAACCAAGTGGGCGGGGGTGGGGGGACAGAACGCGGCAAGTCTTGGGCGCTGATATGGCTGATATCGGCGATCCCCAGAGAAAGAGCGAGAAAGAGAGCGACAGAAGAGCCTAAAAAGAAAGCAGACGAAATTTCGGGCGTGTTCGTTTCGACGCGACGAGTTGTAGTTGCTCGAGCGCTTGCCAACTTTATTGATTCTTATACAATGCGCGATTACGGTGTTTTCCGGCAAAGTAAACGAGAGAGTAACTACTAGATGATGTCCTACTGCTTTTGTGTCGCCAAGCGATATGGTCCCATCGGGTCCACCAACAGGGACCGTCGACGTCTGCGTCTAGACTATCCCCTGCCGTTCCGAAGCGGATAGAATTCATGGGACCTTTCCCTCTTTCGGTGTCGTTATTGACAACTGCAGCAACGTCACTGGCAGCGGCGCAATACTAAGACGGTCGGGACTCGTCGCGCCCTGCGTTTCTGAAGTTGTCAGGCACTGGGGTGATCTTGCGTTTGTCCGTCTCCGTGCTTCGTTCTCTTTCCATCACCGGAACCCGAACGATATGCGCGTTTGCCCCATGCTCATCCCCCTGCTGGGGACGAGCGCTACTATGCCTACTTCTTGGTCTTTCCCTAATGGCCGCCGCCGCCGTCCTTGTTACGTGCGTCTTCATTTGTAGGTTGTTGTCCGCATTTCCTACTACTCGTCCCTCGTTTTTCTATTTTCTTCTCCGCCGTTGTTTATGTTCGACCGCGTCGTTTCTGCTTGAGCGGCGGACTTCCTTCTCTCTACTTTAATTTCGCGTCTTCGCGTCTTCTCAGCTCTGCAGCTGGGTTTCAAACCAATTGAATGACGATGACTGTGCCTCCTTCTCGACGTTTTTTTTTCTCTTCTTTTATTTTTTTATTGTTTTCTTTCCGCCTCGGTGTGTCGAAGCTCTCTTTCTTCTCTGGGCCGGTTTCCGTCCTCAAACCGTCTTCATTCAGCACTCACGAAAAGAAGCCCATGACTTTTTGATGAGCGCCTGTTCGGGGCTGCCAGTCGCACACTTCTCTCTTGTTTGCTGAGCGCTTTTCTCTTCTTTCTTCTCCTCTCTCTTTTTTTCTCTCTTCTGAGGCTGCTTCGCTTTCGCACGCATGTGTGTGTGTGTGTGTGTGTGAGCGCGCATCTGTGTGTGTGTGTGTGTGTGTGCGTGTGTGCGCGCGTACATTGCTCTGGTTTTAATCTAAGAATTGCGTGACTTTAGTTTGCTTGTTCTTGATTAAAAATATATATATATAATATGGCTTCTTTTATGGTTTCTACAGTGTTGAAAAGTTGTCTTATCCCTTTCGAAATGCCTCCGCGCATCTTTTCCTTTTCTCTTTTGAATTGTAATGACAGAATCGGGTACTGTTGGGGATAACTTTTCTTTTTTCTTGATAGTATTTTAGTATTCTTTTTCCTCGTTTTAATGCGCGTCTTATTTTTTATTTATTTTTTTATGCACCATCTTCCAGAACGCTGCTCCGTATCGTGTTCTCGCGTTTCATTCATTCCTCTTTTTTAATTTTTGTTCTCCTTGGGATTTGCGTTGACAACTTTGTTTCGCCCGCGATTCGTCGTTTGGGTCTGGAAAAGTCCTCGCTTCGTTCCCTCGACAAGATCTCGATCTCGTTATTATCTCTTTTCTTCGCCATTTTTTTTATTTTTAGTATAAGCGATAGATAAAGAAGCAGCTGAAAAAGACTGACAGTTTAAATGGAACGAGGGAACTTGGAGGCGAAAAGGACACGTACTTACGTATATGTGTGGGAGTGTGTGTGTGTGTGTGTATGCGCGCGCATGTGTTCGAGTGTGTGTCCGTGTGCCTGCTTATATATATATATATATATATATATATATATATATATATATATATATATATGTGTGTGTGTGTGTGTGTGTGTGTGTGTGTGTGTGTGTGTTTGTGTGTGTGTGTGCGTGTGTGCGTGTTTGTATAAATTGGAAAGGAAGCCCTGTTTTTGATCGATTCGGATATGAGCAAGGAACGTAACGGTTCGAGATTGAGAGAGAGAGAAAGGGAGAGAAAAAAGAAAGGCAGTCGAATAACGTCTTTTAATTTAGTTTCCGTTTGTTTCCCCCGCTCTTACTTTTCTCTTTTATTTTCTCCCGTCTCTTTTTTTTTTCTTTTTTTTTCTCTCACTCTCTTTTATTCTCGTAAATGCTCTCTTATATATTTGGGTTTCTTTCCTTTTGCCGGTGGGCTGTAGGTTTCAGCTAGAAGGACGAGTGTTTCGAAGTGTGATAGATACGGTGAAAGGAAAAGGGACAAACGTAAGGAAGGAAGCTATCGGGGAAGAACTCGACCAAAATGGGGCGAAAAGGTAAAAAAGACGAAAATCTTATGCTTGTGCTTTCTTTTTGCTCCTCTCTTCTTTTCCGCCTCGCTGTTTTCCGATCTATTTTTGTTTTCTTTTTTCTTGTCAGCGTTGCGCAGATTTAGAATGTTTGATATCGGCTCTGAAGAACCGGTCTCTCAGGTCTTGACATCCAAGTACGTTCCCAGCGCGGAGGCTGGTTACTGTTGAAGTTACCAGTCTTAGCAAAGTCCTCGACCACCTTTTTATGTTTAGGCCGAAAGATTTACTTGTTTTGTTGAGCGAAGAAGGTTCATATAAGCCGATAAAAATACGATTGAGCGGCACGCGCCGCTCCATGGGCGACCCTTCTTGTCCCATTATTATTTATTTTTTATTTTATTTTTACACGCTGCAGCCCCGTCGGGGCTATTGCGGGAGTGGGGGGAAAAATCACAGTTCGCAGAATTCAATATTAAATAAGACAGAAAAAAACAAAACATAGTAAAATAGGATCAACCGCTGTCAACCACACACAGAAATTCGCCTGGAGGTAATGAGCGGATGTTACCGGGTAGCAGATTCCAATGTTCGATTAATCTAGGGAAAAAACCGTATTTAAACGTGTCAGTGCGTGCACAAAATGGTGAAATGTTTAGGTCATGGTGGCTCCTTGTTGATGACTCTATGGGAAATCTTTTGTATGCGTCTAATGAGGTGAGACGTGACGAGTTAACCAGACCGTAAAGAACTTTAAGGCTCTCAGTGGGACGTCTATTGGAAAGAGGACTTAAGCTTAGAGCAGAAAGGTTAGAGGATGGGGAAAAATCTCTGTCGTAGCGAAGGGAAAATAAAACGTACTGCTTTTTTTTTTGGACCGATTCGATTTTGTTAATATCACATTGTTTCCAGGGATTTGTTAATATCACATTGTTTCCAGGGTCTTGCGAGAAAAGAAGACCAAGATACTTGCATTCGGGAACTCTTTCTAATGTGTCGCCATTGAATGAATATGTAAACATGGAAGGAAACATACGCTTAGAAAAGGACAATAAGACGGTTTTGCGAAAGTTTATGGTCATTTGCCAGGTCTTACACCAGGTGCAGAAGCTTGCAAATGAACTGGCAAGGAAGTTATGGTCTTCAGGGGAATTAATCGTGTGGTACAGGACACAGTCGTCAGCGTAAAGACGTATTTTAGTGGCGATGTTACGTGATAAATCGTTAATGTAGAGCAAGAAAAGAAGCGGACCGAGAACAGAGCCTTGTGGGACACCTGATGACACATCGACAATAGAAGAATTGGAAGAGTTAAAACATACATACTCAGAGCGATTGGAAAGAAAACTTGATATCCAGTTAACGAGGGAAGGGTTGTTTAGTATCACATTAGGTTTGTACAAAAGTTTCGAGTGAGGAACGGTATCGAAGGCTTTAGACAGGTTTATGAATATCGCATCCACTTGGTTGCCGATTTCTTGAGAGACTGAGTGATGTCGTGAGTAAATTCAGTAAGTTGTGAAATTGTGCTGCAACCACGTCGAAACCCGTGTTGACGATCAGATAAAATGTTGTTAGTTTCAAGGAACACCATGATATGTTTGTAGATTATGTGTTCTATTAATTTGCATAAATGAGATGTTAAAGAAATTGGCCTGTAATTAGTTAACGAATGTTTGTCGCCGGATTTATACAATGGAAGGTCTTTTGCAAGTTTCCAAGACGAGGGAACTGCTGATAGTCCGACTAGTCCGAAGAGAATACCGAACTAGAAATGAATTATGAATGTTGTGAGAGCCAGGGATTTTTTTAGTATCTAAATTTAACACCATGTTTAGCACGCCCTCATCACACACAGTTACATCACCAAGTGTATACTGTGAATCATTATTGAAAGGAGGAATTTCGAAATTGTTCATTGTAAACACCGACTCGAAGTATGCATATTATACCCCTGTCAGATGGGAAAGTAAATGTCATTTTGATCGAATGTCGTTCACTGCTCGGCGAATCAGCTCGTGATCCTGGTTCTGCACGTGGCGCGTGCACGCGCCGCGTGGCGTATGAAACACGCGGATTGGCCGAGCTGTAATGTCATTTTGCTTAAATGTCATTTAACGTGCCCGTCTGACAGGGGTATTAAACGCCGTGGCGATTGTTAGTGGGTCGCTACTGGCTACGTCATGAATTGTAAAAGAGTCTGAAGTAGAACTACCGGGTAAAATCGATTGCCAAAATTTGCGTGGGTTGCTTTTCATTAAAGTTTTCAATGTAACTCGAAAATAGAAATCCGTCGCTGAGTTAGTTTTAAGTCGAAGTTCCTCCTTCGCTTCGTTAAACTGGGTAATCTTCTCTGGATTACCGGAACGTCTTACAGGCCGGAGTCTATTGACACGACGTGATAAATGCAATATTTCTCGTGATGACAAAGGAACAGAAATTTTTTTTTTCTTACTTTTGGAAGGCACGAAACGCTAGATACAGAGTTCAACAATCTGTTGAAAAAAATTAACCAGAGAATCCACATCACTGGAGAAACTTAGCTGCTCGAAGCTATCAAAGGAATCACTTAGTATGTCAATAATTGACACATCGTCGGCACGGTTAAAGTCGTGAAACATGAAACAAACAATACGCGTTTTCGGAACAGAACAAGCGATTGAAACCAAAACAGCCTTGTTATCCGATATGTCATCAACGACCACACAATTAAAACCGTTGTCAAGAAGAGGTGAACTAATGAAAACCAAGTCTAAGACTGACGTCTGTCTAGTACACTCCTGAACCACTTGTTTTAGACCACATGACAACGAAAAGTTTAGCAACTCTCTACATATTGAAGCATCGTGACCGGTAGTTGATAAAGAAGACCACTAGAGTCCAGGCAGGCTGAAATCGCCCATGCAGATTAGGTTTGAGGAATACAAATCGTGCATGTGCATAAAGTCACATAGAACGTATGTCTGATCGATAGGGGAACCAGACGGACTCTAAACAACGCCAACTACTATGGACATACTGTCAACATAAAGCTTACACCATACTGATTCGATTTCGGAAGGGCCTTGAATCACAGAGAACTTTATGTCCGACCGTAAGAAAATAGCAACACCACCGCCTCTACTGCGACTTTTATCGCCTCTAATCACACAATAACCCGGTGGTGTTACTTCAGTATCGTATATGCCGTCATGTAGCCATGTTTCCGTGACGCCAGCAACGTGAACGGAGTGAGAGGAAATTAATGTAAGAAAGTTGAGAAATTTAACCTTGGCGTCGTCCTTGCGGTCGTCCTAGAAGTCGTCCTAGACCTCTAGGACGACCTCACTTGTCACATAACGTGAAAAACAAGCGGCGGCGGCGTTGTACCCGAAAGATGGCCATAAAAATACGTCATCAAGCGTCATCAGCGTGATGTCATCAAGCGTCATCATACGTCATCAGCGTGATGTCACCACCGGAGCACCGTGTGCAAAAGGTGCGCTTCGGTCTTCATTTGTGCTCGTTGAGTGCTTCGTGGGATGCACTGTGAGGCGACCGCGTCTTCATCTACGGCCTCGACATCGGCAGCGGCGTCTACATCTACTGCGGCTTCCGCAGGCAAACGTGGCCGCCCACGCAAATACGCCACAGCCTCCTTAAGCGTCGTCTTCTAGGCATCGTTCTCGACGTCGTCATTAAGGTCGTCCTAGAGGTCATGCTAGAAGCCGTCCTAGACGTCGTCCCCGCGGCGTCGTCTTAAACGCCGTACTTGGTGTCGATCTCTAGGATGTCGTCCTAGACGTCGTTTTATACGTCGTCCTAAACTTTAATACGTGTATAGACATCACTCGAAAACATTTTTCCCGCGGAGCTATAATGCTTTCGCCTTTTTACACGTGAGCAATCTTAAGTGTACTCGTGTAATTTTTTTTTTTAAATTGTGCTTTGTTTTAGTCACCTTTCAAACAGTGATATCGCCTCCTTTTTGTTGTTATTACTGTATTTTTTTTTGTAACAAATTAGGTTCAGGTCACAGGAAAAATAAGAGGGAAAGAGTGAGCAAAAGTATGTTTCGCAGAATAAGTGTGATCACAGACAGGCTTTTTGTATTGGTTTGTAGCACTGTAGTTTTGAAACTGTATGGAGTATTAATCTTTCATCAGATGTCGAAGTGGTGGAGTTGGCTGCTTGTTGATTTTTCATTTGTCGTTTTTGAGTATGTCTCGCTATCCTTTTACACAATATTCTACGGGTCTCTGTTTGTAAACAAAGCTGGGTGCTGAAGCACTCTTGTAACTCATTCTAAATGAAACATTTTTTTTTTCCGAATTCGCGTGCGCGCGTTTCGTCCGCCTTCCCGTGTTGCAATGCCAATTTCATACACGAACCCTCGTTTTCTTGAAATGTAATTTTCAGGTTTGCGCGAAATGTACTTTTGAAATGTTGGCCCTACATGTTTCATGCGCAGATTACCCCGAAAAGACGCCGGCGTTTCAGACTTTTAGTTACAACTGACGAGGATGAAGGCGCAAAAAACACTGGTAAGAATAAAAAAAAAAAAATGTACGCAATTACATCGAGTAGAAGTTTCGTTCTCCCAAGGTTTCTTTCATGTTTTTTTTTTTTTTTTCCTCTGTGAGGATTTTCGTGTACAATCTGTTCTTCTCTTTCTGTTGTTTTTGATTCTCGAGCTCGTGCGCGCGTCGGCACACATGGGCCCTTGTTGTGTATATGTGAATGGTCCCTCAATTTATTGCGATGGCTGCGGGGAAGAGCGCGCAGGATGCGAAATCAGAGTCGTTTCCATATTTCAAAAGCGCGCGCGGCAATGGCTGGCGCAGTAGCCGGGCCGGGACGACGGCGGCTGATGGCGGCGTCGTCGTCGTCGTCGTTGCAGTTGCGAGTCTGGCAGCGACCCAGAAAAGTTTTTGGGGCTCCCTTTTCTTCCCGCCGTTTTCTTTTCGAAGTCGCCGTCTCGGTGGTCGGTCACGCACAATACTCAAAAACAGATTTCTTCTCTTTGGCCCTGATGTCTCAGCAGCTCTAGTCCTTGTTGTCGTTGCCCACTGCCCCTGCCGCTGCGGTTAATATTATTATTATTTCTATCGTCGTGTCCGCATGTGTTTGTGTGTGTGTGTGTGTGGGTAGGGGGGGGGGGGGGGGGAGCGTCTTGTGCCGGGTCTACTCTTGCGCTTCGCAAAGCGCGCCTGGTGTACGTTTTACTTTTTTCGACAAACCCTCGAGCTGCGGCCCTCGCTAGCTGCTTTTCCGAGAAATTTCCTAACTGAGATAAATAACGCTAGAGAGCGAGGCATCTTTGTTGGGCTCGACGGTAGAACCGCGCTCGCGACATCGTCTGGGACGTGGTCATACTCGGCTGGTCGGCAAATCAGCTTCGGTGGTTTGGAAACTTCTCTGTTTTCTTTTTCTTTATTGCCCCCGTTTTTTTTAGTTTTTTTTAGCTTCTTTTGTGAAAGCAGTAAGCGATGGCCTTGCACAAATTCGTGTTGTTAAAAAGGTTCTGATCTCGGACCCCGTTTTCTGAATGGGCGCTATTCACATTTTTCACGTCTGTCCGCAGAATGCCGCATATCTTATCAAAGACAAAATATTTGCGGTAACACCTCCGCGCTGTTCTCGCAGAGACGAAAACAGCGGGGAGGTGCTGCAGCTGTCCACCAGCCTCAACTTCCTATTCCTTCGACGACGCTTTGGCGTACCGCGAGCGTGCACTCGCAACCGTAGTAAAACGGCGAGAAGGCAACGAGAGCGCGTGCTGGAGGTCGGGCGTTCGTTCGAAAGACACGGCGTACTGCCGTTCTCAGCTTGTCAGTGACCATAGCCGATGTGGAAACTTAAACCTGAAATCGGGTGAATGTCTGCCTCGAAAGCCTCTTATTTGCGTCTTCGTCCAAGCATGATTAGAAGCCCATAAATGGGAAGTTGTCAACGAGTGATTCTGCCACCAATGCTGCTCAACGAGGGGCAACTCACCGAGGCGTGGTTTTGCTCTTTGGCATGCGTTTCGCCGCGCTAAAACGAATTTTTTTTTCTTCCGTATTTTCTGTTCTTGACTGAATATCTTGAATTCGCTTTCGTTTTCTTGCCAATACGCGGCCACCCAGCGAGGTAGAGGGGCATAGAGCGATAAACCGGAATACCGGCTCGCAGACAGAAATGACACCCGCCCCCTTCCCGCCCAAGGCCGCCGCCCTTATACGCAGATCTGACTACTCGTCACGTGACCTAAACAATACAAAATGCAGGTAAGATGGTAGCACCCAGACAATGCTTGCCCAAGCTTGTCGGATACGTTGCTCGTTGACGTTGGTTCGAGCGGGTTGATTCCAAATGCGGGGGCCGTGATCTGAAGCCGGTCGAAAGCGATTTCAGAGTTCAGCTGTGTCTCTCACGTAGGTATCATGTGGATATACGACATTTTAGTACTTATTTTGCTAGAGATCGCCGGATATTGCCACGAAAAGTAAAAAGATAACATCGGCCTTGCGTTGGTCAGACCTCGAATCGATTCGGATATCGGTACACAAATTTTTAACGCGACGTTTTTGTACTCTCGTTGACCATCGGAATGTTTGAGGTCTGCAGGGAAGCGTGTGTGGTGTATTTGGATGCGCAAATCGTGCTTGGCAATGTGCGGCCGTGGTGCCGCTTTGTGGAAATGGCTAAAGGCTCAAGTTGGTTTTGCAGCGCACCGAACAACCTACTCGAAGCTGGTGGTTTCCGTGCCGTGCTTGATGATGCTGTGCTGCTTTCTAAATTGTTCTGGCACAGACGTGCACTTTCACGACGCACAGGTGTTGCAATTCAATGCCAGAAAAGTAGTCCCACAGTCTGTTTTCGCTCGGTTTCATCCTCAGCAGCCAACGAAGCACCGAAGGAGACGCCTTTTTCAGACAGGTTGCCACTAAACAGAGGCAGCTTCTTTACTGGTCGGGAGGAATGCACTTGTAAGTTTTGTTATGTCATTTTGTTTAACAGAACATTTAGGGGATAAATAAACACCGAATACAAAATGCTTTCTCCTTACCCTAGCTTGCCTCACGACAACCTTGTGCAGGACCTTGAACACACAGCAAACAAGAAACCCCCGCTATATGCTGCGTTGAAAACTAGGAAACAAAACTTTTGGTCAGCCTCGGGCAGCAAACATAGAATCAGTGACCGAGCACTCGGAAGCCTCGTGGATCCTCCGGTGAAAGGTTGCACAGCGCATTTTATATCGATGGGTGTTACAGCGGCGCGAATATGTGTAATTACCATCAAGTGGTGCATGCCAAAGATGCAAAGGGAACCGATATATTGCACTGGCCAAGGTGCTTGCCTAAAGCAGTGACATATGGTGCCATTTCTATGTAGAGTGATTTCCCCCTGTCTAAACATCTGTTAACCGGCTCTGCACGTTTGGCGACTCGCATGGCGTCCACGCACAGGATGCACATCCGACGTTAAAGTGACGCATCGTTGTTCACTGCAGTTACCACGTGACTGAACTAAGCTCTGGTTAACACCAGTCATGTGCAATAGTTTATTATTCATTTCTTTCCTCCGAGGGCCCTCGTAGGCATTGCAGAAAGGAAGTAATTGAAAACTACATACACATGATAATAAAAGATCATAACACACTGACATTAATGCGCACAAAACAGGGGTACAGCTACTGAACAAAAAACAGAAATATTACACTCGTAAGAAATAATAGTGTTGTAACTTGTTAATCACGAAGACGAACGCACCTCTGAACACCTATGTGATGATTCTGCGTATAGGCATTGTTATACCGCGTGTCCCAAATAGCGGCGAAGCTCTTTAAATCGACCGCAAAATCGGTTTCTTAACCTATCGCGTTCCGATCTTCTACAGCGTTGACCACAGGTGGTGCATGTTTTCTATAAAATTCGCAAAGAGCGAACTTACCTGAGGAAAAGTAAAAAAAAAAAAAGGAAAAGGCTTAACTCCTATGGAAGCGCAGCGAAGCCACCGGTCTTCAAACCAGTCTTGTGCCTATCTCAAATACTCTACTCAATATACTGTATTTCAAATACTTTTTGAAGTATCTTGGTATCTTGCAAATACTTTCTATCGAGAGTATTTGATACTCTAATTTAATTACAATTCCGAGTATCTTGTACTCATTATATTAGATACATTTTTGACATTCCGCCATTTTCCGAGTTTTTCGGTATGAAGTGGCGTGGGCGTGGCACGAGCTAACGTGAGCATTCTTTCGAGCAACCAAATCCTGTTGTTAGCTCAGATTAGCTACGGGGACTTTGATTGAGCTCGTGAAAACATCGTTTTTTTTGCCGATTGTGACTCATATTTCAGCCCAAAGTTCGAACAATGAAGGTTTTCCCCTCACCTTCCCAAAGGCGCCTTTTGTTTCCATAGAGCTTCCCCACAAAACATACTCAAACAAAAGGCGTGGATTTACGGAAGTAAAGATGTCACCCTGAGGGGCGCAACGCAGATTGGGAAACGACCTGCGACAACAATGCAGACTTGAGTGTCAAGAAAATGACAAATAGAAGAAAATTAGAAGTGGACACACACACACACACAAAGACATTTTTGTTTTACTTTGTGTATATTTGACCCCGCTAGGGCAAAACGTTGAGTTTTTTTGTGTTTCTTTTCTTTGTGTCGTCAGTCCGGCACTAATTTCTCTCTCGAACACTGTCTGTAAGCGAACAATGATAAGCAGAGAACAGGACAGGAAACGAACTACGAGCTGGATGACCTCTCAAATGCGAATAAAGCGTCCCCCAACGTTTAGTTTCCTTTCTGAACGCAACCTACTTGAAGAAGGTGCGACCACTGCCGTGGCTATTATGTGGGTTCTCTTTGTTATTCATTCACTCATATCCGTATCCCAAGTTTCTTTATAGTGAACTTCCCATATTGGGAATATAGATTCTAAGGTGCGCCGCAGGACATGATATTCAGCGATGTCACTATTGGCGAGGCGCTCTGACCCGTTTGTCACCCCCATACCCTGTGTTTACCCCACACAAGGCCTGTGCAGATTCCCACAGGCTTTGTAGGCATATTCATGTCATCTTTCTTAATAGAGCGCGGGGCACAGTGTAATGTAAAATTACCAACAATTCGTGAAGCGACGTTAAGTGCCGGATCTCTCCCGAAAGTGGTCGTCAGAGGATGCGAGCTTGACCCACTTGGGCTTTTGTGCTGAGCTGGGCACCGTGCATGCTGCATTCTTCATGCAGGCCAGAGTGGTAACAAAAGAGCCCTTCCGCCGAACGCTGACGCCGCGTTCGGTTAAGTCAGCCGAGCGCTGAGTCATTGTATTTGTTGTCCCCATCCATGTAGTTCTAAAGTTAACCGCTTGGGGCGCCACGGTCTGATCTCCTCCTCAATAGCTAAAGCAACTTCTTTCTTCTTGTCCCAGAAATGTTTGTAACATCTATCAGTGATATTGCTACGCGCGTTGCCCAGTGAGCGCGTGGCCGAATGGCAGCCATGATGTGCTGAAGAGAGTGAAAAGTATGTGTGTACCCCCTTCGGTCAAAACCTTTTTTTTTTTAAGTTACACACCAATACGTTGCCGGTCAAAGTGTGGCTAAGAGAAAACGGTATTTATGTATCGTGGACTGTGAATTGTTTGTTATGTGAGCAAGCCCAGACAATTGAACATGTATTTATCTTTTGCTGGGATGCCGTATTTTTCTGGGATGTGCTCTAGCGCACGCTTAAGAAAGAACTGCCCATTACCCCATCGGGCGTTCGTTTTTTGAATGTTACTAATGACGACTGCGTACTTTTTGACATGTTTTGTTTGCTGGGCCTTTGTAGCGTATGGCGGTCGCGTATGGCAGTGCGGCATGCCGACCTCAAGGTGCAAGAAATCCGTTTCTATTTTTTCAACCTTGTCAAGCAAGTAGAAACTGTGTTTGCCACCAGCGAGCCTAAGCCCGAGTGGCTAGGCCTTTGTAAGTGCCTTCTCGAAATGAGAAATTTTCAACATGTGCTACAAAAGCTTTGTAGTGCATTTTTAATGTGTCTTGACATTCGCTGCTTGCTTTTTGCAATAAAGAAAAAAGAAGAGCGCGTGGCCGAATGGTTACCGCGCTTGGCTCTCGCGCGGAGGCTCCTGTGTTCGATGCCAGGGAGCGGACTCCTCTTGTATTTGTTCTTTCAACTTGCCATTCTCGTGAGTGCGAGAACCTTGTCGTCTGATCGAGTTTCGAATGTTCTGCGCGCCGAACTTTCTACGCCGGATGTTCCAGAAACCCACGCGGGTACAGAAGGTGCTCCAAGGGGCGGTCCGGAGTCAGTCTCGCCCCAGCGCTCGATCCTGCTGTTTCGCCGACATCGACGCCTGCGACGCTAGCCTTTCTCTATTGTGTTTTGGGCACAGTTCGCCCCATTAGACGTTTAGTTTTTTCAGTTATTCGCCGATTCATCATTTGTCATTCGTGACAATATTCTGCTCCTTATTGTTGGACTGCATAAAATAGCCCTAGGCTGTTTTTTTTTTGTTTTTGTTTTGTGTTGCGTGTTAACAAACCATTCTGGTAACCCAGATTTGCTCAGCTGTATAATTGTCGTTGTCACTGACGTTGATACAAGTTACGCAATGCGGAAGTATTTTCAAAAGTAATTGAGTTACATTTCTAAGTATTTGCACTCTACTCAAGATACTTTACAGTGAAAGTAACTTGAGTAGTGATTTAAATACTTTATGAAGCAAGCAGGTATTTAGTAACTTAACTTAAATACTTTTATCGAGTATTTTGTCCAACACTGCTTCAAACCATAGGGCGCCCTATGGTTTGAAGACCGGTGGCTTCGGTGCGTTTACGGTCGATTTAAAGAGCCTGGCCGCTATTTGGGACACGGGGTATATAGCGGGGCATTCCATATACACACGACAATAGACCCTTTGCCAAACCCCGTCGAGCAACATTGACGGTGGCCATTTGTTTCAACATAAAGCGTGTGAAAGAACCCCAGTGCACGTTGAGCGCTGATGCGGCATTGGTACCCAGTACAGGGGCCGAGCCGTGTCCACGTCCGAATGCTGACTAAACATTCTCGTCGAATACGTGCCCAGAGTGCGTGCCCAATGTATGTATTACGTTTCGCCGTAATTTGGCGTACGGGGAAGGCCACAGTCCCAGTTAGCCAATCTGCCCGTGAGAGGCACGTGAAAAGGGATCATCGGAGCGCCCTCCTGCTCCGGAGAGTTACCACGTACCTTCTCTCCGTATCTCCGATTGGCTCGAGGGGGCTGTAGCGTTTGCTCTTTGCCAAGTAATGGTGAAACGAAACATAGGCGGCGCACACTTTTGAAATGGGCCTATTCTAGGTAGTGAAAAGAATGGCAGCCTACGTTTTGCTACTGGACTGGTTCTTCGGGTAACGGACGAACACATATACAAGTTATTTTGGGGGAGTAACTAGAGCGATAAATGATCGTCAGCGACTGATACAATAAACTCTTGATTAAAAAAATGATTGCTACAATAGATCGCATGGAAAAAGTGAAAAATGTGCAGTTTATTATTTATTTCTAGTTGCATTAAATCGTAAAAAGGAGTTCTTGAGCTGTGTGATGCTATCTATGGAACTTGAAGGAACAGGTCTGCATTTTCTTAAATATTCTAGATGTTGGAATAATGAATAAGACCGCCACCTAAAATAGTCTTGTCTGCAGTGGAGGTTAGTGCGGATTTTGTTGATACCAATCGGCGAGCTCGGATGCCCAAGCACTAATTCCTGAGGGACATCGGATGCACTAATTTGCGAACTGAGCAATCGAAAATATGAAAATTAGCTAAATGTCTTGTGAGTGCTAAGGGGATAAGTGAACTATTTTATGGCCGCTAGTAATGAACTATTTGTAAGAAGTGCGTGTGCACGCCACTAAAGCTAGCACGAGCTTTTCACTTAAAAACAAGAAGAAAAAAACGAAGATACTGCGATCGAATGCAAGCTAGCGCAGTGAAAGCACGTTTATTTAAAAATATTGAGAATCGCCAATTCGTAAAATCCTTAAAGATCCCAGGACCTTCCTTGCTAAAAGATGCTGTGATTATGCGCTGTCCTAAGGCTGAAACAACTTTCCTTTGGTTCTACGCCCGACACATAACTATCGCTTCGATCACACGTTCGAACGCTCAAACAAAGCTATAGGAGAATACGGAGATCTCATGCTAAAAGTTCAATCGATCCTGAACACGTCTGGGACTCCGCGTACCGCTACGGCGATACGACCGATGATGTCTCGCAGGTGCTAATATCCAGAGCTATATTGCGGAAAACGCATAGAAAGTCTCATTCCTTTAGATTTTCACGTTATACCTGCATCAGAGAGCACGAAGAACTCGGAAATTTTCGGCAAGCAGCTGCACGTAACGACTGCCGCGGACCGAACCAACTAGCATTAACAAGCGCTGGGCGTTGCCAGTCTTACCGATTACGTCACGGATTCTGTGAGATCACGTGACGAGTAGTCAAAAATGGTTAAAACATGGCGGCGACTCGGGAGCGGGGGGACACTTTAGGACTTTCGGTTTATTACTTTAAGGCCATCTACCTCGTTCGGAAAACCTTACACCGTAATTTTTGAACCCTATGCCGGGCAGCTGAAGGGTCTTTAGGTCAAAAGCCTTAGCAGAATATACAGAAATAAATAAACTAACTCGTGGTCCGTGATTCCGTGCGTGCCCCTCGGCGTGCGCTGGTTCGCCGCTTCACCAAAGGCCTTCGTATAGAAGACTGTATCTTTGAACTGCACGTGATACGGGTTTATGCCACTTGAAGGCCCCCCGGAGGTATAGCTAGTGCTGGTAAGAGGAGAATGAGACAAAAATAAAAGCACTTGGGTGCCTTAAAATGGCAAACAACCTCTCTTGAAAAGTCTTTTAAAAGCTTCTTTAGGGTATCATAGGGAGCTAAGTCCATTAGCGAAAGGTTACACGACGAAAGAGAGAAAACGTTTATTTGCAACTCCCGTGTCAGGAGCTCGGTTGTGGTGGTCTACCACTCTTCGCCGAGCAGGTTAGAAGAATTCCGTGCCATGCATGACCACAAAGCGCTTCTTTTTCTTTTTTTTTTTTCTCGAGGCCAACACACAGTGTGTTTGTCTTTCCTTCCCCATGAGAGGAAGCGAGCCGAGAAAATGGCGAAATGTAAAGGCAAACAGGGTGATGGAGTCGAGGTAAAATTGGAAGGGACGTACACTACGCGTTTACGTCGCGAAGAAGGGAGGAACGAATGTCGTGATAAGAGCGAGGCGATTGCCCGCATCGCTGAGTGTAGGGCGACGCGGAGAACGCGAGCCGCTAATAATGCATACGCTAACACGCTGCCCTTGCGCTCCTGCCGAAGGAAGTTATCCCCTTTCTTCGCTCCGGTTTTCTTTCTCCTTATCCTTTTAGCGCGCCCCTTTACGTTGAAGTTGCGCTGTTTACTTTATGTTCACCTGTCGTAGTTGATGGGACTACAGTTTAATTTCTATACTTTCCAGAGAAGACGAATTAAACCAAAGTATGTTTCATATAGGGGCGAATATATTCAGTCGTATCTTAAACAACACTGAGACCTATGTACATAGAACGCCTTAAGTTGGCGAAATACTGAGATTGAAACATTTATTACATACAGGCAGACAATGTCCCCTTGTAGTACTTTGAACGAGGGACAAAATCCCCATATTGTCAAACCAATATTGATAAATGATCAGCACACCAACGATATGAAAAATTCCCCAAGCTTGGTGAGTTAATTTTTTTTTGTCTGTTCATACCGCAGGCAGAGGTGCCAGACAAACCCACTTTGTCTGTCCCTCACATATACGCAACAGCTGATAAGATTGTGATTTACGGCCGAAAACCAGGAGAACTTGTTCCACTGAGTGATCCGTGCGCACTGGAGAAAGCCCTCGTGATGTGCCTCGCCATATATTACATTAAGAATAAGAACATCCCTTTCGCACTTGCGCAGCCGTTGATACTGTTCCGAAAACTGCTTTTGCCCAAGGACACTGCACCCCGAGGGTTAATGAACGGAAAACTGAAATCATTGCTGGTCAACCTGGGACAGTGAAGACCTGCGTGATCGATGTCGAACGTTACCTCGCATAAAAAAGTTCATTCATTTTGGAACATCGTCGTGGACAGGGCGTTTCATTTTTTTTTTTGTCATTACTTTAAGGCTTTGACAATAAAAAAAGTAGTTCACAACCTTCGTTGCATTATTTAAGCTGTTCAAGCGCATACTTTTATGCGGGATGTTCATTTTCGCCAATCAGCGAGGCTATGTAAGCGTAAAAATGACAAGGGTCACAAATCTTATTGACTATAGTCAACTTTAAATGAGGGCAGAGTTTAGGGCGAGGGACGTGCTTCGTGTTTAATTTTGTTGCGCAAAAGTTATGTTCAAGGAGAGTCTCAAATCGGCGAAGATGTTTGCTGGATAGTATACGTAAGTGTATACTATATACAGAGCGTATTTTGTATTCTTTACGGTATTTTTAAGAAAATTAGGTAATGCTACGTGGATGCAGTCTTTGCCGCATTTTTGTGCGGCTCGGCGGACATTAGGTGAGGGGATAAACGTCACATTTTGTTGACTAATTAATCAAAATATGTTGATTAACTTTTGAACTAATGGCTCAATTGTCGCAATTGCAGTCTTAACAAGACCAATTATTAAAGCCTGCCCCAATTTAGACAGTTCGTAAAAAAGAACAACCTTTGAGATATTTCTTGCTTAAATGTTGCATTCCTTGCTTGATTAAAAACCGCACGCAAAGAGGCGCGCCTGATTATGGTGCACAGAAGCGTGACGCAGTTGTATCGGGCCACCTCGTAACTATATCGACGGCAAGCCTTTGGTGGACGCGCCGTCATCAAACTCAAAATGATATTGATGGAGGGATAGAAGTAACTACGTCACTTTCCTACGGATTATAATCAGCTTGCGGTCTTGGATCGAAGGAAGGCAAAATTTTAACCATGAATATCTCAAAGATCGTTGTCTTGTCACGAATGGCCTCAGTTGGGTTCGGCAGTAAACATTACTTTCATTATGACTAAGTACGCCATTCATGGAAAGGTCAATTATCAAATTTTGGTTAACTAGTGAACATAATGTGACGTTTATCCTTTCGTAAAATGTGCGCCGACCACCCAAAACAACGGTGAAGACGGCATCCACGTAGCTATAGGGAGTATTCACTGGCGGCCATAGCTGTGTGCGCGAATGCTGAGCGCGTGCTGACGGTGAGCTTCCACAGTTCTTTTGCAACGTGCATTCCGCACCATCAAGAGTGCCGGTCTTAGCAGCCTATTGATGTGAGATTGTTCTGAGCATGCGCTCTAAACAGCACCCACAAATATGGCGTCCAATGAATACTCCCTATTAGCGCCTTTTCTAAAAACAACTGTAAAGAATAAAAAAAAAACCGACGCAACGGTCGCCTACATTCTTAAACCTTAAAGAATGAAAAAAAAAATATACATGTGTACGTCAGACGCTGCTGTAACCTTTATGTAGGAGCTTCCGCGTGACCACTGCATAGAGGGTACAGAGTTGGCGGTTACATTGTAACTCCTATAATCAAAGGTACAACTTTGCAAAAACGTACCCTTTACTAAAGGGTACCCGACTAAGAGTGCACTGCAGATGCTTCGATCCGACGGAGTAAATCAAGTAGCGTCAAAAGTGCATCGTCACGGCGCTGGTCGTCTTTGTGGATTCCCTAGCTGTCACCGTCTAATGAATCACCCAGAGCGATGGCGCCGTGATCCTATGCTTTTCATTCCGTACATGATTGATTTAGCCGGGCTGCGGTCGGACTTGATTTGTTATCGCTTATCACCCGGGCGAAAAATGCTGAGTCACTGAGCTGCGGGCGCATGCGCAGCGTCGGACATGTCGCACAGCAGTGCAACGGCGCATGCTCAGAAGAGGTTCCACATCCCAGCAGACAAAGATGGCAGCGCGGGGAATGCGATTTTTGCAAATGTCCATAAACGGGAATAGTGGTTTTTTTTTTTTTTTTTTAGCCAAAACACGGTTACGTGCTAGGATTATGCTCGTTGTTTCTTTTAGCTAGCATACTCACCTCTCCTAAAACAAGCACGCTCGAGAGTGTTGTTATACGACTGTCATCGCTTATCACCCAGTTGCGCAAAATGCAGAGAAGGTGGGCTGCCGACGCACGCGCGGCGTTTGATATTGCCGGGGAGAGAGCTCCTGCCCATGCTCAGAACGGATTCCACAGCCCAATGGGAAAAGATGGCAGCGCGTAGGAGGCGACGAGTGGGATGGTCGATATGGGGCTCGAGCAAGTTGGTACCCAAAACTGTATTCTCACATTTGTTCTTCGTCCAGTCGTTCTGGTCACCGCTCGCATGTCTCTCTAGTTTCTTTTTACATCCGCCCGTATCTTTATCGTTTTCTTTTGTTTTCTTCTGACAATCGCTGTCTTTAATTAAAGGGGCTATGCAACAATTTTTGTACTTTGCGCATATGCCGCTTAGAACGGATCCCTGACGTTAATGACCTATGAAACACGCGTTCGTTTTTCACCCCACGCAATAGAAGTCCCAGTAAACAATTAAAGAAAAACGAGCAGCGTTCACCCCCTCAACTCGCAGCCAGAAGGAGGAGGAAGACGAAGTGTCTCTAAGAAGGTTGCACTTTTCTAGCCTCGTTCGGTTGAATCCGAATATTTATTATTATCAGCTGCCTTAATAGCCAGAAATTGAATCAACACTGAAGAAAGTAGGTCCGGTCATCAACGGGCGGGTATCCCCGCACTGGGTCTTTCCCAGTGCAAGTGAATCGACCTCGCCATGTCCCTCAAGTCATCTTCACTGCATTCGAATCACAAGGCCGCCACCGAAAGGTACAGTCTGCCTTCCTCCATATGCGGTGACTCAATATTTGCATCAGAAGCTGATAACAACAGCCTGACTGGAAATCCTGCTGTGGGACCCACTCTAGAGGATCAGGGTGCTACCACATCCCAGCGGCGGGTGATAACTCCCCCTGATGACATGGAAATGCCCGACATCGATGACGAAGGCTGGACCCCAGCCAAGACATCAAAAAAGCGGCAAAATCCCAGCTCGAATTCAAGCAACAGCACGGGCACAATCCGCACAGGCACCCTAATGACGGAAGGTCTTACGGTTATCTTTGTACCAGCTGCCGAAGACACTCTAATTACGTCATTGAGCAGTCTAAAGGTATCCGATGCTCTAAACTTACTCTGCCCAGAGTGCATTATAGAGATAAGGTACAACAGACGCCTGAACCTCATAGCAGTAGATACAAGGAATGGACAGACGGCGCGTGCCCTTCTAGACTGCAAGAAGCTATGTGGGATTCCAGTAAGAACTTACGAACCGCTTCCTCGGCATTACGCTGTAGGCGTAATCACAGAAGTGGACACCACGCTGTCCGAAGCAGATGTCTGGAAGCATTTAAGATCTCCGGAAAATAGGGTAGCAAGACTCCGTCGGTTTGGACAGAGCTCAGCCATGAAGATCTCCTTCTGCGGTACAGCACTACCAAATTTTGTCTACCTTGGCCTTGTGCGTCATCCCGTGACCCTGTTCAAAGAGCGCCCTATACAGTGCCGCAAATGCTGTCGCTACGGGCATCGCGAGGCATCCTGCAAAAACCCTCCCGTCTGCAACCGTTGCAGTGGCACTCATCCAGATACAGAATCCTGTACCGCACAAGAGAAGTGTGTAAACTGCGGTGAAGCCCATTCTGCCAAATCTCCATCTTGCCCGAAATGGAGGAAAGAACGGAAAACTCGCAACTATGCTAGACATCACGCGGTCGACTTTCGCACCGCCAAAGTCGCCTTACAAGAGCCAAACGCTCCGAACCCAACAAAGGGCAGCGATGAGTTTCCTCTACTCCCCCAGATGTCTGTGGCCGGGGGAACCGGGAAGCAGGTACAGAACCAACACACATACGCTTCTATATCAAAGGGACAGGGAAAAAGGTAAGCCAAGAGCTGGCATTTCCAACAATGGGCAGAATTCAGACGAAAGGCCACAAGAAACCACTTCTGAGGCCACAGTGTCTGGAGGTGCCAACCACCAACGTTCTTCGGAGAGGTACCGTACACCACCACCAAGAACACCACCACCAAGCCAGGGTTGGATTCCTCTTCTTAAGGCAGCAACTAACATGGCTTGCACGCTGCTAGCAACAGTGAATTCAGAATGGTCACGTTGCATACTTACATTTCTTCAAATGATTCTTCCATTTGTGAGATCATTGTGAAACCGAGAGGGAACCAGTGCAGCAAGCAACATACGCGCGTTCGTCACCAAAAACATTCATTTATACCTGAGTGGAATATAAATAGCCTTCACACTCGTTTACCTGAGCTATTGCAGACGAGACGGACTGCAGTGATACAAAAATCTAACAATTTTCCTCGACGGGTACAGATATTGTCTTCTCTTTGCCACTACAACAATGAAGCCCGACCCAAAGAGCAATCTCGGGTATCAATCCTTCTAAGAGAAAGCTTTAACTACCAATCCACAGTCATCCACGATTGGGGACACTAGTAGAAGACCTACAGCTCACCCCCAGTCTCTCACCTGTTCCGCCCTCCGGTGGAACTGTAATGGCTTGAGAACGCGACTCCCAGAGCTACGCGACCACCTTTTCAACCACGCCTACGATGCTGTGGCCCTCCAGGAACCCAGAATGCCAGCCGGCAACATACGCATTGCGGGTCACGTAGTTTACTACAGCAGGCCTCTGGTGGCAGGCGTAACACCGCGAGCAGCCCTCCTAGTTCGACGAAACCTACGACAGATAGGGATAGACCTCAGCGATCTTTGCACTGAAGGAGCGGATTTTGTGGCAGTAAAATTGGAATTCGGAGACCGTTACCTGACCATCGTCTCGGCATATGTGGCCCCTAATGTACCTTGGGACGTCCATGTACTCGCGGACATTCGCGCACGGGCCAAGGGGGAGGTTATAATTGCCGGCGACTTCAATGCCCATTCACAGTCCTTGGGGGACAAAAAGGACTCCCGGCGAGGTCGAGAGTTACAGGCAATGCTAGATAGGCTCGACCTCAGAAATATTACAAGTGGGAACCCGACATTTGTACGGCCTGGAGTGACGGGAAGCGTAATTGATCTAATGTTCACGACTTGGGCCCTACGTCTCAATGCAACTCCTCAGGCGGACAGCTGGGGAAGTGATCATCTACCCATTGTCATCGGAAGGCCGCCAAAAGCTCCTCTGAAGACTTGCCGCGTCGTCGACTGGGATCGCTTCCGTACCCTGCTCGAAGAGGCGCTGAATGAAGGACGATCCTTCACCCTGGAAACGCTCTCCCGCGTCCTTCAAAAGGTCACCCGCGAAGTCAGGGTGCCAACAACACGTCCCAACCCCGACCTCAAATGGCTAGAACTGCGGGCAAAAAGACGTCGTGCCCAGCGACGGTCATGGGCCACTGGAGATCCGGCAGATGTACTGGCATACCGGCGACTGGATGCCAAGTTCAGGAGGCACGGTAAAAAACTAGCACGCCGACAATGGCGCCTCAAATGCACCACCTTAGACAAACCAGCCGGAGGAAGCCGGGCCTGGCGGATGGCGAGAACACTAGCAGGTCGCCCAATCCCCCAAAACCCTGTCCTTGGAATGGCCGTGGCCATGAACCTTCAATCAGCAGAGATGGCCGAACTACTCGCGGATGCTTTTACTGAGGTTCCACCACTGCCGCCTGCCGGCCCGCCACCCCAGGGTTGGAGCAAGTTCCGTCGCCCAACAGCGACCCCCATGCAGCAGCCAGACAAAGACTTCGCGCTGCACGAACTGCAGCACGCCCTCGATGCTCTCCCGAGACACCGTGCGGCCCCAGGCCTAGACGGAATCACCAACTAAGCACTGAGAAACGTTAACGAGTCGGCTGTCCCAGCAATGCTGACTCTTATCAATCATGTGTGGAGGACCCCTAAAATACCAGAAGCGTGGAGAGAAGCAACCACGGTACCGCTACTGAAACCCGGGAAACCCCAAGACCAACTAAGCTCCTATAGGCCCATCTCATTGACATCATGCCTTGGCAAAGTGATGGAACGAATGGTGCTACGTCGCCTAGTATACCACCTTGAGGCGGCCGGGGCTCTGCCAGACTGCTTCTCGGGGTTCCGCCACCACAGGAGCACCGCGGACGCAATTGGTGACATCACCAGCTCGCTGGAGGAGGCCAAGGCACAAGGTTAGTCGGCGATGGCCGTATTCCTAGACGTCCGCAAAGCCTTCGACGCCCTCCCGCACCGAATCATCATCTCAGCTCTGCGTCGTTTCGGGGTATGTGGGCGACCTCTTAGCTACATTTGCGCATTCCTCAGTGAACGCACCATGTGCGTTCACTGAGGACACTGAGGAGTCGGCGGAACGCTGAGCAAACCGCGACGAGTCGACCATGGCGTTCCCCAAGGGAGCGTAGTCAGTCCGCTCCTGTTTGCATTGGCGATTGCATCACTCCCAGCCGCAGCAAGGGTAGGCGAGGAACCAGCACTCCCGATAAGCATGGCTGTCTATGCGGACGACGTGGCGCTCTGGGCCACGGCCCCGGGCTACCGTAGGCAACGGATGGCACGTGCCCTCCAGAGGGCACTTACAAACACTGTGTACCACTTGCATCAACTGGGTCTGACAACATCGGCTGAAAAGACTGTTGCTCTATGCTACGCACCAAGGAGACCCTCAAAGTTCCAACCGACCCTGTTCATCAGAGATGTCCCGGTGAGAGTGGAGAAGACAGCCACGTACCTAGGACTCACCTTGGACTGGAGGCTATCCTGGGGCCCAGCAATGCAGGTGGTGCTCCAGAGGATGCGAACGCACACTAATATCCTCCGCGCGCTTGGTGGAACTACCTGGGGCACATCACAACAGATGCTGCTACAGCTATACAAGGGTCTTATTCTGGCTCGCCCACTCTACGCCTTACCGCTCATTCGACTGAGCGGCAATCAGATCGAGAATCTAGAGAGAGCGCAACGCGTAGCTCTAAGAATTTGCATCGGAGTTCCCCGTTCGGCATCGTCACGACACACTCTTACCGAAGCAGGTATGAATTCCGTTGAAAACCTTCTGCAAGAACGAGCGCTAGGACATCTCATTCGAATGAGCAACTGCGACTCTACCATCACGCTCTTGATGGGCATCGCCGAACGTACAGATTCGGAACTGGGAGCGCACCTCTGCACTTTTGGCGACATCGCGGGTACGCCGGGACCGCTAGCGCCACTTCCAGCGTTACACACAGATCCCCACCCTTTGAGGGTTAGTATCTGCATACCAGGGCTGCGGGCCAAGAAGAGCGCAGCAGTGGTAACCGCTCGGCAGCTGACGGAAAGCCACTTGGATGCGGAGTACGATGGGCGGACGCGCGTGTTCACCGACGGGTCGGTAGACCCCTCTGGAGGCACAGCAACAGCAGCGGCCTTCTTTGAGGCTGCGGCCGTGGGTATACACGAGCGCCTGTCCCATCAGGCATCCTCTACTACCGCAGAGCTGGCGGCCATACGACTTGCCCTCAGAGGAATTCGGACAGGCTGCGCACGGGGGCTCAGCTGGGTAATCCTGAGCGACTCAAGAGCGGCTCTTGGGATACTATCGGGGCTAGAAAGGGCTACGCCTCCGGCGCGGTCAGTCGCACATGATGCAGCCGAGCTCCAGGAGAAAGGCCAGGACATTGTCTTCCAGTGGATCCCCAGTCATTGTGGCATCAGGGGAAACGAAGTCGCCGATTCCCTAGCAGCGCAGGCTCACAAGGACCCCGGATGTCCGCTTTCTACAGTTCCCCGTTTCTCAGGCGCCAAGCTTCTAGTGAGAAGAGCCATCACACGGCAGAATCCGGACCCGAGAGTGGCGGCAGGCACGTTCTCAGCCCGTCTCCCACGAGGATTGGACCGTCACACTGCCGCGGTGCTCCACCGTCTGCGGACCGGAAGCGCTTTCACACCAGCGTGGATAGGCCGCTTCAGGCCTGATCTCGACCCCAATTGCCAAACCTGCCAGGAAACTGCCGACGCCGAGCACCTCCTCCGACACTGCACCGACTACAATGACGAGCGTACTGCCCTCCATAACGCCTATTCCCGCCTCGGACTCTCTAGCGCTAGCCTGGAGGAACTTCTGCATCCGCGGACAACGCGAGCTGTGACAGACATGGCACTAAGAAAACTAATAACTTACCTGCGGGACACGGCACTCCTAGAAATTCTTTAGGAGACCCCCTGCAGTCCAACACACCAGAACAAGGCACGACTACCCAATCTACCGCTCCAGCTCTTGATCACGAAACCTGCATTTCGGACACACCTTGTTCTACCAAGACAAGAAACGTCATTCCTTCAACGGAACGTTCGTGCCGATATAAGCCCTGGAGCACAGCTACCAGCCACCGCAGCTTTAAGGGACAATGAAGGCAATTTCGGATATTTTTTTGGCGATTGAACTGGGTTCCCGGCACGTCTCAGGCCACGTTGTCCAAATTTCAGCCAAAACCGGCGCTTGTGTGCCGCGCAAATCGATTAAACAGTCGCGGTAATAATCGTACCGGGATCGATCGAGGCGACGCCCCGAGCGTTGCGGGAGAAACCAGCAGAAGCGGAGGTCACGTGACCCTGCGGCGCCTGGAAGCGTGATGTCACAGAAGACGCGTCAGCGATTGGTCGAAACGAGAAACGTGCCCTCGGTCACGCTTTGGTTCGTGGTTTTTATGAACACTGTTCTAATTCCACTTGAATAACCATGAAAACTATAAATCGAACCGAAAATGATAACTAAACCGGAAGTAAAACATCATAATTATTTTTCTCTTTGCCACACTGCACGCGAAACGGACAACGAGCAACTATGGGCAAACAAAATATATAAAATAAAGAACACAGCGCGGAACACCCGCGAGATGGTTTCAGATGTCGGTGCCGTGTTTACTTTTGGAACACGGCACTCGAGGGATTCTGCAAAGCGGTAGTCATGCCAAATTTGTGCGCTGTTGAAGGATGCTCAAACGGTCGACTGAAGACCCGTGATCGTTCGGGCGACGCTAGTTTTCACCTCCTCCCAAGCGATGAAGCATTGCGAAGTCTCTGGTTGAACAGCGTTGTCTTGCGCAGAGGTCTCGGCGATGGCGTCAAAATTTGTTCGCTACATTTTCGGTCAGGAGACTTTGAACAGAACCTTCAGGTTAGCCGGAGTCTGGGCGGCGACGAATTACTCTCGGTCGGCGGCAATTCTGGGGCGTCCTCGTAAAGAGGCATTCCTGAGTTCCGCGTCCTCAGGAGCATCTCCCGTTCTGTTGGTGTCAGGTCACTGAACGGGAGCCCGATTTCGCTCGCGAGAGCGGCATTGCCCTCCATGTTGGTCCGACGAAACGACCGCGCCACCGTGCTGCTATAACCCACCGCGGTAACCAGAGTCTCGATGCCCTAAATGCTACCGGTACCGACTATTCACATGTGACGTCACTCCTACGTCACCTCCGTTTTTGGAGGCCCAAAAATGAGAATGCAGATAGTTCAGTTTCGGTTTCTTCAATTCTTTTGTAGGTACAGAAATACGCGTCACAAATGTCTATAAAAAATTGGGCAGTATGCCAGGTTCCCAAGAAGCCTAAAAACGCCATTTAAAAAAAAAATTAAATAAAATCGTCTTCATTGTCCCTTTAAAGGGGTCATGAAACGAATTTTGGACTGGGATAAATGATTTTAAATTAGGACTTTACTAATCGCATACCGTTTAGTTGGCCAAAAGAAAGAGGGTAGAAAGTCAACAGTCAGCTTTTCGGTACGAACATTTGAAAATATAGCGGAGTATTTTGTACCTTCTTTCCTTCGAAAGCTCTCCGCCTTTTCACTATGATACATCCGCGGTTCCAAAAGCGCGTCAGCGGTGCCAACCTGACGTCAGCCGAGCAAAGCTCACGCATTGGACACGAGAACTGCGTCACTCGGAAGTATGCGCTCGTCAACAATAAATCCGTCGACGAATATTCGGATTCGCGTTCGTGGCCAATGAGTGCCCTCACGGAACTTATCGTCACTGGGGAATGACAAGTTCTATGGTGTGCATTAAAACCACAGTGGAAGCTAGGGGTCATCGCACCGGTGCCCAAGAATGTCACGGCGACGTGATTTCACAATGGACCTCTTGGCGAATATGTGCTGCCACCTAGACACGCGAATCGGTTCGAGACTAGGTGACTGGAAAACAACGCGCGCCCAAGGCCTCTCCCACCCGTTCCACACCCAAAACGTCAGCTGCATCCTGTTCACCCATTGAGGCGATGTGACCTAGATACGGCTACCCCAAGCTCACCTTTGTCCCCATCGTGCGTAATCTTCCGCCCCGAGGTCGACACAACGAAACCGCTCAAAGGCGAGAAATGCAAGATGGCGGATTGTTTGGAACTAGATACTCTCGAACCCAGGCGCATGAAATACTCCGCGCATGCGCACCGCGTATTTCTACAAAAGGTCCATTCGCATTTGAGTTGAGGATTAAAGCTAAGGAGGAAGACGTAGGAAAATCGTTTCATGACCCCTTTAAGATATTTAGCTAATCGCCCTAAGACGGCTCCACATCGAACGTCGACAGGCTCTGCGTACTGAGGCTTGGGTCGTCCTACGACTCGACATGCCGGCGACGACCAGGACATCCCCCTGCACCCCGCTCCCCCC
The DNA here is from genome assembly GCA_013358835.2 of Ixodes persulcatus. Lineage (NCBI taxonomy): Eukaryota > Metazoa > Arthropoda > Arachnida > Ixodida > Ixodidae > Ixodes > Ixodes persulcatus. The sequence goes on along the minus strand of JABSTQ010011188.1, from coordinate 1,545,998 downwards.
CCCCCTCCCCCCCCCCTCAAACCTTATCCTCTCTCTTTCTATTCTTTCTTTTTCACGCAATCCCCTTCCCTATCGACAGTGACATGTGCAGACTAAGTGCACAAGCGACAGTCGATTTTTCAAAAAAAAAAAATAATAAACATCGCTTTCACTCACTCGCAGCCAGAACAAGTAGCCACGTGATCTGGAGCCGATTATATGCCGCCAATGTTGATCAAATTCACGCGCTGGGGTTGGCAAAGCACAGGACACGCGCTGAGTTCCAGACATTGTTATGGCTCGGCTATTGTCGTCGTTGCAGCGATTGGACATGGGCCACTACCCGAATGCTTCTCGAGTTAGTAATTATCACGAGCCCAAATTGAGTGCCCACGCAATGCTCGGGTCCAATCTATGAACAGCATTCAAATATCGTCACATGGGTGTACTGCGATCCCCACTTTACGCCATCAAATTTTGCAAAGAAGAGATTGAATGAAAATGATCGCTTTTGCCTCTTAAATTACACCGCAACAAAGGAGTTTCTTGGCCAGTGGCATTGCGTGCGAGTAACCTTGAGTCCCACTAGTGCCAGTAAGCTCGTATAAAGTGAAAAACATTCCAATTGAATATCGTTGCACCGATTCTTTAACTTCACTTTCTTCTCTGCTAACGTGCAAATCCACGTTTCAAAAAAAAAAAAAGTTGTTTGAGCCCGCACGAACATTTGGGTTATCAGTGCGGGAACGGTGCTCACATTTTTTTTTTTTTTAAACGCAGTTCGGACGCGACGCGTGCCTATATATTGCTGCCGTGCGTCGCGCGAACTTGGTTGAAGCGCGTTATGCGCTGGCCCACGTTCGGTAAGCCTAGGCTGTTGGGTTGAGTAAACAGATAGGCCCGAGCGGCAATTCATTCTGAGTGCTACATTGTGGCAGCACCGCTCGGATGTTTTTTTTTTTTTTTTTTTTTTTTTCAAAAACGGGTGCTACCGAATTACCTGAAGCCGGCGGGTGATAAATAAACAGGTGGATAAAACGAGCTTGAGCATAATGAACGAGCTATGTATCGAAAGAGTGTGGGTGTTCAAAGACGGTGGTGGATGATCGAGAGAGAAAGGGAGAGATAGAATCTGTATCTCTTTGGTTTATGCCATGAATGGACGCGAACACGGAGTGCGCGTCGCCTACTTGTGTTCTCGTAATTAATAGACCGCTCACGCTTAGAACCGGGCGCAGTGTATGAGATGGGGGTTTCCTTTTCTGAAGTGCCGCACGCGCCGCGTACAGAGAACTGCCTTTTGTCGTTGTTTGCATTTCAAAGCTGTGTGTGAGGAACGTGGGTTTTGAAAGCAAGTTTGAGGACTGCCCCTTCCGGGTTCATCCTTGAATAGCGTGCCGGAAAGTGAAGCTTTTGCTTTCGGGTGTCTGTTTAAAGACCAAAAAAAGATGCGTCCTTTGCGCTCACTGCTCTTTGGTCATATGGAAAGTGAAGGAAAACATCGACCTGACCATGCATATTTTTCTTTGCGTTCTCGGCGTACAACGTTAAGATGCTACGACGTGGAAAGAGGCATAATTAGTGCACTCTAAAAAAAAGGAGGAAAATGGTCGCAACGGCGCATATTCCTCCCTTCTACTGACGCGCCCCCAAGCGGACGCGAGAAGATGGAACGAGACGTTTTTCTCCTTCTCCAGGCAGATGGGAGAAAGGTTCTGCCCTCTCGCATCATCTTCTTTCGGTTTCGTTTTTCGAGCACATCGCGCACGTTGTTTAATGAATGTTGTTGAGTTGATTGAACTTCAGCGGCAGCGAAGGCCGCCTGTAATTTCGTCTCCCAGTCCAAACGTGCAGAGCATTTCGGCTGCACCGACGTTTTTATCACTAATTTTATCAAACGAGCATACGAAGCCACTAGAAACAGCGAAGTTCCGGAGCAGCGCCAGCAGCGCTACATACACTGGGCTAAGATGGCCGTCTCCGGATTGCGGAAAGATGGCAATGCTGTGCGTTTTGAACAGAAGTTTGGAATTATCGCCGATGTGACCGTGTGTTCGCGTATCAGTGGCGTAACAACAAGATGAGATGACGTAAACTGTCGGGCATTGATGCCGCAGGTCGGGGCGTGATCGGAGGGGTGGTGTGTCGCAGGTTGACATTCCGCTTTACATTAGTTTAAGGCCACTTGAGGGATTACGGTGCAATCGATCGACCTGAGGATAGTAATGTTCGAACGCTGGTCTGAACCGTAGCTCCTATCGTACAGTGGCCAATGTGACTGCGGTCTGCGATGTCCTGTTGTCTCTACCCCGAGAGCGATTTCGCTTTATAGAAAGGACTCTACAGTATGGAAATATGACGGAAAGTCCATATATTTACAGTTTGGAATTTTAGCATTAAAAGAGGATGATAAAGTCGGGAAAAAAACCGCTATCCTTTATTTTTTGTTTAAATATACCACGGTTCCTGAAGAAACTGCCCTCCAAGTGGCGCGCTGGAATGAGCGCTAGACGTTTTCGGGCTCACCACGGCGTAGAACCGTACACTTAACACCTGCCGCAAGTCGCGGCTTTGCCTGCATTCAATTTGATCGAAAAGTGACTTCTCTGCTTGTGAAGCATCGCTTCCACCTGAATGAATACCCCCTCTAAAGATATTAATTCAAGGCGATACTTACAGCCGCACGCGACCAGCACAAATAGGGAAACAGATACTACGATAGAAAAACTGGCTACGACGTGTCATGCGGGGAAGCAAACACATGGCTTGGAGCCGCGGTGTAGCGGCTTGATTTATTGGCTTTCAAATAACTACGGCATGAGCGTTTACTTTTTACTAAGAGATTCATCCTCTGAACCGTTCAAAATACTCTCAGAGATAGGACATTACTGAAGACAGAAAAAAAACATCAACATGCTGGGATTATTATTTATTGCTTTGAGGTGGTCACCGAGAAATTTCGTACCTTCAAAAGGGCCAGTGTAAAAGGCTGTTACGCAGAGCTCAGTAGTGATCGGGTTAGTGTGCTGTTGTATTGTTGGTTGGTTGGTTGGCTGTGTTGTTTGCCAGACGTGACATTTGCCTCACTCACGGTGGGCACGTTTCACGGGCCTGGGTTATTGCAGAATGATGAGGGTGAATGCAGGGAAAGGAAAGGGAAAATATGGTGATGAAGGGGTCCGGGGATCACGAGGGAAGCGTTAGCAAAATAATGACTAAACACGTTTCGCGGGCGAAAATAAAAAGATAAAATAAAGTGATTAGGGCCGTTAAGACGAACTGTGACATATGTTCAAACAGTGCTATACACGACAGAACCCCATAGCGCGCACCAGCAAGCACAAAATAAATAATGAGAGTACTTATATCGACCTAACTATACTTGTTTGTATGTGACTTGTATGTGTATGCTCTCAATGTATATGTCCAGCTGGTGTTAGTGGTATGCGTAACGTATCTACATGTGTGTATAATAAAGGTGCCCGAAGGGCCCGAAGCCCAATGGTGGCGTGAAAAAATGCAATATTTTTTCTTTATCTCATGAATTGGGCGGTACCTAGCGCCACCTAGCCTAGCTATTTGCAATTACTTGCTTGACCCTGCCATCCGGTTGCAAGCGATTGAACCTTCTTTCACGCTTCGCCAAATGTTTTTGTTACCGTGCGACAATGAGCCAAGTAGGCTACTTCGAATTTGCTCTTTTTGATAGCGGCTTTTGGTTTCGCGAATAGTTTACCACTCCTCCGTGCTGTGCGGTTGACGAAGGAATTGTGGCTCGAGGAATAGCAAAGGTAAGACGTAAAGTGCTCAAAGTAACTGGGTATTGGCTGTCTTCGTTTAAGAGCAGTGCTGACGAAGAAAAGACTGAGTGACTGCTTTCGAAATACAAGTTTCTTTACCTGCGGGGTGAAGCCGTCTCCGGAAATAAATGCAGTTCACGGAAAGTTCCTGTTATGTTTTTATTTGACGCTCCTCTTGCCCCGTACAATAGTCGTAGCGCCCTCGTTAAGCCTTATTGAGCTCCATCTGCTCGATTTGGGTCCGCCATAATGCGATGCAGGCGACGGAGGAACGTTGTCCCCTGCTTTCAGGACGAAAATTTCTTCCTTACTAAAGGAACATAGACTACAAGAGCGTTCCTCCTTTTAGGGGGGACTAGAGTGACCCTCTTTTCTGAGAGTGTTTTGCTGTGGCATTTCCCATTTTGGTACAAATTGTTTTTTATCACGAAGTGTGGCTGCATTTTTGTTTTAATTTAAAACGTGGATTTTGTGACCAGAATGGAATGGGATCATGACTTAGTCGTTGTTTTAGACGAAGTGACTATAGGCGCCTTCTACTTATTATACTATCTACTATCTGCTCAGGAGGCCGAGAACAGGTGTATCTGTCTAATCTGTTGTTTGCGTTCCACTGTTAGCAAAGATTTGTTTTGTTTCCTTTCGGCCACGCAGCACCTGGTGAGGTGAATCTGCCATATTGCGGGTGATTCATCGCCTAGGGATGTAAGGAGTGCCCATCTATGCTGTCGTACTTAGGTGCATGCTATTTCCTAGCTTCAAACAGGACAGATTCTCAACCTCAACATTTCTAAATGCTGTGCTCCTACAATTTTTATAGGATAAATGAATAGCGAGGAACGCGAAACCTGTGGATAGGCTTTGTGTCTAACGATACTCACAGCGTAAGGAGGTTTCGTTTAAACGATAATTATGCGGTGCCGCTATCACGCGGCAGTGAATGGTGGCTCCTGGGTTTCGTGGTTTTGGCAACGGCTGCTGCCTTTTAGTAGATATATTTTTGCTCAAGCTTTTGACGTCACTTGGTTTGACCGGAGAAAACTATGCCGGAATTTCGCATCATCCTAGATGTTAAAGAGGCGGTCTAGTCATTTTTTTAATTTCACTAAATATTGCTTAGAATATTTCTTTGATATTTATAAGCTATGAAACACGTGATACTTTTTTTTTTACCTCATGCAATGGCAGTTGCGGAAAAAAAAAAAGAGCGAGCAGCGTTTACCTTTTAAACTCGCAGCCAGAACAAGCGGCCACGGGATCTGGAGCCGATTATCCGCCGCCAGTGTTTTTCTACACCTTTTCCACAAGCGCGCAGCCATCTTGAATATCGTCACTTCTGGTATGCGGTAAAACATCTTTTTGATCTCTCCCCGCAGCTGGAAGGTGTTTACGAAAAATGCGTGATTGTCACACATTCTTGATTTGCCTCACCTATATTTTCTCGCATATTCCAGATTCAAACGTTTTATTATTTTTTCGCCCCGCATACCAGATACAGAACCCACGTGACTGAGAACGACAGGAAACAGAAAAGGTCTATAGCCCTGTGCCGGGGTTGGTAAAGCACACGGCACGCGGTCAGTTCCATACAGTACTGAGGTTCGGCCATTCCCATCACCGCAGTGATGGAAAACGAGCCACTACCCGAATGCATATGGAGGCATTTATTGTGACGACCCTAAATCGAATGCCCACGCAATGCTCAGGTTCACTGTATGATCCGAATTTAAATATTGTCACCGGGAGGATCGCAAAGAACAAAACGCTTTCCAGTCATTGGCGTTTCGTAAGAGTATACTTTCGTCCCTTTGGTGTCTTAAAGCTTCCGTCAAGTGTCACTCAATCCTACCCAATGTCGTTGCACGGCCCCTTTAACGAAGCTCTTCATCTTTTCTTTACGAACAACGTGACTGCATAACGTTGGGTTGTACACCCTGTCTTCGTTAACAATCGGAAAGAAGCCTCGTCTATAACGAGAAAGTATACATGAGCAGAGGCGGCAAGAAAGCGACGGCACTTCAGCAACCTAGCTGTTTCGGCCAAGCATCCATTAAACCGAAAATAAAAGAATTTCCAAGAAGCGGAAGTGCACGTGCGAGATGGTTAGGAAACATCGTGATTTAATCCCCGAGATTATAGGAGGAAAATATATAAAATGTGTTGAGGAAAATATATAAAATGTGTTGTGTCGTGTTGTCCGTTAGTTCATCTCTCCTCCTACTCTCAGTGTATGGATTGTAATAATATTTTTAATCGCCTCTCCGAAAAAAAAAAAAAAAAGCATGATTGAATTACAATCTTACACACCTGTAGATGGCGAAGGCGACACTTTTAGACTCGCTAAATAAAAACACTTTTTTTTATCATTGTTAGAAAATGATTACTCAGGTAACTTGTTGGGTAACCTCATCCCCAATGCGGGCACTCTGTAAATAGGGAAAACAGATACGTCGAGCCAAGTTTGCGAGGTGGTTAATGTGACTGGTAAAAGGAGAAGCGAATTACCCGAGAGAGAAAAAGCGATCCCGAGCTTCATTGACTTGACGTGGTTTTTCGGTCCCTCGGTGTAAAGAGCGAAGAAATGTATGTGTGTGTCTTTTGGGGAATTAACGTCAGCGCCGGGTTATTGATGGTCCTCGGGCGGACGAAAACAAACGGTTCAAGCGGCGCTATCGGCGCGTGTTCCTAACGACCGACCTTTGGACCCGGGCGACGCTCAATCAAAACGCTGCGATCCCCGCTACTTTTTGTTCCACTGCGCCGTAATCGATTTCCGGCAGGGCCGGCATTGTTACGCCTTCGAAGCGCCGAAAACAGGAGCGATTTACAACCTCATATGGACCTTTACTTTTATTAAATAAAGCTGGAATGCGGGCCAGATGAAAAACACTCGCAAAAAATGTACCCTGACCTTTTTAATGCCTGCAAACGGCGAAGCAAAACGAGAATGGGTGATGGTTCTATCCGCGTGGCGACGGCAAAACAATGTTTTTGCCCGGGCTGGAGGTGACGACATTCAAGATAGCGGCGCCCTTGTGGAAAACGTCCATGGACGCTTACGAGCAACCACGCTTTAAAAGCTAGTCTGGCCACCGTGGACGAAAAATGCTTTGTTTGAGAGCCACTCTGATAACCCTGGGCATGCCTTAGCGAGGTTTGACTCTCAATCCATCTACACTCGGCAACACTAGATGGCGTCGCCAAGAGGCCGTACTTTCAAACGCCTGTTGGTGACGTGTGGGACAAATAGCTTCGTTTGTCTTACAAGTGGCATCAAATGCGCCAGTGCACGAGGCCCGTGCATCGTGCAGTCCTTCTAAGCAAATGACGGAGCAGCACTTGCTCGTGGCCTGTGTTGCGTACGCGCTGCAATGGTTGCTGCTAGTTGTAAGAAAGGGGAAGTGTGGATTTCATCGAACGGCTTTCCACGACCGGCCAAACGCTCACTATGGCGTCTTCAGTAGGATACTTCTACTTTCATTGACGGAAATGAGAGTAATGTCGGACCGTCAACTTTTACGGTGTTGGTTTAAGAATGCAATGATTCCGGAGCTTCCGCTGTGCGTTTTTCACGCGCCGTTGATGTCGTTCTCAACTGATGATACGAGAGCCAGGGTCACAACTAGTGACGTGACCTTACGGGTAGAAATCATAAGATGGCGTCACCGAAACATCTTGGTGCTAGGGTCACCGACAAGACGAAAGCGGCAAGGATGTCCTTCGGTTGCCTCGCCTATTAGCGGCGAGATGTTTTGGTGGCGCCCTTCTGTGGTTCCCCCTTGTGACGTCATTACCTTGCAAACAACAAGTTCGATGGTGTTTGTTATTAGCATGGTGGAAGCCTGAAATCATTGCGCTCTCAAAGGAACACTGCCAACACCGTCAAAACTAAAGTTCTTTCATTCCTCTTATTTCCGTCTATGAGAAATCCCCTTTCCGACGTCATAGTCAGCGTTCGGCCAATCGTGGAAGGCCGACCACAGCGACGCTTTCGGTCGCGCACGGGGCTAATAGCGCGAGCTTCCTATCTCCGATAACAGTTGGGCGTCTCGTGAGCTTCGGGCATGTACGCGCAGCCGAGTCACGATGGCAGGCAGCCAACGCGTGCTGGAGGTGGGGCATCCGAAAGAGACTCCAAATACTTTACTATATAGGGGGAATACATCCTACTCCCCGATAATACAATGGCCTCGGAGCGGACACGTTTGGCGCAGTTTGAAGGGCTGGATGACCGGCAACCTTGGGTTTTTTCGCATTGGATTAAGTGTGGTGGGAGGCGCCACCTATTGCCATGGAAGTCAAGCCCTTCGGTCGATGCAAGTATTTGCTCACTATATCTGTCGTAGCTTAAGTTTTGCCTTATACATTTTTAGAGCAAAAATGTTTTTCTTTGGCTCCGCGAGACCTCCAAACTGCCAGGGGAGAGATTGGCACAGCAGGCGCGCCGTCTAATGCAAATGAGCGGAGTATGATGTATTACCCCTAGTAAAGTATTTGGAGGCTCCCTGCCTTTTTCATCCTTTCATTGTCAGTGACTGCTATTCTATACTCTCCGCCTTCCACCTTCAGCGCGAGCCCACTGGCTCCACCAGTGCTTTGGATGCGCTTGCCTGCGCGTTCACACTTGTTTTATCAAGTGTAGAAAGTTCGCGCTGAAGGCGGAGCCTCTAGTCTCAGCTTAAGCGTTGAACGTAGTATAGTTACACTAGCGAAGCCAACGATAGTTGACTCAATCGCGCTCGGCGGGAGTTACACGGCGGCGCCAACTGTCATTTGAGCCGCCAACGATCATTGAGTTCAACTGAGCTGGCCTACCTCTGTTAACTGATGGGGGTTCGCCCCAATAGACTATTTTGCTGTTTACAAACATGAACTGTCTGCTGCGTCCCAAACGACTTCCGGTCGCTCCGTCTTTGCAAGCCTGTCGAGCTTGCTTATCTCACCGACGCTAGAAAGCATAAATGTTACAAGTACATCAAAGATGGAGATTTAACGATGGCCCTCGGCTGGACAATTCAACGTCTTGGAGGAGGCAATTTCTTGGAGGAGGCAATTTGGTTTACAAGAAATTTCGAAACATCTTAACAGATCTCGCGCTTCTTCATTCTTTTGGCGTTCACCTGGACAAGTGGTGGTTAAACGTTTCATCGAAAATTCAGACGGCGCTGTTAAGGTAGGGTGGGCTTTGTTAATTTTTTTTTTTTTTTTTATGAACCGAAAGTTCTTTGCGACGTGAAAGCCTGGATCACCGCCTGGTGGCGTTTGCAATGAAAGGGTCTACACTACAGAGCTAAAGACGGCGGCGTCCGCGGCATCTCTGCCCTTGGCCAGCGCCAGTGAAGCACTTACTGTTGCGGAAGATTGGGGGAGGTGTCTAGAAACTAACGTAGCAGCAAATATTGTCGGAAGAGGCCACGATTAGTGCCACTAAATAAGTTACGCTTCAGAGTAACGACACTTGGCCATATTGTGGCTTAAAGTCGTGGTTGAGAGTTATCTGAAAGGGGCACTGACAACCCAAAGGTCGTATTTTTTTTTTATTGTCTAAACCGATGCAAATTGTAGTCATAGACACACAAAAAAAACCGCATCGCGAAAAAAACATTTTCTCGCGCGCGCGCGCGCCTTTTTAGTTTTGGCATTTGTATTTCCCGCCGCTCACCTCCTCGCTTCTTTTGATCGGTGACGTCAAAAATCCGGAAATTCAGAAGCTTTGTACGTGACATTTCTATAACATTAAATAACGGCAATTGTAAAACATGTTTTTAACGCAATTGCGAACGCACTACGGCTCCTCTTTTTAAAATACCAAAAATCAAAGTTCGGTGTGATGTTGCTTCCTATATTTGTACCCTCCTTCGGAAAACTTGCCGGCGCTCGTTGGCGAGTCAGGAAAAACCGGTTGTTTCCCGCCGGCGCCCTCCTCCTCGCTTCTGGTCGCTGTGGCAACGGCGGAGGTCCAAAAGAAAGTCGAGTCGCAGGAGACCGCAAAATTTGAGTCACTGCACTGGCGAGGATCGCGCGGGAACTTCAAATTCGGCATTTGGAAATAGTTTTTTTTAAATTCACAAATACTGAATTTTAAAGTTTCAAATTTTGAGGGTAATGTCCCGACATCGTTTTCAATCGTTTCGGATAATAAAAAAAATATGATTTTGGCGTGTCAGTGCCCCTTGAAGCTTTATCTGAAATCACAGGAAACGCTTTTCCGTCCTCCACAAATGTTTAAACAGTTCGCGACATAGCAAAGCAATATTACATGAGCTTCCTAACACCTAATCTAATGCTGAGGAAGTCGCAGTTTTGATTCATGACGATCGGCAGTTGCGTCTGTTCTGCATACGAACCAAAATGGCGGCACCCACAGCAATGCCGGGGAACGGAGTGCCGATACTCTAAGCGCAGCACATTTAGTGGCTCTAGTCACGATCACAGCACGTCGCGGAAGCCAAAGTATGGTGCCTGGAACGCGTCTCCGACTGGTGTGCTTACCGCGTCCAAAAAAAAAAGTGGTGCCCTCGATTTCCGCCTGATGACGTCATAGAAGTGTCATGCTGTCGCCGGTCGCGATCCTGGCGGTGTTCCAGCAGCGGTGGGGGATGTAGCAGACGCCTGTTCTGCTACAGGTCGCTCTCTGGTGTGACAGTCCACCGAAGTTTCAGCAGCCAGAAGCTGGGACGCCATGACGACAGCGGCATTCGCGTTTTCTCGTGCTTTTTGCCAGCATTTCTACGACCAACCGCCAGGATCGCGACATGCAACAACATGACACTTAGGCTTCTGTGACGTCATTGGTTGCCACTTCGGGACCACTTTTGATGTATGGGCGGGATAGGACTCTGAACACACCAATTGGAGACGCGTTCCAGGCACCATAGCCAAAGCTCGGCGAGGGCGGCCATTGTGATGTCGCTTCCGATAAAACGTTTGGTATGTCTCTGTTGCTCGAATTCGTGTGAAACGTTCTGATTATTGTTTCTTAACCCTATAAGCAAAAAAGATTATTTTATTTTGTTTTAAAGGTTTATAATGATTGAAAAGTGTACAAAAAATTTATTTGCATCACTTTTTGAAAAAAAAATAATGTGACATCAGTTTTGGTTTCGTTTCGGTTTCAACTATGTCCTGTGGCGCACATCTCAACTGGTTTGTTAGGCATATGTACCGTGTAACACCGGACAACTTAGTTGAGCTCAATGACAGTTGGGAGACGCCAACGATTGTTGGCTTAATGACAGTTTAGAGCGCTAGTGTATCTATGGTATAAAACGGTTATTAAGGGGCTAAAATTTCGGTTCGTAATGAAGTCTAAGGTAAACACCGTTCGAGACGTGTATATTTATTTTTATGACACCAGCTGCAACGCCAGTGTCCTCCAGTCAACATGAAAACATTGCTAGCTCTGCGTGACAACCGACTCAAGTCGGCTACATCGTTAGCAATCAACAAATCATCGCTCGAAGAGGACCCTAACACGCGTTTCATAGACTAGTCGTTAAGTGTCTACATCCAGCGTTGCAGTCAAGGGCATTAGGCTTTTATTTCTATTTTTAATACAGAATGTATTATGTGTTTGGCACCTGACGGTTTCCAGTTTGGCACTGTGACGGAAGCTTCTACTCTTTGCCTCTGCTCGCTAAGCATTCCAACCAGAGCTGGCGTGCTCTGCCGTCTCCGCACGCTCTTGGCGCCTCCTCTCCCTCTGTTTCTACCCGTATACACTTCGTTTTAGCTTAAGTCCAGACGCAGACGACGCTACGAGCTAATAGGATCAATCAAGCAGCATCAAAAACGCACGTCACTGGACCTTCTCTGTTTATGATTGGCTCAACGATGACAGAACATGTTACAGACACATGACGAAGACCATGATGCTGCGCTTTTGACGGTGTCTGTAAACACATAAAGACTCATGCCCGTTTAGGGCAATTATAACTGAGAGAGGTACTTGGCAGCGCCAATCGTCGTCATACCTGCAGAAACAGTTGTCTCCATTGGACATTGGAGACCCTTTCAGAGTTTCTAATTCTGAGGCTGTGGCGGATTTCTTTGAAAGTAATAAGTTTAAACCTTTGTCCGCATTTAGTATAGACGTTGAGGACCTCTTTTATTCTCTGCCTCATGATCAGTTGTTCCAGTCAAGTCCTGTATCGAACGCAACGGAGAACTAGCGTTCAGAAATTCTAGCGGTATTACCGTGGAGAGCTTTCTAGAGCTTCTAAGTTTTTACATGAAAAGGACTGTCCAAACCTGGAAAAACACACTCCACCTGATTCGCCGGGTAGCCACCGAGAGATGGGGAGCTACGGAGGGAGTGACACGTGCCCTAACTCTGGCACTCCTTGCCTCAATGGTGCTATACGCCTATAACTACAACCGACTTACGCAGACTCAAGAACTCCGGCTAGAGCGACTTAACCGAGAAGCAATGCGCGTGGTCAGTGGGCTTCCGAAATTCACAAAAATTGAAGACTTACATATTCACTCCAGACTTAACACCCTTAAAGAACGAGCGGAAATGCTGAAAACGGCCCAACTCGATCGTCTTAGATCCACGGAACCGGGAAGGGCTATCCTCCGCCACGTCGGCTACGACACGGACAGCCTCCCTCAGATTTCGCTTCTCAGCCTAGAAGAAACAACAATCCAGCTCACCACCCTCGCCCCGCTGCCCCGGAACATGGGCAAGGATTATGAAACGCGGCGACAATATCGGGCTAGGGAACATGAAGTCTTTGTCAAAGACTGTACAGTCGACACAACTAACTTGTTCGTCTGCACGGACGCAGCAATTGGCAAAGACGACCAAGCGAGCATTGGAATACATATATTAAATACCATGACAACATCAAGTCGCCGAATCAATGAAGAACGGAGTACGAAGGAAGCGGAACTACAGGCAATCCTTGAGGGTGCACGTCAGGCCGTGTGTCAACAGAATGCATACACGGATCCGTTCGATTCTATATGGGTCTTCACCGATTCCAGAGACGCCTACGCTGAGTGCCAGGACGTTAGCTCATACAATACGACGGTCCGCCAGCTGAGGACACTTGCTCAGCTCCTCGCCCTCGATGGGCGAACACTTCAGGTTGGGTGGGTGCCGGGTCATTCCGGCATCCACGGAAACGAAGAGGCCCACAACGCGGCCAAAGCAGCGCTAGAATCTGCGCCGGTGCTTCCAAATCAGGACCAACAGGGTGTCAGTCGTGAAGGAGAAAATAATGTCCTACCCATCAACCCAGACGCATGTCTGTCCCTGAAAAGGAAGCATCGAAGGGAAACCTTCGCTGCCCAAATACCACCAGACCCTCACGGAACCCTACCGACACGCTTCAGTCGGGCCGATAGGGTAATCCTGCGGCGTATTAGAACGCGCACCGCCATGACTCCGGCTCTTCAGTATAAGTTTGGCCTCACAAGACGACGAGGACACCCAGACGACCCGCCACCCGTTGTCGCAGGAGAGTGCGACCGGTGTAAGTCCGGACAGCAAGCTACGCTGGAGCACCTTGTCTGGGGATGCACATCGACAGAGCGTATTCGCCGAAGTGTCCTCCACGGACTACCACATCAGCTTCGTCCTTCAAACTTCCAAGAATGGACGAGTCCCGAAGGCGAACAAGCAGACAGAGAGGCAGTGCTTCAGTCCCTCCTGAAATTCATTCGGGAGGCAGGCATCCGACACCTATTTTAACATATTTTCATCCGACATCATCTCCATCGCTCATCTCCTCCCACAAATGATCTGAGATCAAGGTGGTGAGGGCATCAATAAAAAAAACGTCAACAACAACAACAACAACAACATCAACTCGATCGTGGTTGGATGGGACAAGAAAATGTTTCTACAAAAAACGGGAGTTTGCATTGGGTCCTGTGTGGCCCCAATACTGAGTGACATCTATCTTGGCGAAGTGGATAGAAGTGTAAAAAGTGCTCTTGCAGTGTCCACCGTAAAAAACGTGTTTCGCTATGTTGACGATTTTTTGGTTGTGTTTGAACGCGTTGGTGGGGTTGACACGCAGGCCAATGTACTTTCTGTTTTTGAGAACTGTGGCACGTTTGAAGAACCCAACGAAGGGGTTCTCCAATTCCTTGACCTTTCGTTGCACTTTGAATAAAAACGTGTGTGTTGGTCGTTTAGTCCACGCACAAAAAAGGGCATTCTGGATTATAGGTCATGTCACTCTAAATTTGTAAAGAGGAGTATAGCGGTCTCTTGTCTTGGGTCTGCCCTAAAAAAGTCCTGCGTTTACTTGATGAAGGAAAGCTTCAACGGTCAGGTTAACAGACTAAAACTTTCAGGATTTCCACCAGCCCTTTTGACCGAGGTGGCTAGCTCCCTGTTGAAAAAAGCTAAAGGAAGGGAGAGGAAGACTGAATTCGACAAAAAAAAATGGTGGTCGTCCCCTACCTTCATCGGGTTTCCCATAACCTGAAACAAGTCGGAGGTCGCTATGGCGTCCCGGTTGTGTTCTCTGCCCCACAAAAAATGGGTCAGATATGTGCTAAGGTGGGTGCTATTGCCGAAAAGCGGTTAAAAAACGAATGCACCAAAAAACACGCACTGCCGTTTGTGGCCTGTGTGTCTGGCGTGGTCTATAAGATCCCCTTGTCTTGTGGCTAAATGATAGACTCAGGGAGCATCCGTATCCACTGAGGGCTACGGTCGGGGGGTTGCTACCTTTGCACTGCAGGGACTGCATGTGCCAGCCTAATTTTAGTGAAGCCACTGTTTTGGACAGACATAGAGACAGGGTGACAAGAGAAATTATCGAGGCCTTTTTTATTTCAGAACTTGGCGGGAGATGCGTCAGCAAACCGTCAGTGGCGTTATCTGACAAAGAGTTCGGGTAGCTGCGATTGACTATGACGGGCATTACGTAGCCACTGATTGGGCCTATCACTACATAATAGGCTGCTTGGTTGGCACGTTTGTGTGTGTCTATATATTTTTATCTGATTAAGATGCTTCTTGTTTTCCTTCTTCCAATTTTGTGTATAAACAACAGTTGTTAGTTCAGCGCCGTCCTCTCGTGTTTGTTCCTTTACTCTTGTCCAAGTTTCTTTGCCGCTGTTTCTCCCAAAAATGTTCTGCTTGGTCGCATCAGCTCGCAGCGTCGGCCACTTCTAGACTCGAGATGAAACGAGGTGTTCAACCCTCCCTCCCAAATAATGTATAACCAACACGCCCCGCCGCAACTCTCCACGAATATTTTGTGCGCATTCGACCGGCCAGTAACAGTTTGCCCCTTCATTGGCCTTAGGCCTGTCGAGACCGGCGTGTATTTTTATATCCTCACATTTAACGGTCGTCGAAAGCGCGGTCATTATCAGATATTCACGAGAGTCCCTAACGACCCTCTCTCTTTCCCGTCTCTCGACGAATCTTTAAAGCGACCGATGGCCGAATATGCGCGAATGCTCCCTTCTACGCCCCCTCCAGACGATTTATATTTCCTATTTATGGGAGCTTAAACTTCATCCGCCGCTACGCAATTCCACGTTATAACTTCGTTTTTATTTAAATACGTCCGCAGATCCCGTCGGCGCGATGCGCTCCGTACGACGCCAGTGTACGCAAACGCGACGAAAGTACGTGCAGTAAACCGCGATCACGATATGCGGTTTGATGGCGACGAAGCCCTCGCCGCGCCAGAATTGGGGAAATCCTCCTCCTCGGTACCCGGCGCAATTTTAACGAGCGCGAGGGCGGCACAACAACGCCCGACCACACTTGGTTTCGCCATACGATGGACCACAGCGATCGGTATACGAGCCTCTCGGAGCCAATCAATTGAAGTATGAGTGTCTCGTGACCTCCGGGAGAACCGTAGCGAAGCGAGGAGTGCCTAACTTGCGGACGACTTTTCGTGGCATTTTAGGAGGGAAGTGTGCGCCTGCGCAGTGTTGATCGGCGCTCAAGGTGCGCGAGCGCCCGCGGGCCCGTACCTTTGGAGCTGAAAATATGTTTGGGCCTAAAGAAACAGTCGGCACTGTGGGAATGAGCGTGGGGTGCTACCATGTTCAGCGCTACAGAACACACTGTTCTCGCAGGTCCGAACATAACTTCACCTTCGTCATTGGCCGAGCTATTTCAGAAAATTGCAGCGACTGACTCTCCCAAGCGTTTTGAGGGAAAGTGAACGCTTCAGATTTTTTAGAGTGAGGTAGCCACAAATAGTTGTAGCGAGTAAAGCCACGTGAACTATGCCCGCAGCACCGTATTGGCTGGGATGGCGTTGTAGCGTCTGCTGCAGTCCAAGGTAAGGTAAAACGGGGTGTCTCGTTTTGTTTTCCCAGTTTTTCTTCCCGCGAGGGTTTATACGAGCGATGCGCTCGTTTCTTGCACTGTCACGGACTCGGCGCTCCGCCACGGCCGCCGCCGCGAGTTCGCATTCAAATCTGGGTGTTGCGGTTTACGACGGGACGCATGTGGAACCCGACGGACTGCCCTAGCGAGCGTCTCATGCATATGTGCGTGCGCGAATGTGTACTTTGATCCACAGCCGTACGATTTGTGCGTGTGTATGTGTGTGTTTGTTTGGGAGTTTGTTTGGGCGTGTCGCAGCACGCCCGGCGAGGTTTTTGAGGAGCTCGCGAGCAATTGGAGGAGTGCGCGGCTGTGTGATGTTTGCGCATGGCGCCTATTCGATGCGTTTTGTGTGTGTGTGTTGTGTGTGTGCGCGCGCGCGCGCGTGTGTGTGTGTGTATGTGTGTGTGTGTGTGTGTGTGTGTGCGCGTGTTTGCGTGCGTGCGCGTGTGTGCGTGCGTGTGTGCGTGTGTGTGTGAATGTGTGTGTGTGTGTGTGTGTGTGTGTGTGTGTGTGTGTGTGTGTGTGTGTGTGTGTGTGTGTGTGTGTGTGTGTTGGGAGACGGCAGTTTGTGCTGGCTGTGGGATACGTATGGATTTTTGAGCATTGGCGCACAATGCTTCCATCTTTTTGTGTACGAAAACTAGTTTCTTTTTCTTTTTTATTGGAGGAGGTTTTTTCTTTTCGTTTGAATTGATATTTATGCGTATATTCTGGCTATCATAGCTGGTAATATTATGTACCTGTATCGGATGCTCTGTCTATTTCAAATTTACTGGCTTCCTGCATCTCGAGCTGTTTTTAATTCACTTTATTTTCTTTTCCTATAGGGGTTTTGTATTTGCTGGTCTGAACATCATAGCGGAATGACGGAGGAAAACCCGACACTGTGGAAGCTGCAGTCTAAAATTATGCGTGGCGGCGTTGAAGCGTAACTTGCAGCCTTTGCAGGTCTGCAAATGTCGCGATGAGTTTTTGCGTCCGCCTTTGTGCAGGAAGTTCAGAGTTTTGCGTGTTGGACAGAGCTAGGTAGGCGCTCTATTCTCGTTTAGTCTCTATTACGGCGCCTGGAGCGCGTCCTGGACTTGGATGTTTCCGTCCTACTCCGTACATGCATGAAAAGTGGTTCCGAAGTGGCAACAAATGACGTGGCAGGAACCGGAATGTTATACTGTCAGATGTCGCCATCCCGACGGTTGGTCGTATAGTAGTTCCGGCAAAATGTACCATCGAACGCGAGTTTCACTGTCGTCGCGGCATCTCAACTCCTGGCTGCTGTAGCTTCCGTAGACTAGCAAGCTGGAGAGTGACCTGTAGCATATCGGCATCTGCCGCACCATCTGCTGTGCCGCATCTGGTGCGCCGAGTGATCTGCAGCATCACGCATCAGCTGTGCAGCCGCCATGATCGCGGCAGGCAACAGTGTGAGACTTCAATGACGTCATTGGGCGGAAATTGAGGGACCCCTGTTGAGAGAGCGGTACGTACGCACACCGGTCGGAGGATCGCTCCAGGAACCGTGTGCTTGTTTCTTTCTGTCGGAGGGCGCGACCGCGTATGCAAAACCCGACTGCAAATTGCGCAGCCACAGAACAGCGTTGTACAGTATTTTATCGTTTTTATTTCTATTTCTTACTTTTTTTCATCGTTTTTATTTCTATTTCTTACTTTTTTTTTTTTTAAACGTTTCGTTCATTTTTGTTTTGTTTTTAATTTTTTTCCCCGTTAAATGTAGCGGGGAATCTGGGTTGGTGTCTAGGTCAGCTCGCGTCGATTTCCCCGCTGAAGTTAGCGGCGAAACTGGATTATTTTATTGATTCCGTGACATCAGGTCACGTGACGTCGATTTCCCCCGCTACGTTTAGCGGGGAAACTGGATTGGTGGTTAGGTCACCTGACGCGAAGTCACGACGTCAGTTTCCCCGCTAAATTTAGCGGGGAAACTGATTTTGTGTAAAGCCGGGGTCACACTGGTTATACGTCGTACAAAAGACAGTCTGCATACAGATTCAAACGCGAGTCACAGCGAGATCTGTGCTTCGAATGCCGCGTGGCAATGAGTACAAGGAGAAACCTTGGGCACGCGGCATTCGGACCAGGGATATTGCGGTGACTCGTTTTTGCAGGCTGTCTTTTGTATGATGTATGAGCGTGCTCATACATCATTCAATTATACATCATAAATCATGTATTATCATACATCATAAAACCGGGGTCACACTGCAGTGGGACCCTGGTTTTACGCTCGTATTCTCCGTTTCATCTTATGTTGTACCGCAGAGAAGGCTAGAAGCGCGAGCTCATACCGTTGGGAGCTGCTCTTAACGCACGAGAGCTTGTGCCGCCGAGATGTGCCCTAGAGCAAGGAGCTCGCGCTTGTAGCCTTGCCTGCGGTACATCATAAGGTGAAACAGAGTATAGCGTGTCTCTCTTTCATGACCCTGGTTCATGGCGCTCGTTCATGACACGTTCACTTAACGATTTTCTCATAGAAAGCGATTCAAAAAGTACACACTGTGGGTTAAAATTTAAACTAACAAACCATTAAGTATTTTTTGTTGTTGTTTTCATGCGGTTGTTCCAGCTTAGGGTCCGCACGGAACGTAAGCGAGCGTGATCAGGCACGACGGGAACGCGACCTGAGAATATGAGAATTTGCTCGCAAGCTGCTCAGTCTCGAGGGCTGCTGAGTCTCTGTCATTTGTGGCGAGTCACAGTACTTCTCTCTGGGGTCTTCTCCCGGCCCTCTAGGCACCGAGACGGGAGAATAGACCAAGTTAGAAAAACAGGCAAACAAAACTACAAAAATATATTGACAAGCAAATGCACAAAATACAAAATACGGTAGTCCTCGAGGCTCTAACACGGCTGCTGTTGGTTCTCGTCTGCGTCTCATTAGCCGTTAGCTTCTTCTCAGCTTTGCTAGCAATGAAAAGACCTGTTCGTTGATTTCCTTTTTTTCCGTTCTAGCTGTTAGAGCTACATTTTTAGCGTGTGGCGGCTTCTTTTTTTTTCTGCGATTTTTAGTGTGTGTTTGTGTGTGGGTTTTTCTTTTTCAATTTTATTTTGTGCACCCGTCTTCTTAGCGCATTCGATTGCTTTTCTCTTCGTTTTCCCGCTTCATCCTCTTTTCGATTCTCTTTCTTTGCTCGGCCATCTGTCTTTCCTTTCATTTCAACGGCTACGTCTTCGATCCTCGTAGGCATTCTTGGTTTTAATTTTTTGTTCGCCGTCCTGTTAATTCTCTCCAATCTGAATAGCAGGATCGTCGACTTGTCTTTTAAGCTCTCTGCCTTTTTCGTACGGAGGCCCCTTTGTCTTGTCCCGCTCTTTTGTCTCCAATCGACTCTCTTTGTCCGCTTCCCTCTCTTCCGTTTTTATACTTAACTAGACGTAGACGCAGCCGGTGCTACGAGCTAAGGGGATCGACCAAGCAGCGCGAGAAGCTCAAGTCTCTGGGTACTTTCTGTTTATGATTTGTTCAGCGATGATAAAACACGTACAGAAACTTGACGAATACCATGACGATGCATTTTTGACGCTGTCTGATTGGTCCAATCAGCTCGTAGTGTCGGCTGCGTGTAAACTTAAAGGACCACTAACCCTTCCTGCACCTGCACCGGTGCAGAAAAGTGTAGGGCGGTGTACTTCCAACTTATCTCTATACACATACCGGAAGTACACCGCCCTACACTTTTCTGCGCCGGTGCAGGAGGTGCAGGTAAATGGAACGAGCCTCTTGACTTCCGGTGATCTGTGCAATCCTTTCTTACGTAGCATTCAGGCTGGTTCCAACAGCGCCGGTCTCTTACGTTACGAAGCTTACGTATGTTTACGTCGAGGTACGTCCGAGAGTCACCGGTACAATCGTGATTCGTACGATGGATTGCAACCAGTTTGGGACGCGGAATAAGATGCACAGATGTGCCGGTGACTCGCGGTCGTATTTGGACGTAAGCGTACCTAAGCTTCGAAACGTAAGAAAATGGAACTGCGTGAACTGATGTCACTGGATCCTGAGAGAGTAGCGCCAAGCTCCCCGTATCATGGTCGTCACTTTGGTTCATGGAATGAGCAGTTCCTCCTTGACCTCTCCATTCTTGGTGAGACGATCTTAATTTGCTAGGTGACGGGTAGGTTTATAGAAGCGTTTCTCGAATATCAAGATTTCTTTTATCCACACAGCGGCGAAACAAGCGCACATCTTTGCGCCGCCACCATTTGCGGCGCCATGCCGGGCGACATTGAAAAATAATTGTTCCCTCTTTAAATACGCAAGAACAACAATACCATTGTAAGAGATCTGTGGAGACAGGCATGACTGATAAGTGGATTGAATGCTTAGCGCCGAAATACGCTCATATTGGCGAGGAACGGTCGCAGTATCAAGAACAACAATACCATTGTAAGAGATCTGTGGAGAAAAGCATGACTGATAAGTGGATTGAATGCTTAGCGCCGAAATACGCTCATATTGGCGAGGAACGGTCGCAGTATCAAGAACAACAATACCATTGTAAGAGATCTGTGGAGACAAGCATGACTGATAAGTGGATTGAATGCTTAGCGCCGAAATACGCTCATATTGGCGAGGAACGGTCGCAGAATCAAGAACAACAATACCATTGTAAGAGATCTGTGGAGACAAGCATGACTGATAAGTGGATTGAATGCTTAGCGCCGAAATACGCTCATATTGGCGAGGAACGGTCGCAGTATCAAGAACAACAATACGATTGTAAGAGATCTGTGGAGACAAGCATGACTGATAAGTGGATTGAATGCTTAGCGCCGAAATACGCTCATATTGGCGAGGAACGGTCGCAGTATACTGCGACCGTTCCTCGCCAATATGAGCGTATTTCGGCGCTAAGCATTCAATCCACTTATCAGTCATGCTTGTCTCCACAGATCTCTTACAATGGTATTGTTGTTCTTGCGTATTTAAAGAGGTAACAATAGCTAGGGAGCATCAACGTATACGTTGATGCTCCCTAGCTACTTTGGTGTGACTGATTCAGAACGACCCTTTGGAAGATTTAAATGAACCGAAATGGCAATTGCCATGGCAACAGAAGCCGATCAGCCAGTCGCCTTGCGAAGTTTTGGTCGTCAGTATGTTAGTATCTGTTTGTGTCCGGCTAACAGACAGAGAAGGCAATGGCGCTACTTCCCAGTATCCGGTTACTTATAGTATGAACGAGCCTTGAGGATCGATCACGGCCAACGAGTTTAGCAATCGTGTCAATCTTTTTTATCGCTGCATTCTGTCCCATCTCTTGAACTTCTACTGCGACACAGCAACCATAGACGTTTCCACTGTTTACAAAAATCACAGTCCACACGTGTTAAATCACAGTCCAGAACGCGCACGTTCGTCGCTTCGGAAAGCGAGCAAATCACGCGCCATACGCACGAACACTGAAAATGGAACCTGCCAAGTGTCCTTTTTTGGACGCGAGCTCCTTGCTCTAGGGCACATCACGGCGGCACAAGCTCTCGTGCACCAAGGGCAGCTGCCAACGCTATGAGCTCGCGCTTCTAGCCTTCGCTGCGGTACAACATAAGGTGAAACGGAGTTACAACAACCAACCTTCGAGCGCCGAAACGTGGATAATAAGATTTATTTGAAAGCAGCGAGGTCAACCCGCTGAAAAGCAGATCGAACAAAATTTCTTCCGCTCGAATCTCGGGTGGAGCAGCGCGGAATCAATAAAATAATACAAAGGCCTACACCAAGTCATAGGGAGCACGAGGAGTGCACCAGTCGCGTGAATTTCGGTGGTTCACTTCTTTTGACTGTCGCGACCTCTTTGTTCTTTGCTTTTTTTCGTAGACGCCGGAAAAGTGTTGGCTACCGCACTATTGGGATCATATATTTCGGAAACGCTTGACGTCCCAGTGTACCGCGTGGGCGCTTTAGTTTCGATTATTTTCGGTTTGGTCTTTTTTCTAGAATAGAAAAAATAACTACGCGACTCTATAAAAATACTTTTTGGGGGGATATCCCGACACACCAATCAACCACCTCGCACGAAAAACTAAATGTTTGGAGGGGGGGGGGGGGGGGGGGGGGGCTTGTGGCCCCGCAACTTAAGGTAACTTTGTTTTCTACTCCATTTTTTTTCATGTAAATTAAGCTTTATTTTGTCCCTTGACCAGACGTGGAGACGTTACCCTCAAAAATTAACTTAATCTCGTTACTCGTTACCGATCCCCAGAATGGAACGAGTTTCTTTTCTCGTTACAAATCCACAACCGCTTTTGTTTCAAGCTTTGTTGTTCTCTTTTTAGTAGTCGTTGCACTTGAGCAGTAGCAAGACTTCATCAATTACGTTTCCCCGCTTCCTCGAGAATACATCTCCGGCAAGGCTAAAGAGTCGTTCGACTGATACGCTCGAAGGAACGGCAGTGTTGTGCTTCAGGAAGAGTCGGTGAATCTGGTATTTCCCTCTCTCGTTTGTGTTCTCAGCTTCTAAAGTTCCAAGTTGACAATGGGTTCTGTGCCCACCCGCGTGGGCAACCTCGGGGCTTGCATTCGGTCTGTGTACGATTCTAGAAGGTTCAACCTTCTGGAAGGGTGAAGGACTTTCCCAGCTGTAGAGTTCCACTGACGTGTCCGGGGATGAAACGTTTGCTACACTGTCATACCGTTTAGTTGTTTTTCGGGTTGCCCACCTGCCTTGGTCGCAGTGAACGCATATACTCGGGTGAGAATTAAAACGATGCTGTTTAAAAGGCGTTGCACACGTTACTCCTCAAAAGTAACCTCAAATACCGTGTCTCCTTACTTGGCCTTAAAAGTAACTAAGTACGACACTAGTTCTTTTTCTAAAAAAAAAGTAACTAAATACGTTACTCGTTACTGAAAAAAAGTAACTACGTAAAAGTAACTCGTTCTACTAGTGACGAGTTGCGTACATGTCTGCCCTTGCCCTAGCCCTTTTTTATAAGGCTACTTCATTCGGTTGTTAGGTTTTCTTGTCGTGTCGTAGCTTGGTTTTCCGGTTTCTACATGTCCTTGAGGGTTCGAGACAAAGGGTATGGAGAGTATAATTCTCGTTGTATTTACTATCGCATGCGTGTTTCCTCTATAGACCAACTCAACTCACTGACGTCACGCCCTTATGGTGGAGCTGCTGTCGGTACTGCTCGTGCGCGGACGTTTCACTCCAACTGAATTTGGTTTCTGAGCACGCGAAGACTTTGAGCAAGTGGAGAATTTGTTGCTATATTCTGGGACCGGTTACTTCAAACCCGAGGAATGAATATGATGCACGATGAACTACAATAATGACGTACTTACGTACGCAATAACTAATGTATCGAACTATGGGAATCACCTTAGAAATCGTAAGAACTTACACTATGAGGTCTCCGGTCTCCCCACGTGCGTTGTTTACACAGGCAGCATGTGAGGCCTCCGAAGCCTTTCTTCGGAACCGTCTGGTAAAATAATGAGCAAGCTGTCTGCTGCGGAGGAAAGGAGGCTCGGAACGTAATACCAACTACTTTACTAGGTGGAATACATTCCACTCCTCTCAAATACAATAGCCTCGGCGCGGACAGGTTTTCTGGGCTTGGCAAGAGCCATCTATCGTCGTGGAGGTCTCGGCAATCGGGCGGTAAATGATGATGATGATGATGGTGGTGGTTCTACATAATTCATTGTTGTGGAAATGCTCGAGACACGTGCGCCACTTCTATGCTCTGTTTCACCTTATGATGTACCGCAGGAAAGGCTACAAGCGCGAGCTCCTTGCTCTGGGGCACATCTCGGCGGCACAAGCTCTCGTGACTTAAGAGCAGCTGCCAACGCTATGAGCTAGCGCTTCTAGCCTTCGCTGCGGTACAACATAAGGTGAAACGAAGCATAGGAAGAACATGGCGTATAAAATCTAGCTCACTGCTGCGCCAAATACTTTGCTTGCTGTGCCGCCATGATCTTCCCAAGGGTTGCACGTTGCACGTGCCTCGTGCATCGACGCACCTTGCGCTACTTTTGAAACGTGAAGGGGCTTTAGGTGGAATCGGAGACGACACCGCCGCGGCCGCCGCGAACATCCACGTGCACATGCGCGTGAACTGTCGCGGACCTCCCCTCCGTCAGGGCTGGATTCAGCGCTGTAGGCGTTCTGTCTAATGCAAATGAGCGGAATGGAATGTATTCCCCCTATTGGGGAGGAGATCGAACAGTCACGCCTCTAGCGGTGCACTTCAGCTGTGGGGACAACAAACCGTATTTTCTTGTTTGTTTTTGATCCGAGAAATCGAAGATGACGATTCGAAGGCCACTCCTCGTGCGACCAAAGCACTGGTCAGAGCGAAGCGCTCGTGCCCAGACCGTGCTCGGCCAGGTTCAATTTCTTTGTTATGCTGTGTTGGTAAACACCGGGCTGTGGGGACAACAAGCTCGATAAAGCGCCCCCTATAGTTCGATCTCCTGCCCAATACTTCGTTTCAGCTTCGGTCCGAGCGCGGCCGATGTAATGAGCCGAAGGGCCAATCAAACAGCGAAGAGGCACAACGTCTTGGCGTGCTCTCTGCAGTTGATAGGACCAGCGGGTATTCGCCGTCTCTCTGTGCGTGCCCCTCCGCCGTCTAGTCCTATCAAGCGCAGAGAGCACGCCATGACGTTGCGCTTTTTGCGCCGTTTGATTGGCCCTTCGGCTGATAACATCGGCCGCGCTCGGACCGAAGGTGAAACGAAGTATAAGAGGCTTATTCGACTATGTAAATGCGCTTGCGCGATAGCGTGTCGCTCCCGGATTGATAACAAGCCACAGCACTACTCGGAATGGTCGACGAATGCGTTGCGCCCGGTTTGGCGTGCGTTCGCTGCGTTTCTATGAAGCACCGATACCGGCCGCTATCAATAAACGCGAAATTAAACGAAAACAAAAAAAGCTAACGAAAAAAAAATAAGATCACGAGCGAGGGAGCTGGGAAAGACGACGAAGGCGAAAGCTATCAGAAAGAAAGGGCGATAGTAACGAGGAGAACGCGCCAAGGCCGACACAGGATCTGTAGCAGGGTGTCCCTCCGTGCGTCCCGTGATTTGGGGAGTTTCTTCCCGGTCGCTGGGTCGACTTCCCGAGTCTCTTGGTGGTCGTTTTCCTCAAATGGGGAGACGGGGAAGGCCCAACGTTTTCTCGGCTTTTTCTCTCGTTTTCTTCATTTTGCTTGGATCTCTCCCCCTTTCTTCTGTTTCATTTTTTCCTATGAGTTGTGCTTGTACACTCTGCTTCACCTTTCGATGGATCGCGGATGAGGCTGCGAGTCATCGAAGCCAATTCAATGGCATGCGAGTGTCACGTGACCCTAGAAAAGGGCGCAACAAGGCGCAGGGAGCGTTGTCACGTGACACGTTCGCGGCGCTGGATTGGCTGAGAGAGCTCCTTAGCATCTGCAGCGGTCCATCATGAGGTGGAAGCGAGTATAGCCGTACCAGTCGGACGCTGTTGTCATTTGCAAGAGGGAGTAGCGAGATGCCCGTGCCTCCGCTTTTCTTGACGGTTTTTGGTTTGAGCCTTTTTGTGTTCTTGTTGTTTTATTTTCTCTCTCGGGAGTCCTCTTAGCGGAGTATTGGCTGTTCCCAAAACTCCGCGACGCTCGGGGTATACGTTGTTTGCAGGCGTGTTATATCTACGGCCGCGCAATACCCGTTATTTTTTTCCCCCTTCTTTTCTTGCAAAAGCCATGTTTTTGTTAATCTCTCTTTTGCTCCTTTTGTGTCTGTGTTTTTGTTCCGCGTAGATTCCTTCCGCGACCGGTTGGTAGTTTTCTTTCCGCCCTTCCGCGCCGCCTCCGAACCAATATTTCCTTTGTTTCCCGCTCGAGGGAGTTTTGCGTAAAGGCTGCCCGCTTCCCCGCCGCCAGTCCGTCCATTATTGTCTCCCGCCGGCTTTGCAAGCAAGCCTCTGGCGGAGAGCATCCGGCGCTTGGAACTCACGCTTCTTTTTTCTTCCCCCTTTCTGAATGCTCGAGGCTTGTACGGTGTTTACCTTTGCGAGCGTAAACGCTCTTTTGGGTGATATTTTTGGAGTAGCTGCAGGGACTAGCCCCCCCCCCCCCCCCCTTTTTTATTTTTATTTTCGTTGCGTAACTTCTCTTGCCTTGGTTTCTTTAGTCATCGAAGTGATCCTTTTTTTTTTTTGTCGCTTCCTGTATTTCGGACTTTTACGGACTGACTGCTGTAGATCGTTCATGACGTTGGACAAAATGTTACCCTTTGGTGTGTATATTTCTTTGCCGCTTTGCGAACATCTGAGCCTCTTTCTTTCTCTCGCACTCTCTTTACATACTTTTTTTGTTTGTTTTGTGACTGCAGTCAAATTAATGCGTCGTTTTCTTTTTTTTTTTTTCTCAACGTATTCGCAATAAATGATACATTCTAGCTTCTGTAGACCAGCGAACTGTTGACCAACAAGTCCGCGTTTCCCCACACCACATGTGGGCGCTGCGCGTGCGCAGGAACCAGATCAGCGTCAAGTGATACTGAAACGGTATTAAAACGGCGCAAAAGAACGGAGGACCAGTGGAAGGAGAACACAGAGACAGCGCTGTCCCACCGACTTGCCCTACTACGCAGCTTGTTGTGAAGTGATACGTCCGCACATCAGCGGTGTGACTTCGGAGCCTGAGTGTTGCTGCATAATAGCTGCCAGGATATGAATGGCAGACACAAGAGCTTGAGTTGTCCCGCTTCCAGCGCGAGCTTCCTGCCTTCGATGACGCTTCGGCGTGTCCTGGGCTTCGAGCATGCACGCACAGCCAACGCACGTGGAAGGCAATGGGCGCGTGCCGAAGGCCTGGCCTCCTGAAGAGACCATTCTAATTTTGTCAGTGACCATTGCTAGGGGGAGTCAAAATAAAAATAAAAAAACATTGATTAAAATTGACAATAAAAAGAATTAGGATTAAATAGGAAACTTAAGACAAAGTATACGTAGTTTGAGCACTCATCATTTGAACAAAAATATAAATATTCGCAATTACTAGAAAACATGAACTGTTGCGACTGGGATGGGACAATCTCGGGTGCGGAACCAAGAGTCGGGGCATTGTTGAGGCAAGTTTCTCAAAAGACAGCTTCCGTAAGAAAATACAATTGTATCCTAGACTGTGTAGAAGGTTTAAGTCGAGATTAGAAAACCTGCACATAGATTCAATCTAGGATCAATTTTTTCATTTTTTAATTACTCGAGGTTGAAATTGCTGGTCGCGGATAAGGAGGGTGGCTTTGTAGTTGTGCCAGAACACGTTTAAAGAGTAAATCTACAAAAGCCGTGCCGGAAAATTTCAAACCAGTTCCGGATGTAATTTTGGGCAAAGTGAAGACACGTGCTCTGCGGCTTTGCAAGCAGTTTGGTTTATAGAAACTCCATAAGTCTGCCAGGGCAGCCAACGGTGTCAATCTCCAAGTTTTCTTTTCGGTGAAGACCCACAAGACAAATACGTTGAGAATTCAACGTATTTGTCTTGTGGGGTAATTGTTACACAGGAAGGCTTCTGGCAATTACACGTCTCAAAATATCTCTAACATGATTTCTCGTCTTTGAATTTGAATGATTATTGTTTACTTCGAAATTGGGAAGCAATAATATAATAGATTTGCAATGAGAACTCCGTTACCCCGGTACTTGTAACATGGTGTCGATTAATGTGGAGGATATTTTCTATTCTATTCTACATGAGGGCCTCATTCACGCTGTCCAACGATATATTGACTTAAATGGCTCGGTGGCCTTCCAGAACTCGACTGGCGTATCAGTGGATAAGCTTTTAGATCTTCTCCGCTTTTATTTCAATGCAATTTTTACCACCATTGAGGGCAACACGTTTCTGCGAAGACCTGGAATATGTATTTGGCCCTGTGTTTCTCCCGTGCTGAGTGATGTATACCTCGCTGGTTGTGATTGATCAATTGCAAAAAGGCTGAAGGGACAGGTTTTGAAAATATTCAGATATCTGGTTGATTATCTGGAAATGTTTATTCCCAAGAAAGTCGATAAAAGTGTAGACATGGTTTCCCATCTTTTGGACATTTTTCGGGAGGGCTATGAAGGTGTGAAGTTTACGTTTGAAGTTCCACATGAAAACGCCTCGCACTTTCTTGACCTAAACTTGCACCTAGAACAGAATCATGTATGCTGGGCTTGCGAACCGGGGATAAAGAAGTCTCCCATTAGCTATGATTCCACGCACACTAAGACTGTAAAGAGGGGAATTGCCAAATTATGGCTGAAAACTTCTTTAACGAAATCTTGTTTTCATAAAATTTTTAATGGCTTCATGATTCAGATTACTAGTGTGGATTGCTAGTGTGGATTGCGCTAATATTCTCAATGATGTATTTGTAAGTTGTTTCTCGGTTCCTTCAAGCTCTCCTACTTCTGATTGCATATCTTATGACTACCTGCCAATGTATCCGCTAGCGGTTGATCCTGAGGGGGTTGTTAAAATAATTGATTCCCTTAAACTTCCATCATCCGCAGGAATCGAAGATATTAATACAAAGTTCTTAAAACACACGAAGATGTATACGTCAATTTCGCTCTGCTATATTTACTCAATTCCTACAGTTCGGTGTTTTACCTGATGATTGGGAGGTCGCCAGGGTGGTTCCTGTTCACAAGGGAGGTGATAAACATAGTCCTCTAAACTTTCGCCCTATATCATTGACCAGTGTCCCATGCAAAATTCTTGAGCATATAATTAACTCCAGTTTAGTAAATTTTTTAGATTCAAACTGCTTCTTTTGTTCATTTCAACATGGTTTTCGGAAATCATTCTCATGCGAAACACAGCTTGCATCGTTCACACATGACCTTCATTCTATACTTGACCGGAGGTCAAATATAGATTGCATTTTTTTAGATTTTTCAAAAGCGTTTGATAATGTGTCTCACCAACTACTTCTGTTAAAACTCAGTAAACTAAATATCGACCCTAAAGTTCTCACCTGGATACATTCTTTCTTGACTAATCGCAAACAATTGGTTACCATCAATGACTTCTAGTTCCACTTTAGTTTCTGTCACTTCAGGAGTACCGCATGGTTCAGTCTTAGGACCTTTGCTATTTTTAATCTATATCAATGGCTTACCATCTAATATTTCATCCAATATTTCCCTATTCGCTGATGACTGCGTCCTATACAGCGAAGTAACCAATGACCTTGAATCAAGACAGTTCCAAAATGATATTAATGCAGTGTCACTTTGGTGCGAATCATGGTCAATGCAATTAAACTCAACTAAATGTAAATCTGTGCGCATACCCAGATGTACAGCAGTACCTGCAGATTATAATATTAAAGTAATTCCATTACAGTCGGTCTCGGAGTATAAGTACCTTGGTGTACATATCACGTCTGATCTAACATGGAAACATCACATAGATAACGTAACTAACAATGCAAATCGCATGCTGGGATACTTGAAGAGAAACTTCTCATTGGCACCCCAATCCTTAAAGGTGATACTGTACAAAATACTCGTACGACTAAAGCTAGAGTATGCATCATCTATTTGGGACACTGGTCAATCTTCACTAATTGCATCACTTGAAGCCATACAAAACAGATCAGTACGTTTCATTTGCTCTAACTATCATCGAACCGCAAGTATATCGTTAATGAAGGCTAACCTTTCACTTCCTCATCTCTCAGTACGCAGAAAAATCGCTCGGTTAACCCTATTTCACAAAATTTATTACACTAATGTTACACTGAGAGAAAGGCTTTTTGAACTTACTCTCTATGTTTCATCACGAGTCGATCATCAACATAAAGTTGGCATCCCTCATTCAAATTGCAATGCTTTTTACCATTCTTTTGTACCATGCACATCCCATGAATAGAACCACCTTCCGGCCCCCATTGTTTCAGTTGTAGACAGTGTTCTTTTCAAAAAGACGTTGATTAGTATCTTTAGTTGATTTTGTTAATCATGATTTTTATCAATTTTCCCACGTGAGTTTGTTTTTTTACTAGCCACTCATTGTTCCCCCACTCTCCCTCTGTAATGCTTTTTGCCCGGAGGGTAAATAAATGAAATGAAATGAAACAGGCTGGTTTTAACGGGTTTCCCTAAGGATCTGATAGTAGGGGTAGCAGAATCGCTTTTAACTCAGACAAACGCTTGGTACTTTTGATACCTTATCTTTATAACCTTTCCCATAGGATCAAGAAGGTGGCGGATAAAGGTAAGGTGCCTGCAATCTTCTCGGCCCCGCCTAAGTTGTCGCGATTGCGTGCTGCGATTGAGAAAGCAAGAAATAATCGTGTAGTGTATGAAATCATACATCGTTTTTGATACGTCGCATGCACAGTCGGAGTTTTTTTTTTTTTTTTTTTTATAAAATCCCATTTATTTGCGGTAAGGTATACAAGGACAGAAAGGTCGGTGCATCAATGTTCGAGCTAGGGAACACTCTCCGTCTTTGAGGTCTACGCCATCGGATCACCTGGCAGTTCATTCCAATAGATATGGTTGTACACCACTGCTTTAACAGGTTGAAATGTGGGTCAGACACCAGCCAAAAATATTAGTGAAATTCATGAGGCATATTACATTCGTATACACGGTCCTGATGTTTTCGTTAATGCAGAGTCAGTTACGATGTGTAATGAAGAGTTTGAATGCATTCGTAGAATGGGAACGTATATGTGAAAGTTTTGGTTTAGTTAGTACAACTTTTTAATTTGTTAGATAATCTGTAACGATGAAAATAATCCCTGGAGAAGGGGAACAAGAGGGACAAAGGACAAACAGAAATCTCCAAACACAGCTAGGTGACTGGTGAGCGACCGAAAAAATCCGCCTGGTCCGGGTATCGAGCCCGGGACCTCTCCATTACAGGTGGTGCGCTCTACCAACTGAGCTAACCAGGGGTTAGGCGTCGGTAGAGCAAACGGGTTTTATCAGCTGCCACCAGTCTAACACCAACAAGGGTGAAGCTTGCAATTGTCTGGTGTTAGACTGGTGGCAGCTGATAAAACCCGTTTGCTCTACCGACGCCTAACCCCTGGTTAGCTCAGTTGGTAGGGCGCTCCACCTGTAATGGAGAGGTCCCGGGTTCGATACCCGGACCAGGCGGATTTTTTTCGGTCGCTCACCAGTCACCTAGCTGTGTTTGGAGATTTCTGTTTGTCCTTTGTCCCTCTTGTTCCCCTTCTCCAGGGATTATTTTCATCATTATTGTCCAGCTCGCTTGCACCTTTGCATTTAATTGCACTATAATTCTAAATCTGTAACACTTTTTTTTTCTCGAATGGCCGACTGACGGAGTGTCCTGGTGTAAATGAGTCTTTTTCTTAATTTTTTTTCTCACTTAATTGATTTTATGTTTTGAAGAAGAAAAAGAAAAGGAAGTCGTAAGTCAGCGCTTTTTTGTGTATTTCGTCTACTTTTCCTTATATCCTTTTTACGCTGTTTTCTCCTGTTACCAATATGCACCGGCTAGCCCAACTTTTGACTCTATTACGTTAACGTCGTATATATTTTACACTCCGGTTTTGGTACCCGTTCCCTTGTGCTGGCGTAGAGGTTTGAACTCGATTCTAGCGCATCATTGACGCGCGTGACGAATTGAGGCTATATGTCGCGACTGTTGTGGCGACGAGAGAAGCTTGAAATTGAGCAACGAGCGTTGTCACGTAGTGTTTAATATAATCCAGAAAGAGTGTTTTTTATTTTATTTTGTCTCTATTTTGTTTGTGGCAGCTAAAAAAACTACATAACGTAAGAATCTGTGTATGTTTGAAAGTATACTAAAGTCCATCGCGAAAATTGCGTTTGAGTGTTTATTGGGCTTATGGTCCAAAGCATATAAAAAAGTGGCGAGGCCACTTTTTTCTTGTTTTTCTGCGCTCAATAAATTTCTGTATGCTGATGAAGAGTATATTTGTTAATAAGATATTCGTACGAGTGAGTCCTTGAAAGAAAAATTCAGACTATGCTCCGTTTCACCTTATGTTGTACCGCAGCGAAGGCTAGAAGCGCGAGCTCATAGCGTTGGCAGCTGCCTTTAATGCACGACAGCTTGTGCCGCTTAGATCAGAGCCTTTTATACTCTGGCTTAGATGTGCCCCAGAGCAAGGAGCTCGCACTTGTCGCCTTTCCTGCGGTACATCATAAGGGGAAACAGAGTATAGTCGCGAGAGCGGCATAAAAAAAAAAAACAATATATAGCGCTCCCTAATAAAAAGATAAAACAGCGGCTATTTTTGTTAACGTTTGGAAGCGATGGTTGAAAAAAAAGAAAGAGTATTAACGTGCAAGTATTTGTAAGGCCCGCTTCAGACGGAGCAATTTCACCCAGCAACTTGACGTCGCAACACCAGCAACTCGGGCCTTCCGCGTTCACACGCAGCAACCGAATTGCTACGACTTGCTATCATCATCATTCACTTTGAATTTTCCTGCTCTATTTAGACGCAAAGCTGCGCGCTAACAACGTGTTTTTATATCTTTGAATGGCGTTGAGAATACGAACTCATCTTTCTGAAAAGGTTTATTTCCAAAAACGATTGATTTCAAACCAGAACCAAGTCTTTAGCTGTCATCATCACCACCACGGGGGTGTCACGTGAAAATATCGCGTCCCTGATTGGCTGCTGCCGCTTCAAACGGCTCCGAGTTGTTCGAGTTGCTCGTCCGTTTCGAGCCGGACCCGATCTCAGCAATTCGTGTCGATCTAAGGAAAGCTAGGGAACAACCCGCCAGCAACCTCAAAATAGCTGGAAAAGTTGCCCCGTCTGAAGCGGGCCTAAATGTGGGCACAAAATTTTTCTTTCAATTCTTTCGTCTTTTATATTTGTAGCGTTTTCTCTCGGTTTATTTTAGCTGGCTTTTTACTTTTCGTTTCGCGACTTCGTTGTAGTATCTACAGCACCTGGAACGCATCTTTGACTGGTGTCTTTAGCGTCCTATCCGCTGAGAAACTGAGGGCGAGGAGGAGACGCGAGCGCGCGGGGACGTCAGAACGCCGAGCTCTGGTTGGATTGATTAGTGGGTAGACGTAAAGCTCGCTGCCTTTGTCTCCACTGCACTCGTCGAACGCATTCGAATGCGAGAGCCAAACGCCCCTGCGTTCTGCGCTTTAACGCGTTCGACGAGCGCAGTGGACACAAAGGCTGCCTCTGTCTCTCCTGCACTCGTAGAACGCATTCGAATGCGAAAGCCAAACGTACGACGCCGGCGTTCCGCGTTCTGACGCGTTCGACATGTTCCCGGCGGACGCTGACAGACGCAAAAAATGAATAAACTGCGTGGATCGCAATAAAAAAAAAAGGTCGCCTCGCACGAACGACCGCTTGTGTGGCAAGCCTTCGTTGAAGGTAAGTGAACAGCTTCCACTCCAATCTTTGTTCCCAGCACTGAGCCACTCCTGTGCGTAGGGAAACCGTCATTTGTTCCTGACCACCCGGACTTTGTTCCTATTGTGTTTTCACACAAGTTGCCGGCCAAGAGTTCCTTGTTTGCTCTCGACACCCAGGCATCGTGGGGTGTGTAGCAGCTGCCCGCTGCGACGGCATCACCTTGGCTCGGACAAGGCACAACGCGGTGCTTTGAGGTGTACAGAGCTTGCAGTCTCGTACCGAGCCTCTGGCGTAAAAAAGTGCAGTTAAATTTCCGACACGAACGACTCCCAATATATTGGCACGCGTAGCACTCAACCAGTTCTTGCATCGAAGTAGTTGTAGGTCTCGATAGACTTGTACGCTTGCACCGTGTCGGCCGCAAATTAGCTCGGCGAAAAGACCAGGTAAACAACGTACTCCATCGAGGTTGGCGGCAGCAACTTGGCCGACTTGGAGTCGGAGAGCCAGCGCTCCTTGCTCACGGCGTGGGGATACTCGAAGGCAACTCTGTCAACGCAGTTTCTCGCTGTATCGCTGTTGCTCTGGCTCTGGCAGCGAGCGCCAATAGCCAGACATAAGTAATAACGGAATACGAAAAAAAAAGAAGCTAGAAACACCGCAGCAGCTTCGGTTATTGAACGTACAGCACGCGTCGCAATGGGCAAAACACGGCGAGAGCGGTCGCTCTTGCCCACAGCCTTCCTGCTCAAACGACGCCCTCCTGCCGTGTTTGTAACCAGAGCGCACCGCGCGTCGGTGTATATGATATATCATATGATATATGGCATATTTATTTCAGCTCAGGAGAAAGCGGGGCCGTAGAGAGGCAAGTCGCCCATACCTCAAGACATGCGGCGCCGCTTCTAATGATGAAATGGCATAGCACAAACGAATCGTGTGGGTGATGACGATGATGATGGGATGATGAGGGTGAAGAGCATCAGGCCTAGCAGCGGTCTTCGCGACGGTGGTCTTTGCGGGGCCGCCATGGGCTGCTCACTCCTAGAAGGCCAGTCTCGAGCGCCTGGCGAGGGCTCCCCGCGTCATCGGCCGAATTTCCGGTGACGCGGGGAGCCCAGCAACTCCGTGGTGGAGCTCCAGGGGTTGGTGCCGGTATGGTGCCTGGAACACGTCTCCGACTGGTGTGTTTACCACGTCCAAAAAAGTGGTTCTTCGATTTCCGCCTGATGACGTCATAAAGGTGTCGTGCTGTCGCCGGTCGCGATGTTGTTTGTGTCCCGACAGCTGTGGTTTATATGGCAGACACCTGTTCTGCTGCAGGTCGCTCTCCGCTGTGGCAGTCCACGAAAGCTACAGCAGCCGGAAGTTGGGACGCCTGAGACGCCGTGACGACAGCGGCACTGGCGTTCGCTCGTGCTTTTCGCCAGCATTTCTACGGCCAACCGCCAGGCTCGCGACAGGCAGCAGCATGACACTCCGGCTTCCGTGACGTCATTGGTTGCCACTTCGGGATCACTTTACCATAGTGCCGGTGTTGGCCGGGCGGTGGTCTTTGCGAGAGCGGGCCTCGATGTCTCCCAGCTTCCAGTCGAGCTTGTAACCGAGCAGCTTGAGCACCCTGTTGATCGAAGACATTGTGGGTGCGACCAGCTCGGTTGGCTCTCAGACGATGGAAACAAAAATGAAAGCCGCTTACAACTCCCTGTAGCACCGAATAAGAGCGCAGCGCTTGAGGAAGAGGAGGGAAGGATACTGAGGGGAGAGTATTACCCTCCTCCCTCCTCCTCACCTCCCCATCCTGCCTGCTACTCCTCCCTCCGAGCGGCGTTGGCGTCGGCGTAACTGTGATGTCACGTGAACCTCGTGACGTCACCGGGGTCACGTGATGTCACCGGGGTCACGTGACTTCACGGGGGTCACGTGACCTCGCGGGATCAATTACGTGACGTCGCCGGTTTCACGTGACCTCACGGGGGTCATGTGACTTCGCCGGGGTCACGTGACCTCACCGGGGTCACGTGACTTCACGGGGGTCACGTGACCTCGCGGGATCACTCACGTGTCGTCGCCGGGGTCACGTGACCTCCCGGCTACGCCGACGGCGACGCCGCTCAAGCCGGAAACGGGCGCCTAAGAGCTGCGCTCTAAAAAAAACGCGTCTTACGCCCAGCTGGCTTCCTCTTCCGAAAGCAGCGAACGCGTTCTAATGCCTCGTTCGCACTTTCGAACCGGCGTCCGAATCCGCGAGAATTCTGACGCCCGGCGACGAAAGCAGGTAGAATTTCCGGCGGAGAGCAAGATCGCTCTGGGACCAATTTCGAACACCGGAAAAAAGTTTTCTTTCGCCTCAAGCCTATCAGACCGCACGGGGGAAGTGGCGGTGCTGACGTCAGATCCCCGCTGGCGAGCTGGCGACGATGGCGACGAGACGCGCGCGGGCAAGGAGGAAGTTTGGGAGCTCTCGTCAGCTCTCGTCTGTTCGGGAAACTGCGAGACGCTCGCGCCGCGCACTCCGCAGGCGGAAACAAATGTGAACGGCCCGATCTTTTTTCGGCGAGCGAATCCAGTCGGCGGCGAGTGCGTATTTTGCAAGTGTGAACGAGCCATAAAGGCTGAATATCCACTGGGTGACCTGTCATTGATTATAGTACACCTCGTTTCATGTTAGTTCAGAGCGTAGTGTTCGAGGCGGGGTTTAAGCTGCACGTCCGGAAGCTTCCTGGCCTTTGACGACGACCATTCCCCGAAGTGAAGAACCCAGGGGTCCAGTGGAGGTGGGAGAATTGGTAACGTAACGAACGGTTTAATTACATGGTTGCGATACAGTCGTCAAATCCGAGAGAACAACGGAGCAGCCTCACGCTCCGCCTTATATAGGGTCCGTTTTCTCCCTCACTCCCCGCCAGGGCAGCAGGTGCGAGTAGCAAGCCGCCGCCAAGTGCGTTGCAGCGAAGTCCGCCGCGTCGTAGCCAGAAGTGCGTCGTAGCCATGGTTCTCCGCAGTTAGGCCATGCCTCTCTCCCCTTCCGGAGCGCACGAACCCACACGCACACACACACACGTCTCGTTGACGTCACGGACGCGTTGAGACTCGTTTTGGGCAGGCTCCGACAGGCGGGCGACTGTCCTGAACACGTCGTGACTCGTTTCCGCAGCGTTGAAACTCGGAAGAAGGTTGCCGAAGGTTCCATTCTTAACAGTAGCCAACGATACGAGCGGGTGGAGCCAGTCAAAGAGCGACCAAAATGCGACGTCATCGCGTTCGTCCTTGCGTTGTGCGTCTGCTATAATCAGCTGAATCAAGCGCAGTGAACGCCCGTGACTTTGCAATTTTACAACCTGTAAATGTGTTTGTACCTCGTATAGGCCTTTACTGCGCTCTTACGGTGAAATAGAGTATAGTTAGTTTCTTGTCTCATTAAATGTTTGTAGCGTGAGCTACACTGGCCGAGGGTGAGCAGTTCCGCGTGGCTCCTCGAGAGCCGTGCTGCGCATGCGCGAGGAGCAGTGACGTCACACGGCGCACAGCTGGCGAAACAAAAAGGTGAAATTTGGGGGTTTTACGTGCCAAACCAACGACGGGCATCTGGCACGCCCCAGCGGAGGACTGAGGATTAATTTGGACCACCTGGGGATCTTTTGACGTGCAACCGAAAGCTCGGTTACACGGCGCCTCCTCCGCAATACGCCTGATTGCGGGCACCTCGGCCGGGATTCGAACCCGCCACATGGGGATCCGTAGGCCAGCGCTCTCGCCTCGGAGCCACCGAGGCGGCTGCACAGCTGGCGCGCCGGAGCCGCCACCACCGCGAGCTTCGCCGCCGCCGCGCGCGCCTCGGCGGTCTGCGCATTCCAGATGAGTGACGTCATAGCCACGGCAGACGCACTGGCGCCGCCGCGTGCCCAGCTGTGAGCCTCCGTTGCGCAGTAGCCAAGTATGACGCTGCACCGGTACCGCTTGATAGCGCCTCTCATTTTGTGCGCATGCTCAGAGGTATCAGTGGGGGTATACATATAGAGGGGCGTTTGCCAGTGTGGTATATCCATGGAGAAGGAGAGCGAAATTGCTGCTCAGCGGCGCAGAAGAGCGGAGAAGCTTAACTCATTGGATCCCGAAGCAGTCACATAATGCGTATACCGTGTGTGTATCATTGAAGCAGCAGTAAGCATGATAATCAAGCTAATCCTAGACAACCAGGAAAGCTAAGAATAACCAGCTGAACCTAAGCTCACGCTACGTATACCCTGGCATAACCGAGCTTAGCCAATGCAATTTTTTTATCCCTTTGCTTTTAATTAGGTTGTTCAGCTACCTAGCGTTTGTAGAAGTTTCCTTTTTTTTAATATTATCACTAGCTTTGTTCGATTTACCTCCACCTCCTCATCCAAAACAGAAAATTATAGGGCGGTGTACTTCCGGTCGCATCTCAATACACATACCGGAAGTACACTGCCTTACAATTGTCTGCACCACTCTAGTAGGTGTAGGTAAACTGAACGAATCTATTGTGCTTCCAGCGAGGTTATTGAGCTTTGTGACGTTCGTAGAAGAGGGAGAATAGGCGTAGGGGGTACTTTGGACTATCATCCTGTCGCTTATCAGGTGCTCAGACAGTTGTCCCGAAGGCAAATACATCGGCGGGGAGATGATGACACTTGGTTTCATTTATGAGTTGATTCGCCGTATTGCACTACGTCGGCAAGCATCTCTCCGACTCCCGAGCTCTCAAACCGGTTTAGGGACTACACACTTCGCAGACGATGCACTCCGAAGACGCCATCTTGAGCTTCGCGATGGCTGGAATTTGTTGTTGTTGTTGTTTTGCTCGTAAAGTTAGCTTCTCCTCTAGGGGAGTGGTGCTGCGGTGAAGTGCTTTTGACGAAACAGCGCGGGGTAGGAGATATAGTTGGTGTTCAAACGAAAACATCCAGCGGCCGTGGCTCGATATTTGCACGGACACCTCGAGAGTCGTAAAGATGAAGACAGCGTGGATTAGAAGATTCGTATAAGTGGGAAACAAATTGCGTTTCATTCGCCCGTAGTAAGCGAAGGTAGCGTATCTTAGACTACGTTAATGTTTGGTTTTGCTGCCATATCCTACGTGACACCCCATTCAACTCTCTCCACGAAACGTCCGTCGGTAATTGATGCATACTATGCTCCTGTCTAGTTCGTGCATAGTTATGCACCAATTCCAACAGCGTTGGGGAAAAATGTTAATGTAGCGGGAGAAGTCAAATATCGGAGATCACGTAATGTAACGTAAGGCCGAAACTGCCCCTCTAGTCCAGGTAATAAAAGTATTCTATGTTATAAGGGGAAGGTTTGGGGGGGGGGAGTGGGGGAGTAGGTAGGTAGGTAGGTATGTAGGTAGGTAGGTAGGTAGGTGGGTAGGTGGGTGGGTGGGTGGGTGTGTAGGATGGCTAGATTTGACAACATGATTATCTTGGGTTATCGTAAAATCTTGAAGCTTTATTGACTCGATGTCGAGGTCGATCACTTTCGCTAGCCTCTCATTATACCGGGCATACATCCAATCAGTGATTTATGGAAGCCGATCCCTACTATCAAGAGGCAGTTGAAAATCGAGATCCGTGGCCACGGTTTTCCACGCCCCACATTTCGTGGGCTCCGAGTAGTAGTAGTAGTCTGAAATGAAAGTGAGGACCCGGTGTCCGAAGGCCACTTCTATGTCTCTCTTTTTTTCTTTCTTTCTCTCTCTCTAATTGGCTTATTCTCGTACGGTATAGGCTCGGGATCAGAATGACGCTGATGCAGTTGTACAATAATGGATAACAAGTCTTCTATATCAAAAATTATTCGAGCAAAGCACGTGCTCTGAGAACTGTGAACTCTTACTCCTTTCAGGTAATGAACATCGCTAGTACGAATCGGAACGTGAACACGCTGTATTTAGCCGCTTGTTCCCTTTCATGGTTTTCACATGAAATGATATGCATAATAATAAAAGAAAATATGTTCGTCTTGCGTGTTGCCAACACCGATAATTTGTTCGAAGGTGTATTTATTGAAAGTCTGAAAATCTTTGCGCGATCTTTTTAAAGCCGGTCGTAAATTGTAATATACTTCTTTCGTTTTTTCACACCTAGGAACGAACCGTCGATTAGCCGCTGTCCATTGCAAGTTTGATGTAAGTTCCGAGATCAACTCTGTTCGCGGTTTGTCGTAGTTGTCATTTTCCTTGAATTGACAAAAGAATCGCTCGGCGTCATAAAAAAATACATACGTATTGTTTATTAGCTTACATTTCTCAGTGGAAATAACAGTGACGGGCATATAAGAGATCACATGACAAATATTGCGCAGAACAACAAAAACTAACCAGTCAAACAAAAATAAATAGCCAAACTCGCAGCTATAACTTGATTTCAAGAGGGAACGGAAGGAAGCTTTACCAATGATTCCGGTAGATTTCGTCCCGTGTAGCAAGTTCTCGAACCTTTGTATCATTACTCATACTGCAGGAAACGTAATGAGGTGCCAGAATGTATTTAGATTTATGCAGACAAGTGTTACGCATAATGACGATAATGCGTGAACTTAAAATGTAGATATTTGCGTTTTCCAGCCATGTAAAAGTTTGATTTTGGTATCGCGGAAATTAGAGTTATTTGATATATATATATCGGCTTTGGTGTTTTGGCCCATTGTGTTTAAGCTTTAATTATTTATTATTTTTTATCATTATAGCACCGTGATTCGAAACTTTCTTTTTTTACCGAAAAAAAAAAGAAAACTGTATTGTGTGATTGGTTGAATAAATATACCAGAACACACTTAAATTTTAGCATTCGTTTATAAGTTTTCATACGATGTTAGTTTATGTTTATTGGACGCATTGTTTCTTTGTTTTTTTGTTTTTCTCCTCTAGGGTGAGCGATTTCTGGCAAAAGTGCCGGCCTCACGATAACTATGGTTTGTGGGTAGGTTATTTATAATTATCATTATTGGTAATCATATATAAATAAATGCGTAAGTTTGGAGGCAGAACCAAGTTCCCCCAATCCAATGTAGACTTGCTGTGTCGCCGTCGGTTAATTCGATTGCAACTTAATCAACCTCCGGTTATCTATATAAATCATGAATGACGTGGACTTAGATTTTCCGGATGTATGGATTTCCGCAAAACCTACCTTTTTTTGCAAATCAGTCCTACGTATATATGTATAAAAATATATTTTAGCTTTTTTCATTTATTTTTTTTTCTAATTATTATTTCCCACATATTTTAAGCCTGGTTATTCGGTGGTTTACCAGTATACTGTCTTTACGTTTCATTTAAATTTAACATATGGCTTCTAAACGCATATTGAGAAAAACCTGTTTTTTGTTTTGCGCATTTTAGGTTTGATAGATGTGGCGAGGATTATTTTTTCCAAGAAAGTCCATTAGGGATCACTGGATGCCCCGGCATTACTTTGCTTCTTTTTTTTTTTCATGGTCTTAAGACGCACACATTTTAGTCTCCCTTCCAGCTGAGATTGTGTAAAATAAAAACGGGAGAAAGAAACTTACAGATAGAAGAAACAGTTTTTCCTGCTCATCACATAAATGAAAAAAGGGGGAGAAAAGGTACTAAATCTACTTTAATAAGCCCTTTTCGTTTCTCTTTCCTCTCGTCACTTTTTGAGGTGTTCAAGTTTATTCTTCTTTTGCCATTAATTTCTGATTATACCGTCTCCTTTCGTTTCTGCATGTTGATCCTTTGAGGGGAGGGGGCTGCACTTATTTTTTTTTTAACGTTTTGTTTATAGTCTTTCTCGAAATAGGAGTCGTTA
Organism: Ixodes persulcatus; assembly: GCA_013358835.2. Classification (NCBI taxonomy): domain Eukaryota; kingdom Metazoa; phylum Arthropoda; class Arachnida; order Ixodida; family Ixodidae; genus Ixodes; species Ixodes persulcatus. Next base: position 1,504,775 of record JABSTQ010011188.1, on the reverse strand, counting down.
CCAGCGTGTCAGGCGGACACGTCGCCTGGCGGACCATGAGATAAAATCGCCCTAACAGCGAACTCTCCTTCCTTTCCTTATTTTTTTTGCCGCGCTTTATTTTTTCACCTTTTTCTTTTTCGTCGTGGTTCGTTTCCGGTCGGCTTTGAACTCGCTTCCATGTAGAGGGATTAAGACACGGAGATAAATCGTAATGAAAAACAACGAAGAAACAAGACCGCAATAACCGCTTTTTCCCTTTTCGGTTTTTCGCTTAAGTAACCTAATTTGGTTTGTTGTCTTTTCGTTTATTGTTTGGACGGTTATCTCGACCCATATCGGGCCTCTACGTTTGTTTGTAGTTGGTGCGTGTACATACATTCGTGTCTGGCGCCCTTCCCCCCCCCCCCCCCTCCCCCCGCCCTTTTGTTTTCGCTTTTCCCTTTTTATTATTTTTTCGTCTCTGCTCCTTTAATTGGATTCGGAAAAATCCTCTTTAAACACTTCTTTCTTTCCGACCTGTTCTTCTTGTCTTTTATTTCATATTTTTATATCTTTTATCTGGGAGAATTACGGAACGCAAATCAAGTTAAGCGAAAAAGTATGAGATATATATATATAGATATTTAAAAAAAAGAAGGTCGATATGATGCGAAAGGGTGACCAGACTAGAGTGAGCGTGTGACTGAGTGTTTGTGTGTGTGTGTGTGTGCCTAAAAAGTGTGAAAGAAAGATTTAAAAAAAAAAAAAAGGTCTGGCGTTAAATTTGACTCGAACCGCTTTTCCGCTTGGAAGACGTTTCTTCCAATCACTTTGTAGTGTTTTCTTAGATTTATTCAAATTTTATTCCGGGGAGTTTTATATTTTTGCAAACCCTTTCTCTTTTTTTTTTTTTTTGTTGTGCTGCAACTTATTTTCAGCCCGAACTTTCAAAGTGCAGTATTTTGTTCTTGGCTTCCTGCGCATTCTCATGCGTTTTTTTTTTTGTTGTTGTTCTTTTTGTTACGACGTTAAGCAATAATATTTAAAAAAATCGTCGTTGGAAACACGATTTCCCTGATAAGTTCCGTAAAGTTACCGCAGCTTGTCCGCGAGAGTCAATAGGGACTTTTAGGAAACCTCTACCGTGTTCCGCACTACTGGAGACTTTGAACTATGCTTTTAAGCGCGCACCCGAGTGATAACGTGACTGCGGGATGCGCGCTTAAAAAAATGCTTCAAAGGCTTCTGTAATGCGGTACGCGGAACACAGTAACTGTTTGCTAAAAGTCTCTAATATGATTCAGACTTGACTATTTTGACACATGATGGCATGGGGTTTCATGATCTGGCGTCTATCGTTTAAATACGCGTCAAGATTGCGTCCACAGTTATTACAACCAAAAATTTAATTTATGAGAAGGCAGATAAATGCATAGTCTGGAAGCGAAAATACAAAACAAAAAACGAGCTAGGCTTTCTCGCTTTTGAAAGAAAGGCGGCTGTTTCGTTGTTTCGTCGCGTCACCGCTGCAGGATGTTTTGAAGGAAATGTTTTGCGGAGCGTGTAGCACCATCCGCGGCGCCGAAAGGAAGGCAGGGAACGCTAGGTACGATCGGTTGTTGCAGACGCCAGAGGCGACCGTGGAGGCCACGGCGAGCAGCAGGCGAGCGCCGCGCTGGTAAATACCTCGGGAGCAAGGGGGGCGTACAGGACTTCCCGCACGGCATTTTGGAATTTCTGCAGAACGTCTACCGACTTCCTGACTTCCTTCGAAGATGCCTTTGTGGAGTCCTTCACACATTAGAGCACTTGTCTCGTCGAAGTCCAGTTTAATTTGACGGTGCTGGGGAAAGCGTTTTAATTAATCACCATGTTTGTAAATTGTAACCATGTCGGTCTAAGAAGGTCTAGAATTTTGGTGTACCCGTTGTCACCTCAAGAAAAATAAAAGGAGAAAAATTTTACAAATAGTTTATACGCTGCTCGAAGTATACTTATAAAATGTGGTTGTCAGAGAAAAGAAAAGCGACGTTTCTATTCGTTGATAACCTGTGCGCTTTGCTAAGATAAAGAGCAGCTGAACTCCTATTCGTACACAAGTACTCTGCGCGACACTGATAGAGCAAACAAGCGATCGCCAAGATATACTATTTTTTTAGAATTAAGGTTCTTTTTAATAGAACTATTAGTGTGGTGAAAACAAAAACAAAAAAAGAACAGCCATTTGGGGCGCTAAGTTTAGAGGTGCCCGCCAGTGCCCTTTTGAAGTAGAATGTGAAAAAAAATGTCAATGTCGCGCTAACAGTGTTGAGCAGCAGTGCAGCTTAATTCACCGCATGAAGGGGGAAAATCAATAATGCTTCCCTACAAAACAAACATCCTTTTTTTACTGCAGCTTTTTAGGCGAATACCGGTATAGTTGGTACTATACACCTATAAACAAGATAATAAAAAAGCGTACAACGTTTAAAGCAAAGGCAGGAAAAGAACATAGAAGGTCTTCATCTTTTTTACACATTATATGCGGATTCATTCTCAGGTCTTATGTGTTTTTTTTTCTAATATATAATTTTGCATTTATGTCATCATCTGAAAGATTTGGTTATTACACATTATTTTTGCATCACCTCTGGAGGGGGAAAAACACGGTTAAATTGGCTGTGCTCTGCACTTGTTGGCTCTTTTTTTTTTCTTTCAAGGTTGACGAATGTTTTTAGCCATTACTTTTTTATTCGGTCGTACTGGTTAGCTTGTTTGTTGCTTTCTCTGTTTGTTTTCTAAACTTTTCTGCTTCGTAGAAAAAAAAAACAAAATTTTGCACACGGGCTTTTTTTTAATGTGTTTGCGCTGGTAAAACTTTGAAGTTGCCCAGAACGCGTGCACGTTGCTGCGAAATTTCATCTCTAGCTCTAAATTGGAAATAGACCTAAACAAAAAAAAAAGAAAAAAGAAAGAATGAAAAACGCAGTGGAAAGCTAACGCAAACAACACTGGAAGAGCTATTTCGGCGAGTGCACATATGTACTACCACGCCATTTGAATCGACTTCAATAACGAACCCGACTCTTCGCTGCTGCGCATTTTTTCCAAAGTGAAAGAGAAGGAGAAAGAAAAAGAGAAAAAGGAGAGAGAGAGAGAGAGAAAGACAGCGTGCGCAACTTACGAAATTACAAAAAAAAAAAAAAACATTTCAGATATTCGGCGAGCCTCCATGTTCAAGAGCAGCTTTAGAACGTCAAAGTACGTCGAAGTGCGTTGAATGTTTTCTTAAAAAAAAAAAAAGAAAACAACGTTTTACGTAGTCTTTTTATTCCTTTTTTTTCTGATGCGCGCAATTTTTCTCGGTATTTGCTACGGAACAAATTTATCGGTAAACTGTTTTTTTTTTTTTCTCGTTAATTTATTAGTATAAATCGAAGCGACTTTTCCGGGGATGGGTTTGGCCGCCGTTATGTCTATAGTACCTTTTCCGCTGTTGAATTATAGAGGCGCCTACATAGATGCTACCGAAGCTTGTAGAGTCTTTGCTCTTCGTTTAGATTCGGTTATGCACGCCGACCGCTCGCAGGAAGCAGATCAAACGAAAACGTATGTAAAAAGCAAGAAGGGAATGGAATGAAGGAAACGGGTGGCTGGACTTTTTGTGTTTACTCTGTGCTGTAGAAGCTATCCTAACCCTTCGCACGCGTATCAAGGTTTTGGTTTTTGTTTTTTTGTTTTTTTACTTTTGTATTATTGTTTTTAGTCCGCAAATGAGTTCTCTTTTTGACTACCGTTTTTTTTATTGCTTTTCTTGTCTTTTAAGATTTCGATTTTATTCGAAAAATATGCTGCATTTTTGAGACCATTTGAGAGCGAACAGTTCGCTTTTGACCTTTTGACTAACAAAATTTCCTTTAAAAAAAAAAAAAAAAAACAACAGCATTAGTAATACACGAGGCATTTCGATTAAAAATACTCCAGTTATTGCATTGGGTTTTATTTTTACTCATCTTATTATTTCTGCCACTTAGTAAGCAGGAATAGGTGAAGCGTGTTTGAGGGAAGTGTTTGAGCAACTCATTATATTTTTTCTCGTTTTATTATTTTTGTTTCTTTTTCGCTTTGCAGCATTCGTATGTACCGGAAAGGCGCTAACACTTGGAAAGCTCGTTAGAAATTATTCAGAAAAGAGAATAGAAGAACGAAAGCTCCGAGTTTTTAATTTTATTCCAAGCAAGGGTAGCAACATATGAACTAAAGCAAATGTATATACGAGCGCACAATGTTGTTTTTTTTAAAGGAGCCCTGGGGGAGGGGATCTTGGAAAAGTAATTTCCCTCATAACTGAAGTGATGCTAACGCTTCAGGAGTTCTCGCGTAACTGAATGGCCTATTTATCGATTAGTCAAAAATTAGGGTTAACTGCTTCCGGTGCTTGCCGTAAAGCATTGATAAATAAATCCACGCCGAATATTAGGTTAGACGAATAAAAAATAACAAACCACAAAAAAAGACGATGGGTTATTACATGAGCGAGTAGAGAGGTTAGCATGGAGCAAGTTACAACAGACGCGCTTGCGCCCCAAATTTTTCAAACAAATTCTCCCTAAGGGTATACTAAAATCCCGAGACTATAGGGAAAAACATGGACAACATGACACACATGTCGTGTCCTCCCTTAATCTGTCGTGTTCAACCATCACCAGCTCGTTTGCGCCCTAGCATTCTAGTCAAGGGGTTATTACGGGAATTCTAGCGAGCCGTTTTTTACCCTTCTTTTTAACTAATATTTGTATTTGGCAGAAAGAAGGGGGAGGGGCTCTTTAAATTCAGATTTTTTTTTTTTTAATATTTACGTGGATTTGTTTTTAGTACAGACCTTTATTTGCGAGCGAAGTTTTCCTCGTTTCTGTCTTGTTGGCGCTTGTAATTTCTGAACCTTTGTTTTTTTTATTTTAATATGTTACGAAACGCTTTGATGTGCTTAACGGGAGTAGGGCTTTAATTGTACCATTATAGTGTAGTACGTTACAGGCTAAGAATGCAGTAGATGCAAAGGCAAAAGCTCCGCCTCCAGCGCGAGCTTTTGCTTTGACTTTTGAACCGTTCCATAATCGGTGGCATGCAAAATTATTAGCCTATGGAACGTTTCCACGTGACGTACTTCCGGCTCGAAATCTTTCCGGACACCATGTTGATGAACTTACGCTTAACATGCCTGGAGGCAGTGTTTATGAGCTAGCCTGAGTTCTTATGCGCTGTGTAACCCCCCCCCCCCCCCCTCCCCCCGCCTTCAGAAAGCTTTCTTCTTAAACAAAATGGAATGTATTGCGACATTGCATGGTGAAGCATAAAGCGGGGCCCACTGCTCGAACATCATACGAAAGACAGTCTGCAAACGCGAGTCAGCCGCAATATCCTTGGTTCGAATGCCGCCTGCCAAGTTTTCTCCTTGTACGCATTGCCACGCGGCATTCGAAGCAGGGATCTCGCGGTGACTCGCGTTCGAATCTGTATGCAGACTGTCTTGTGTATGACGTAGAGAGCCTTTTCATGGAAAACGCCACCAGGCGGTGCTCCAGTCTTTCACGGTAAAAAAACTGAACAATGCCCACTTAACACCGCTACTTGAAATGTCGATGAAACGTTCAACCATCAATTCTTCAGGTAAACGCCTAAAGAACGAAGAAGAACGAGATCTGCTCAGATGTTTAGAATATTCTTGTAAATCAACTTGCCTTCTCTAAAATGTGATATTGTACAACCGAATGCCCTCGTTAAATCTCAAACTTTGTTGTCCGTGTAGCATTTAAGCTTTCTAGCGCTGGTGTCATAAGCAAGCTCGACAGGCTTGCAAAGGCGGAGTGATCGGAAGTCGGTTGGGACGCAAGCGGCTGCTCATGTTTGTAAGCAGTAAAAGGGTCTGTAAGCTGCGTGTCACCAAAAATTACCAGCGATCTTTACTTCAAAAATGCATCGAATGCAGTATTAAGGAGCGAGCGTGTGTTTCAAAGTTAATATTAATTTTTGTTTGTCCAAATATACTAGGAGGGTTGTTGGAGGAACTCTGCCATACTCCAATCAGCGCTTGTAGACGTTTAAACCACGCTATATTCGCCCTTTCATCAGGACGTGACTTTAGGCAGACATTGCTTGATTTCGCTATTTTAGTCTCAGCGTATAATAACTTGTAGAACCTTTTTTTTAATTTTTGTTGTGCATAAAATAGGTGGAAGATATTGTTTGCTGGTTTATTTTGGGGTAAAGAGAAAGAGGGAATCCAGGTTATATGTCAGCTCTGATTACCGCCATCACTCGTTTCGCTTGTCGTGCACGCTAGTTTTTGAAGTCTCGCAGACGATGTTTTGTAAAGGCCATGTGAAGACCGCGATGCCTCGCCTATTTATTTTGTTGATTAATTTACCCGATATATTTAGTGAACACATTGACGTCACGTGACCCAACGTCACGTGACGTCACTCCGCGTGATCACGTGGCGTGGCGATGTCGAGGCTTTTATTTCACTCGATGTCGATTCTCCCCTCTAAATCTATCGGTAAAATGGACGAACTGAAGGACAGATTTATATGATCAGGGAGTCCAGTTGAAGAACATTCCACGTTTGAAAAGTAAAAAAAGGGACGACCAGACCCCTGAAAGTCGGCATTGTTTGCCCGAAGAAGTGGCATCCGACGGTCGACCGTGGCACCGGAACGGATTGGCCCGACTTGCGCTGTCGGACGGCTGGCAGTGGCCGCATCTAGCATAAGCAAAGGCGGGGGTAAAAACAGGCAAAAGGAGAAGGGTATACCGAGACGACGGGAGGCTCGGGCGGCCGAGGAGATCGAGGAGACGGACAGCTAGGAAGACGGACGGGCCCAAAGACCGACAGGCGGCGAGCGATGCGGGCGAGCGGAGAACCGAGCGGACCAGACGTGCTACGGCCTTTCCTCGGCCTTCCAGTCGAACGACAAAGCTCGGCGGGGAAGCGTCCTTTGTTTGGGCACGGAAAGAGAAATAAGACGCCCAATTTGACCACGTTGATGTGGTCTCCTTCTCTTACTCTCCCCTCTCCCCCTCATCGTTTTTCTTTTCTTCTTTGGGGTTCCCTTGTTGCGTGTTGGCCCTTACGTCCGAAGAAAACTACCGGGTCATTTATTTTTTGTTTCTCGCTGTGTGTGCGGGGCGTTCGTTTTGTGTTTCTGGCCCTTCCCAAGGATTTCTTCTTGCGGTTGCAGCCGATGGTCGTTCCAAACTCTTCCTGTCTTTCGGTCTGATTCTGTTTGTGTGTCCCCGCTTTCGTCTCTTTTGGAATGGGCAGTAACGGCCTTCTTCCCCCTCTTCGACGTGTTGTAGCATAGGGCTTTCCGAACACGTTTGTTTGTACCAGCGCGCCATTGTTTATTTTTTATTTTTTTACTTGCGTGCGAGAGACGTCCGCAGTTTACCGCGGTCTTCGCTGCATAAGTGGCGTGTCTCTTATTTTGATTTCTTTTTTTCTCTTCATCGGCTTTATAAGGTTCTTTCTTTTTTTAATTGTATGTCGGGTTATTTACTTTTCCTTCATTGAGATTCCCCTGATTTCACGCCTTGCCGCATCCCGGCAGTGGGAATGCACTCTCGATTATTATTTATTTATTCGGAGTGATGCCCGAAGCATCGAAATGTTGCACTGATTTCGTTCTTTGGCTAAACTCATACATTTTAGAAGCTATATTACGTGATCTCTTTTGGCGGTTGCGGTTTGTGATTCGCGGTCTGGTTACAGGTGAATAAACGACCTCACGACCACGTAGAACTCTTGGCAGCCCTTTGAATGCTGGCTTCTTGCTTCATCCTCAGCCTAGTCTTATTGTAGCTTTTGTTTCATCTATGAGTGAGCTTTTTTATTTGGCTTCGTTTCACGTCTTCCCCCCCCCCCCCCCAATCTGTTATACGTATAAGGCTTTGACCTTTACTTCCTCATGACACGACAAGTAAGATCTGTGCAACTGGAGTGTGGCTACAGTTGATGTGGCAATAGCAAACAATGCTCTGTCGTTTGCATGCGCCCTGCCAATTATACAGTACCTATAATGGCACTATCTACACATTTCCAGTGTCCTAAATAGGAGGGTATAGAGTTAATACACAATGTACTATCGTGAGCAATATGAGAGGGAACAGCGGAGCGCGTGCCAAATAGCCTCGAACCCTACCCGTGGCGATACGCTGCGGCAGCTCTTGGAAAGAAGGTGGAGAGAGCCGTGCGCTTTCGCCTGCTCATGGCACCCCCGCCATGCTGGCTTTCCTCTCGCGCGGCACCTGATAACGATGGACATTGCGAGGCGCTTTTATACGTCGTATCTGGGAATGATTACAACGCTCCCCAATCACTCTCTTTTTTACTGGTTGTGCGTGGAAAATAGAACAAATAGATGATCCAAACGTCAATAGTTATCATTGTCGCCAACCGCATTTTTGATCACGGTGGTATCAAGTGGTATCAAGACGTTATCGCCGTTAGTAGTCGGCGATGAGCTATACCGCGGGGGCGGGGGGTGCCGGCAGCAGACGAAAGCGCACCGCTCTCTCCACCTTCTTTCCAAGAACTGCCGCAGCGTATCGCCTCGGGTAGGGTTCGAGGCTATTTGGCACGCGCTCCGCTGTTCCCTCTCATATTGCTCACGATAGTACAATATGCAAAAAAAAAAAATCGTCATCGGAACACGCATAGCAGCCTTTGTAGGGACACATTTTTATTTGATTTTTTTTATGTTTTCGTATTATTATTTATGTCTCAGCTATCTTGTCTAACATTACTTAAAGAGCTAAGATCATGACATATGGCAAATATCTGCAGAAATGTTTTTCCTTTTTCACCTTGAGCTTAATGCTATGCTTTACTCGATAAACGAATTCTTCTTAAACTGTGTATATTTTCTTTTAGGCGGGTCTTTTAAATTGACTACGTTTTAAACATCTTCCTGCTAATGTAAACAAATTTTCATTTTGTCAGGCACACACAAGAGAGGCTGAGTTCCTTGTTGCATGCAGTATGTTTTCACGTTGATTCTCAGCTCCAACATTTTCCTCTACAGCCGCTCATTCAGGGTGTCACTACCGCGCAAGGCACGTTAAAGATTTGTAAGTCCGGTACAGCTATACAACGCATGCACAACTCGTCACATTTCCGTACAGTCGAACTTCTCACTGTCTAAACATGCACCCAACTAATTTTACCTGTGATCTACACCCTGCTTAAAAAGTAAAAGAAGCGTGGTTGGTGGTCCGCGCCGTAGAAGGGCGGTGATAAAGGACAACTTTGTCGTTGTGCCTGTCACTTAAACCGATAATGTATATAGAAATAAGCATCTAAAAGCCTTGATGCTTCAGGGCTGTTTCGCGTTATAAATGCCCGTTTAATGACGCTTCACTGTGTCAAAAAACCGCAATTGTGAACTGTCGATTTTTTTTTTTTCGTTTAGGAAATTTGGTTTTGCGGTTTATTCCACTTTGTAAAAGTTGCTTTCGATCACTTTTGGCGTTCATATTTTCTACTAGGTTCGGCTGGTCGTAACTATATTCTTCGCGTTTTTCATTACCGAGCTGTTAAATCCTTGTTTAACATTAAGTCGAGCCTTAAGGCTCGTTCACACAGACCCGTTTCCTTATGTTACATTCCGAAACGTCACCGGGAAATCTGTGCTTCGTATTAAGTGTGGCTACCAGTTCAAGGAGATAGCCTGGCACGCGTCATTCGAGACACGAATGTTTCAGTGAGGACGAGCCAGGACGGTGATTTACCGTGGAAACCAAGGACACAAGCCTCGTTGTTACGTAACGTAAGGTGTTGAGCTCGGTTAAACTTTTCAGACAGCACCGTTTTCTTACGGTACGTCTAAAGGCTGAACTCCATGGGACGAATATGCTGCGAATAACCGACGAATTTTGCCCGGCGGCTTTTGCTCTGCGCGTGGAATCAACACAGTGGCTGCCACGTCGCGCGCAAAACGAGCGTGCCGTCGGGCGGCGTTCGCCAGTTATTCGTCACATAATTCGTTCCATGGAGTTCACCCTTAAGGCACCGAAACATTCTTGTTTGGAATGTCGCGTGCCAGGCTATCTCCTAGAATTGTTAGCCACGCTTAATACAAAGTACAGATTTCCCGGTGACTTTTCGTAACGTAACGTAAGAAAACCGGTCTGCGTGAACGAGCCTTTAACCTTCTAAATGGTAAAAAAAAAACTATTTTGGTAGTTTTTATTATTGAGAAAAGTATGGGAGTCTCAATAGAGGCCCGTGTGGTCTTAGTAAATAGATCAGTGGAACGTATTACTCAGAATTCGCAGTTGGAGTAAATCATATCGGGACGTAGTGCTCGCCATCTGAAAGAAAGGAGTGTCTAACTTCAATCGTGTGTACACTTTCTTTTAAGGGCATTTATTTTAGTTTCGGTAAATTGCGAAAGGCAGACACTTTCTTTTCAGCCGACGTCTTTGCGGATCAATGAGTGGGTTGTGATATCGGCTGTGGCATTGCAAAGAAGAAAGCCAAAAAGAGATAGCGTAGAAGCTTCCAGGTGTCTGCATTTTCTTCCCCCGTACGAAAACAAAAATAATGTGACCCTCTCTCGCTCGCATCCAGTCGCAATAAAGCGAGTTTCTTAGGCGAAGCGAGAGACCGACATCACCGATCGAAACGTAATAGGTCTTGAACGCGTATAGTTACGAATCCGATGAAGGAGCCTCCTCAGAAAGCCGTTTGCTCAACAGCGCAATACACAACGGCCCAAAACGAGAACGCCCATCGTAGAGAGAAAAGGGAGGGCGAATAATCTACAACGCCGGAAAATGGACGGCAATCGAAATTGAGGGAAGGAGCGAAGGAAAGTCTAGAGAGCCTAGATGTGGGAGAGAGAGCAACTCAAACCACAGAGAGCGTTTGCAACTTAATGTCGGACGCCTTCTGGGCAAATTGGTCGCTAGTGCGCGTGCGTTGCGTTGTGGCGTGGAGAGGAGGTAAGCGGGTGGAAGGGCAGAGACGCTTCCGGACGACAGGAGCGTAAAGATGGGAGCAGGACGCGGCGAATTCTCAGCGCTGACATCGGAGCTCCCGAGAGAAAGAACCAGAAAGAAAGTGACAGAAGAGCGGAGAAGGGAAGCAGACCACAGGCTTGGCGTGTTCGTTTTGCCACGACGATTTGAAGTTTTTCGAGCGCTTGTCAACTTCATTTCTTTCTAAAAAAAAGAAATGCCCAACGCCGGTGGTTTTTTTTTTTTTTTACTAAGTAAGTACCGAACGAAGCTAGGGAAACGAGAAGTAAAAACCTTGCAAGTGATATGTTCCTGCATCTCTGTGTATACTAAAGCGTCGCCAGTGGCGGGCAGACGACGAGCGCTTTCGTCCCCTCCTCGCAGCTCGTATAGCAAGCGCGGCCCGTAAACCACGTGACCCTGATAGAGCGGATGGAAACGCTCTGTAATGTAGGCACACTGTGAATGGCTCTAGGAGGCAGAAGGCCTTGTGTTCTGTCTTGGCATTAATCGCATCTGGAGGGGGGGGGGGGGGGGCGTGCGTGCCTTTCGGAGGAGATGCTCGCCGTCTCTCCTACGAGCCTTCTTATCCCCCGGGGAAAAAAGGGACAGGGGGAGTCGGAGGACGGCCAGGGCTGGCTGAGCCCTTGAACGAAATCGCGGAATGCTCCATTAAGTTGGGAAACGACTCGGCCTATCGGAGGGAACCGCGCCGCGGTCCCCCCCCCCCCCCCCCCCCCCCCCTCTTGCCCCTTCTTTCAAAAACGAGCCAGCGAGTGTGTGCGCCTTGGGCTGATGACATTCCGACCAAGTGCACGCCGTTGGGGGCTGGGCCGGTTTGCTTGTGCGCGTTCTAATCCGTCGATAGTCCCCTCGAGTGTTGTATAGTCGTCGTCCGGCCGGGGTCTGGCGCTGAATAGAACGCCTTCACTTGACGTTCATTCCTCGATTCTGTTAGCGCGGACCAGTCATCGACGGCTTTCTCTGCTTTTTCTCTCAGTATTGAAGGAGTGTAATCGAAACTACTATGGTGGTTGAAAGTGTCCAGTTGGGCTGCCAAGTGGTAAAGTTTGATGCCCGCCAGTACCCTTTCGAAGTAAAAATGCGAAAAAAGCGCCGAAGTCGTGTTCGCGCTAACAGTGCCGCGCAACGTACTTCCGGTTTGAAATTTCGCCGGACGCCATGTTGATGAGCTTTTCGTTCTCTCTTTCTGTGCACGAAGGCAGCGTTTTACAGCTCGCTCGAGTTCTTTCGCGTGGTGATCAACTGCGCCAGTCAGAGTACTCGGGAACATAAAAGAGCGTCGGCTGTCATTCGGGGTTTATACGCACCGAATTTTATTCGGAAATAAAATGAGCCGGGGATCGTGAAGTCGACTCGTCGGCTGCCAAAATGGTCCCGGTAGCTGCCGCAAAAACAAATTAAAAAAAAAGAAATGAAGTACATGAAGGATTATGCAGTCAAAATACATCTTCGGTAATACTCATTGAGTTCTGTCGTGAACAGAGTCACTTGCCACTCTTGAGCGTCATTTGGTCACCAAACATAACACAAATAACTAAGCGTCTAATAACTAAGATAGGCAATGTTCCGATTAGTTTGCCGTTCATCAACGTGGTGGAACGTTACCTACCAGATATGAAAAGACTTTTCGTGAAACCGCCCTATACACGACCTGAATGAAGTCAGTGTTGGCGAGCGACTAAGGAAACCCAGAGGTTGTTAACATTCATTGTCGACCGCTGCGTCTGTGCCCGTCACGCGGCGGCACGTCCTATCGCATTAAATGAAAAAGCGAAATGGTGTAGCATTTAAAGAAATAGTTATGGATTGTTGCAAAACTTGCTGGAACTATCACTTTGTAAGTCTCGATTACTTTATTGGATTCAAAGCTTGGGCGGATTCGTCGAGGGCTCTTCCCCCACCGCATTACTGCGATGCGGAGAAGCGGCATTCGCAGAGCGGCTATTTCCGTCGGGCTAAGACTTGGCCCCGGCGACGACAAAACTGACCATTGATCCACGGTCCCTGTTATGAAGAGAGAAACTCGGAGAGGAGACGAGAGCTGTCTTTGTCTCTACTCACTGTTCAAAGGCGTTTGAACGTTGAACGCCGGCGCTCGACCGCGACACACGGCGAGACGAGCAGACTACGCTCCTGTTCGCTGTGATTGAAGGGAGGCAGTGGCTAGAGAAAAGGGTGCAGCTAGCCTTCGCGTCTGCCCGCCAATCCTTTCAATCGGAGCTCGGCGCTGTGACTTGCACACGCGTTCTCATCTTCTCCTTTTCCTCGGTTTCTCTATGTATTGGATCTGCGTACGAGCTTGTGAGGTCGGAATTTTGTGTTGATAATCTTTTACATTTTGCCGACAGAATCACTACTTGAAAGTCGCGCAGGGTTACTGGGATTGCAATTCTTTTAATTGACAGGTATTTTTATTTTTAAGGTCTCATAATGCGCGGCATCCAGTGTTTACAGAGCGATTTTTGAAGAGCGATCATAACGCTGCCAGTACGGAACAATAGACCATCGTGTGTTCACCTTCGTGTGAATTTGCGACGTTTTGTCTTCTAACCATCATCAGATGTCCGATTGTGTTAAAGGCGAGAGCAAATGCGTTCTCGGCTTTTGATAGGACGTGGCGCCACAGATTACGCGTAATCAACCAATGTCATATTTTTAACCCATTCGCGAGTGAGACATTGGTGAGACATTGATCATAATGTCTCACCAACATAAATATAGCGAGACAGGTCTCGCTGCCTCTTATGTGCTTTATTCTTAGTACTCCTTCATCCTTCATCCACCTATAGATGTCAGCTTTTGTACGGCAGTAGAAAACCTTGAGCTTGTGGAGAGCCTCTCGCTTTGCCTCCGCGTGTCCGGTGCCGAAGCCCAGCTTCACCGCCGGTGTGAACACTTGCTGACTCCTCGACATTCCCTGCCAGTTTGAGGCTCTTTGAACTCCGTCACGTAAACAGCGCCGAGGATGGCATGCCCCGCTTGCCGACCGGCGAGCATTTCTTGAGGTTCGCGTTACTGTACCGAGCCGGGATTTCTCGCCAGACAGGCGCCGTGGCGCTCGCCCGTAGGCAAGAGATTTTCGGTTTGAGCGAGATGGGGCGGGAGACAAAAAAGTAGGGCTGGCTATATAAGGAGATCAAATGCGGGTGTCTGAGCAGTCTGGATTTGAGGGTCTTCACTGGGAGTCATCACTGAGAATCTTGATTTGGGAGTCTTGATTTGCGACTCTTGATCTGACAGTCTTTGGTTAGGAGTCTTTGAGGGACAGTCTTCGTGGGGTCTTTATCGGAAGGTTTCATCGGGGGCCTGGAGTAGAAAGAATCTCGTCTCGTAGATAGTTTTTAGTAGGGAGTAGTAGGTTTGGAGGGAAAAAAAAGCGGGAGTTTTCAGTGATTTCCAACGTGAAATAGGAGACGATCACAATTTCAGCCTGCGTTACATCTCACTTTGCTGCGGCGCCCGGTTCGCTGCCGACGATCAACTTTCTTTCTGGTTTGTTATGCCCGTGTCCCACTAGAGCGACATACAAAAACAAAAGACAACGACAAGCCTCAAACCAGAGTCTTTCGCGATTTGAGAGGCTTTGTAGAATAAAGGAGGCTATGCTCAAACACGAGCATCATGCACGCGAGGGTAGCTTTGGCAGGCTTGCAATCTCTCGTGCTTACTTCACGAACACCGAACGACTAAACGCCTGCCAAAGGTACAATCGCGAGCATGCTGCATGGGTTTGAGTAGAGCCACTAAATGAGCTGCGCTTAGAGTATCGGCACTCCGTTCCCCGACATTGTTGTGGGCGTCGCCATATTGGGGCTTGTGCAGAGCAGACGCAACTGCAGATCGTCATGATTCAAAAGTGTGACTTCCTCAGCATTCGAATCGGTGTTAGGAAGCTCATGTAATATTGCTTTTCTCTGTCGCGGACTGTTTAAACATTTGTGGAGGACGGAAAAGCGTTTCCTGTGATTTCAGATAAAGCTCCAGATAACTGGCAACCATGATTTTAAGCCACAATATGGCCAAGTGTCGTTACTCTGAAGCGTAGCTTATTTAGTGACACTAGGTTTGAGGCTTGTCGCTGTCTTTTGTTTCTGTCTGTCGCTCGCTAGTGGGACAGGGGCATTAGCAGACGACGAACGGTGTTCTCCCGTTTTATTTCCGTCTGCGAATGACGATTTATGGCAGACAAACCGCGTTCTTCCCTCGTGTCAGCAGACGAGCCTTCTTCGAAGGCTATCTTTGATTGCTCCGCGAGACGCAACTAAATTCTTTCTCTCGGACCAAAGTCAGACCCGAGACGAGCTACTGCGAACGAACAACTCGCGGCCGAAATGTTTGCTACCTACCGAAGATTACGGTGTCTCCTGGGGCTGAGCGTTGTTTCACACATGATCACTCCCTCCTTAAGATAAGTGTAATCGATGCAGAATTTTGGACGTACTAGAAAAAAAACATGTGTCTTCTTGCAGAAAAAGTTGGATGGGAAATTTGTCCGCTGTTGGGGGAAAATCTGATTTTTATATATGGGCGCCGTTAAACTCTGCTTTGATTTAGAAATGCGAGTTCGAGGCGCACAGCATTGCGTTATCTGTGTTTCAGTCCTTCCACCGCCGAGTGATTTTGTTCGCTCAACGTTCGCGCTTGCTGTTTGAAAGAGAAAGGGAAAAGAAAGATGAAAGGAGAATTAATACAAAAAGAAAGCTGTGTCGTGCGGGCAAATCACTGAAAAGGAAAACGAAGGAGTTCGAAGAACGTAGATGTCGCAGGAAAAGGAGAGGGGGGGGGGGGGGGAAATCGGGACCAAAATTCGGGTCACCCTAAAAGCCTTTTCGTCCTATTAATGGGGACAAATTGTGATGAACGAGCGTGAGCCTAAGTGATTTATAATCGTACCTTTTTTTCCTCGTCGTACGACGCACTTTCTGGTTTTTCGAAAGAAAGTCAGAACGGACGGAAAATCGCACTCTTCTGTGTTTTTGTTTTCTCTATAGTTTATTGTCGGTTTCCTTTTGGTTTCCTTTTTTTTAGCTCATGTTCTGTTTGTAAGTAAACTCAAGGTTACACGAGTTCGCTCGCGTCTTCGCGGTTCGTTTCTGGTGTCAAGGTGAATTTGGAAGAAATCATCAACTCTCGTTTTACCGGCTGTACTTAGCTTCCTCTCCCGAGACGGGTTGGGACAGAGTTAAGGTCGCGCCTCTTGCTGCGGCCCCGAAGAAAAATGGTGCGTTGCGTCTGACGAATGGCCCGGCAAATGCAATGCGAACACGGGGGCGAGGCATGTCGCAGGCGATTGCATTCCTTGACTAATGTGATTTGGTTCCCGTCTATTGGTACACGCTTCGTTCGCGTGCGTGGGTTGCGCTTGGGTTGTGTGTGTTTGCCTGCGACTGGTTACGTTGGTGCGTTCATTCGCGTGGAAGCGTGTAGGCGTGTTTAGGTTTGTGTGGTGGTTTTTGTGAATACGATTGTGTGTTTAAAGTTTAGTTTGTTTTCGTGTGGGCTTCTGGGCGTGTGTGCGCGCACACGCGCGTCGGTCGCGTGTGCGGGGTGAGCGGTTCAACACGTATGTGTATTTAGGTGTGTGTGGGTGTTTGCCTGGGTGAATGTGTTTCTGAGATGTTTGGTTTGTTTTCGTGCGGACTTGTGTGTTGGTGTGTGTTTCTGTTTTTGTGCAGGCATGTGCGTCAAGCGCGTGTGCGGGGTAAGTGGGCGAATGTGTACGTGTCTTTCTTCGTGTGTTTATGTTTCTGTGTGCGAGTTTTCTTGTGCGTGCCTGCCCGTGTGCGTGCACGTGATGAGACAGAACATTTTTGGAAAACACTTATTTTACCCGAAGTAAAGGAAAGGTTTTTCGGGGTGCCTCTAGTATTGACCCCGAAGGGGAACCGGACAAGAGTAAATGACGCGATGTTGAGCTAAGCGATCACTTCACAGTTCGACACACGGGCGGTTTAGGATGCTAAACAGAGCAGCCAGGACTGACACCATATTCGTACCGATTATTGTTTTGTCATTTACGTCCTACCCAAATTTCCGCGTGATGAACCTCTCTTGAATATGTATATTTTTTTTCCGTTTGCTTAAGACTCATTTCACTCTGTGTGCATCTTTTTTTCCGCTGATTGAGAAATGAAACGCGAAAGCTGCCTGCCACTTTAAGGAGTCTAGATTCGTCAGAGTCGGAGCCGAAAGTTTGCGGAGCGGGCCGATTGGACTTCGACGACAAAAAAGCGACGTCATCGTAGCGAGAGTCCAATTGGCGCGCTCCGTAAACATTGGCGCCAACTTTGCGTTTGACGAATTTAGGGCCTCGGGTCTATACATTTTGTTGCGACGTAGATCTGCGTAAAGCTTTTCCGCATTACCACTCTTTCGACGGGCACTATGCGCCGAGAAACTGAGGGGGAGGAGGAGACGAGAGTGTGCGGGGACGTCAGAACGCCGAGCTCTGATGGGAATGATTCGTGGTCGACCTAAAGACAGCTGCCTCTCACACTTCGAATGCGTTCGATTGCCGGACACGAGCGTCCAGCGTTTCGCGTTCGCGTCCGAACGCGTTCGAAGCGTGAGTAGAGACAAAGCTAGTTAAATTTACGTCTGCCCACTTATCATTCCAGTTAGAGGTCGGCGATGAGACGTCTGCGCGCGCTCTCGTCAGATCCTCTCCCTGAGATTCTTGGTGCATACTTCGTTTCAGGTTGCAGGGGAACTAAACGCTTTTTGAGACACTCGTTTTATGGTCATAACTCAATCTACGAGCTCTAAACGTTATTAAGAAAAGAAAATGAAATTACATTTATGCGCGGCCGATTTGCATATTAAAAAAGTTATCGAAGATTTCGACCCTTACCATTGTCGCAGAACGACAAAATGGTGCTACCGAACATTCCTGAATAGGGTCGAATGACGGGCGGCGTTCGTCAGCCACTCGCGAGTGATGGGTTCCTGCGTAAACGAGCGGCCGACCAGTCCCGCTCGTCCACGCGGGAACCCATCGCTCGCGAGTGGCTGACGAACGCTGCCCGTCATTCGACCCTATTCAGGAATTTTCGGTAGCACCATTTGTCGTTCTGCGACAACGTTAGGTGCCGCACTCTAGTATCACTTTTTTTAAAATATGCAAATCTGCCGCTCATGAATGTAATTTCGTTTTTTTTTTTTGTTGTTGTTGTTTTTAGAATGCTTAGAGCTCGTAGATTGAGTGATGACCATAAAACGATATCGATCTCAAAAAGCACTTTTGTGCCCCTTTTAAGCGCAGACCATTCTTACACTGTGGTTCTGACGCAGCCGACGCTACGAGCTAAAGGGGACCTATCGAGCAGCGTGAAAACCGCAAGTCACTGGGCCTTTCTTGTGTATGATTGATTGAGCGATGGTAGAACACGTACAGAAACATGACGAACACCATGATGGTGCACTTTGAAGGCTGTCTGGTGGGTCCCATCAGCTCGTAGCGTCGACTGCGTCTGGACTTAAGGTGCAACCCCACCCTTGGTTAGTGTGAGAACCAACAGATGGCGGTGGGATTGCCTTCCAGGCCTGTACATCAGTGCGAGAAATCGTGTGTGGGGGCGCTTCGATACAGTGGGGTATTTACATCCCTGGTCCTTCGCTTGTTTTTCTCTGCACGAGCTTTCTTTGAAACGCGCGCGGCTGCGCCAGTTCTCGTGCAATAGGACCAGTTGCCTACGCTCCGAGCTCACGTCTCCAGCAAATGTGGTCAGAACGAAACACGAAAATCGTACCGAGCCAAATGGCGAGACAGATGCACAACAAAACAACCGACGCCTTGAAAAATATAAAATCGCCTTTGCGCCGTTAGCACTCCGCGGGAATTTCGGAGGCCAATTACACATATTTCAATATGATCAGATTTATATGACGGGCCGGCCTTTTTGTCGCGCATGTGTTTGACTCTTTGTGGATTTCCAGGAAAACGTGACGACGTGATGGACTTGGGTTTCCACAATTCCAGCTTGAGGAATTAAATACCTCAAAAATCAAAACAAATGAACTAATGAATGAATGGATCAGTGGCTTAGCCGGGAATTTCTTTCCGGGAGAGGGGGAGAGGGGGGGGGGGGGGCTGAGGTGGCTGGGATGTCTATCTCTTGGGGTGCGGAGAGGGGGAGGGGGGGAGGTTCAAAAGGCATGTGTATATTATAGGGTCAGCTGAATTTCGGGGGAGGGGGGGGGGGGCTGAAGCCCCATAAGCCACCCCCCTGGCTACGCCCCTGCTGTGGATAGCTTTTGTACAGACTTTAAGCAATGTACCAGTCTTAATTTGATGATTTAAACAAATGGGTAGAGTTAGACGTATAAAATATAGTGTAAGCACGCACATGGTACGCTGATTAAGACTGAAACAGCGCAACATTTTTCACTAGCGTTGAGCGTATCGAAAGTTAAGGGTGCCTTGAAAGCTAAAGCTTGTACACATATACTGCTCAGGCCGTAATGTTTGAATGTTCATAGTACTTTATTACCCTCAGATTTAGTGTAAGTTGTCTCCTGATTGCTTACAACAGAAAGAAGGAAACATTCTAACTCTGGGTTGATATAAAAACTCCACCTGCTGAAAGCTACAAATCATCTCGGCGCCGATTATGAGTATTCGCTGCATGCCAACGGTCGCGTGCTTAGAACGAGTTTTTCCCACGTGATTTCATACAATCGCAATTGTTCTTAAAGGGGCGATGCAACAATTTTTCTACTTTGCGCAAATACCGCTTAGAGCGGATCCCTGACGTTAATGACCTATGAAACACGCGTTCGTTTTTTACCGCACGCAATAGAAGTCCCAGAAAAAAATTGAAGAAAAACGAGCCGCGTTCACCCCCTCAACTCGCAGCCAGAACAAGCGGCCACGTGATTTGGAGCCGATTATATGCCGCCAATGTTGATCATAGCCACGCGCTGGGGTTGGCAAAGCACAGGACACGCGTTGAGTTCCAGATGTTGTTATGGCTCGGCTATTGTCGTCGTTGCAGCGATTGGACTCGGGCCACTACCCGAATGCTTCTCGTGCTAGTAATTATCACGAGCCCAAATCGAGTGCCCACGCAATGCTCGGGTACAATCTATGAACAGCATTCAAATATCGTCATATGGGTGTACTGCTATCCTCACGTTACGTCATCAAAGTTTGCAAAGGAGAGATTGAATGAAAATGATCGCTTTTGTCCTTGAAATTACAGCGCAACAAAAGAGTTTCTTGGCCAGTGGCGTAGCGTGCGAGTATCCTTGAGTCCCAGTAGTGCCAGTAAGCTCGTGTAAAGTGAAAAACATTCCAATTGAATATCGTTGCACTGATCCTTTAAAGGGATACTGAACCAAGGAATTTAGTGTCCATAATAAGTGGCGCACGTTCTTTTCAAGAGCCAGCAGCCGCCGGAGTGCGCGAGCACACGCAACAAAAATGACGTCAACGACCTCCATTCGCTGTTAAGATGACAGTAAAATGTATGGGCTTCGGGCCAAAGGAGAATAAAGACAAGTTTTTCATCTACACAGTGGTGTCTGGTGTAAAAGGTAACCGATTAATTGGTCTAACAAGCACGTAGCTTTCACTTGTAGAGATGAAAAGCCTGTCTTTATTCACCTTTGGCCCGAAGCCCATGCATCTCACTGTCCTCTTAAAATGGAGGTCTTCGACGTCATTTTTGTTGCGTGTGCTCGCGCACACCGGCGGCTGCTGGCTCGTGGAAAGAACGTGCGCCACTTATTAGGGACACTAAATTCTTTGGTTCAGTATCCCTTTAACAAGCAACATTGCTTACTCACGCAAGCGGCCACATGTGAAGTTTAGAATATTTTGTATTTATTGTGGCACACGTGGCAAGTAGCATAGGTTTTTGTTTTTTTTTGCAATCCGCGAAATAGAATGCTCCTGGGTTGCCTTGGTCTCTAATGCATATAGCACACAAAAGAGCACGAGCTGAATCGCAGTGGGAAACAAAAAAACAATCATAATAAACAAGTGTGTAATCACGTGAAAACTGAGGGCATTGCACATATGAGAAGGTAAGCTTTGTTTAACTAGATACATTACCAGTAAAGTATTTGGTTGTATTGTGCGAGCGAAGCGGAGCACACAATCGCGAGCATGCTGCCCTGAACTACCCTTCCAGTGAACAAGCGCACCGTCCAAAGCATGAAGCTCGCTTTTATAACTTTTGTTGCGCTGAAACCTTTGAAAACACAATTATAATCAATTATATTATTTTATTTATTTTTATTAAGTGTGCCTATGTTCTTTTCTTTTTTTGCAGTCACGTGCCATTTTCTTAGTTATATATTATTTTTTTTCCAGAAGTCCGACAACTATAGTCTGCTTCATCATAGGAGCCCCATAATCAAAGATGTAAACAAAAAAAAATGAAAGAACGCGAACACGCGAACACACATTTAAAAATGCAATGTAACGGCACATTCAAAATTAGTCGTGAATTTTTTAGAGAGCAGGAGTTTCGTAGGGCGACATTGTCACCCGTTCTAGATCATAAAAAGCTCAGTACAACTCTTAGCTCGGGGTCTTTAACGTGTATTACGCAGTATATGTGATCCACGATCGCACGACGGTAGGATGCAGATGGGCGACAGAACCCAGGGTCCCTGCTAAAGCCCTTTGATAAAGGCGGTTTTTACAAGTACCGCCAACCATTGTCGTGGAAACGCGCAAGACACGTGCCACAAGCGGGTGCTCCGCCGGCATTCGCTTTCAAGGGCCAATCATTTTAGTGCTGCGCCACCATTTGCCTCCAAGGGCCGCTCGAGACACGGGTTTCGTGCACTGGCACATTTTACGTTACTTGAAAGACCAACGCAAACACATTGAGGGGCTTTATACTCGGTTTCACCTTATGTTGTACCGCAGGAAGGGCTACAAGCGCGAGCTCCTTGCTAAGGGCACATCTCGTAGGCAGAAACTCTCGCGCATTAAAAGCAGCTGCAAGTGCTATGAGCTCGCGCATCTAGCCCTCGCTGTGGTACAACATAAGGTGAAACGGAGTATAGACGTTTCCACTGTTTACAAAAATCACAGTCCTCACGTGTTAAATCACAGTCCAGAACGCGCACGTTCGTCGCTTCGGAAAGCGAGCAAACCACGCGCCATACGCACGATCACTGAAAATGGAACCTGCCAAGTGTCCTTTTTTGGAAAGGTCTATAGACCTTTCCAAAAAAGGGCACTTGGCAGGTTCCATTTTCAGTGTTCGTGCGTATGGCGCGTGATTTACTCGCTTTCCGAAGCGACGAACGTGCGCGTTCTGGACTGTGATTTAACACGTGAGGACTGTGATTTTTGTAAACAGTGGAAACGTCTATAGTCCCTACAGGTTCTGCAGCGTGAGCGCTGTGCTTTGAGCGGAGCTCGCACTCGCGCATTTCTCCACGTGCTGTGATCTGCGGTGCCACAACACACTCGTCCAACGATCCCCCACCGCACTTGGTTTAGCCTGTGAGCTAAACGAAATGAGCTACGCTTAGAGTATCGGCACTCTTTTCTCCAATATTGTTGTGGGCGCCGCCATCTTGTTGATTAGTACAAATCAAACGCAACTACCCATCGTCATGATTCCAAAGTGCGACTTCCTCAGCATTAGTTTTGGTGTTAGGAAGCTCACGTAATATTGCTTTGTTTTGTCGCGAACTGCTTAAAAATTTGTGGAGGACAGAAAAGCGTTTCTTGTGATTTCAGGAAAAAGGCTTCAGATAACTGACAACCATCATTTTAAGCGCCAAGATGTGTATGAAGCGTAGCTTATTTAGTGGCTCTACTTTAGCCCGACCGCACAGGAACAGAAAGAGAACGAACTGCTTAACCCCATGCTCTTGGCACTGCTCCAGTGGCTTCATCAGCCCGTAGCGTTGGCTCGCTCTGAACTAAGGTAAAGCAAAGCAAATATTCAAATCTTAATGTTTTACAGTCCAAACCAACAACAATCACTTGACACGTCCCAATAAAAAAAAAGCAGCTTGCGTTTTTTTTTTACTAACTGGAGATCATCTGACGTGCAATCGAAATCTCAGATTGGCCTCCGTCAGAATGCGGGTACCTCAGCCGGTAATTTGGACCTCTTGGCGAATATGTGCTGCCACCTGACACGCGAATCGGTTCGAGACTAGGTCACTGGAAAACAACGCGCGCCCAAGGCCTCTCCCACCCGTTCCACACCCAAAACGTCAGCTACATCCTGTTCACCCATTGAGGCGATGTGACCTAGATACGGCTCCCCCAAGCTCACATTTGTCCCCATCGTGCGTAATCTTCCGCCCCGAGGTCGACACAACGAAACCGCTCAAAGGCGAGAAATGCAAGATGGCGGATTGTTTGGAACTAGATACTCTCGAACCCGGGCGCATGAAATACTCCGCGCATGCGCACCGCGTATTTCTACAAAAGGTCCATTAAACCCGACACAACATTGAAATGTTTTCGCATACGTGGCGGAATCCCAAATGGCGGAATCCCTTTCATGGCGCCCATTTTATCTTGATCGCGTCAGGCATGTGTACCGACGCACAGTAGAATGCGCGCCAAAGCAGCTGTGATGCACCCGCAGCCTCGAGCTTGTTGTTCTGACATCTCTGGCTCGCTCACTGCTGGCATCCAGGCATCTGAAATCCTGACATCTGGCGCTTTTTCTGTCTTTCACGTGGTGTTCCAAGCGGCACACCACGGAAAATGCACATCAAGCTATTCTTGAACAGGTGTCGCCATCTGTATTTTATATTAAGAAAGTGCAAGTTGCCGTAACTGAATGGGAAAAGTTTGAGGTCTAATAACATTCTTAACGTGTAATATATCAATATGGATGGTGTAACGAATGTTTCAATGAATGATGATGCTGAAAGTATTGCATGTAGCTCCGCTGACGTCGAGCCCCCTGAAAGAAAACGCAAACAGGATCAAGATCCTGAACTCTTTACTCACCTACCTTAAGGCAGTGAACTTCACACACCTCATCTAACCCCCTTTCCTCCTCACACCCTTCACCTCTCCCTAATCATCCCGTCACACCAGATGACTTCAGTCAAGAGGTGTGGCGGACCCCAATCATTTTAATAAACGTTTTCTGATCTGATCTGATCTGACGTCGAGCATGTATGATGTGACAATCGAAAACATTTAAATGTGTCTAACATCGGGATTGAGTAAGCAGAGGTTGACCCCCTGTTAGATGTTGACCCGTCTGTGTAAATATGAATGTCGTCTTTGTAGCGTGCCTCTAAGTGGGGGGCTGATCACCTGGGAGCTCAAGCTCACGATGGTGACGCAATGGAAGCGACATCTTTTACCTCTGGAGATGCAAAATTCATCCTTCGTCACTTACGCCATCTACGTTGTCGTCAGTGCTGCTAAAGGACGCTTCAACAGCGACCCTCATACCATATATCGACCCGGATTTTGAGCTTCCTCCGCACACCGGGATGAAAAGGAAATAGGCCGCATTAATCCATCGACACAGACTTGAGGTGGCCTTTACTAACAGCTTTTTATTTCGAATTAAACGCCTTGGTTCGCCAAGATGTGACTGTGGAGAACCATATCAGGATGTACAACACATCCTCCTTGACTGTGAGCTCTTTCGACATGAAAGGCGCCGGATGGAGATTTGCCTTCAAATATTAGATGATAGACCCCTGTCTCTGACCAAGTTTTTGGGGCCCTGGCCAACGCGTAAAAAACAAGACAGAGCAATGAATATCATTCATGACTTTCTAAAGGACACTAGAATGGTGTATGATTATTAAGTGCGAACGTGCGTCAATTTTAACGGGAATGACTATGTATGTAATTTAGCAAATTGGTGCACGACTCCCAAACGGTCGTTTTATTCGAAATTGTAATTAAACTTGTTTCTAAGGTTTTTGTTTTTTTACGGTTATACTTTATGTATTTTATCTTTATTATTTTCCTTTTATGTTCTTCCTTTCATTCATATATGTTTTCTCTCTCTTTCTAGTTATGGAGTAGCCGGTGTCATTTAAAGGATACCAACATCTTCATAATACAGAACTTATCTCTATCAATATGGAAGTTCTGGAAAATGCAATATCGAAGGATGCTTCATAATTTAATGTCTCGTAATTTCGATTAGTTAACGTGATTCCGTTTTTATAGCATCATAAAATAATACCATTTTAAACTTTATTTTTTATTTTAAAATATACATTATATGTACAGTTCGTTGCTTACTTTTTTAATTCACTATATCCAACCGAATGCTCACGTAAAATATCGTGGACGACAGGACGTTATAACTCGAACAATAAATTTTTCGATGTTAGAGACTCTAGTTTATTAAAAGCTGAATAACTAAATAACAACTAAGAATAATCGTAATATCGAGACATTAAAGTATCGTTGAAAAACAGCTTTTTAATTTGGCATTAACTTTATAATTGTAGGACACATAGAAAGAAAGTTATAAACCGTCAAAAAAGCACCAAGATGTCATGCACGGTGGGGTTGCACAATCAGACAAGTCGCGCTCTTCAACTGCCTTTCGCGACTGGATCGCATTAAGCAGATGGTCGCACCTAGTCACTTTCCGTGCCCTTCTAAAACAGCGGTGATTCGTCAGAATTTAGGTTAAGTAGAACCCCCCCCCCCCCTACTCCCACCCTTCCCAAATCTAGACATCAGTCGCCTAATATGCACACACATCTACCAAATCTGGCGTCCCATATCCGCATTCGCTCCCATATTTGGATCAGGTTAATTAAGCCAACCCAATAAGACGTAGATGCGGAGCTTATGCTCGGTCGTCAATTCAGCCACGACTGCTATTGAGCATTGATGTGGGCACGTGTAGGATGTGGGATGCGGGAAACGAACAATGTTCGAATTCCTATACTTAGCAGTCACCTCAAAAACCGTAGTAGAAAAAAAAGTCCGTTTTTTTACGGCACGTTACTAGCCTCACCCGTCGTGTGCTGATTTAATACCCCTGTCAGACGGGCTAGTTTAGTGTCACTACAAGCGAGTGTACTTCAACCCGTCGAAACACAATCCAAGTGTGTTGGTGCTACAAGAGAAAACTTAGTGTCACTCCAAAATGATGGCAATGACGATGGGTAAAGTAATGGGCACGCAAAACATTAAACTGCATACGCATATTTTCATAAATACCTTCGTCGTCTTATTGCAAATACGTTACCACATATTGTCGCGCTAAGTCACGAGCTTCAATCCAAATTTAAATCCAATTTGATAATTATGATCAGCCATTACAAGCCCGTGGTACACGTCCGCACGCCGGCATGATGCTCATCCATATCGAAACGGGCAATGTGGTGATTAAATCCAGGATCCCTGGGTTCTGCAGCGCCAGCTTTAGCTCCGCGTGCTCCGAGCTGGTGTGCGCGAGGCGCCGCGAGGCGCCGCGAGCCCACTCGCCACTCGCCACAAGGAAGCATGGAAACATCATGGAGTGTGTGGAGGGCGAGCTGGAGAGCGATATCTGCAATTTTGCACATTGGAAGCGCGCGTTGGGGGCACTTTTCTCCGTGAGAGCCAAACGACTTTCAGAGCCCGTTTGCTCGAAGCTGGTTAACTCTAACCGCGGTTAGAAGTTTACCGCATTTCCCTACGAGGGGGAAGTTTAGGCCACGTGACCGGCAGATTAAGGACCGTGGTAAGGACGGTGAGGAAACATGGCGGCGCCCCAGTGAGTGAGCGCCGCTCGCTTTGTAACTAATATGTCTTTGAAGCTGCAAAATCGGGCGCGTTAGTCAGCTATGAATGGTGCAAGAGGCTTTCGCTTTGCCTTACCTCACTTAAATCGCAAAGCATGAACAATGACCTCGCCGTTTTTGTTTTTTTTATAGTCTTTCGATTCTGGCCATTCCTAAGCTTAAATGAACGCGATAATTGTCGGCATGGCAACGTCTTTGGAAAGTGGATTTTCTTTACTTAATCGGCCGGGTATTGATAGCACACAAAAGCAGACAACGTCCCAGTAGACATTTGCTAAATTTCCCAACCACCGAGGTGCATGCTACGAGTGTAGTTACACGCGCTGCACGTGCTGGCGTCTGCAGTTGTAACTGTTCTAAAGCAAAAAAAAAAAAGAACTAAAACGAACTTTGCCTTGCACGCGCGTTCGTCAAAGCTTTATTATGATTATTTACTTCGAGTCTTTTACAAGGTGAAGTCCAGCGCGCTCGGACCGTAGAATTATACTTCCAGCGTTCTCCTCGATGCTTGGGTAATTTTCTAATTGGTATATTGTTACTAAAGCCGAATCATGATAGTGTTATTCACAGTTCTTACATGCTGGCCAACTGTGCTGCCGGTGTACCGCCCGGCTTTCACTGCTCACTTTTTCCTTATCGTTTCTATAGGACTGAACTTCGTCGTCCTCTTTCGAACTTGGAAGGAAATTTCAACGAGGCTTGTCTTCAATAGACCATTTGCTGTATTACCCAAGCATCAAGGAGAATGCAGGGATTGGTGTTCCACGCGCCACACGCGCACGTCTTCCCCGTATAAAATATTCGAAGTAAATAACCAAAATAAAGCGTTGACGAACGCGCGTGCAAGATACAATTTGTTTTAGGTTTTTGCTTTGGAAAATTTACTACTGCTGAGGCCAGCACGTGCGGCGCGTGGAACACCAATCCCTGCATTCTCCTTGATGCTTGGGTAATATAGCAATAGGTCTATTCAGTCAGCGAAGCATTTAGAAATTTTACAAACAAGGGTGAATTTAGTTTTATCTTATCCAATATGTCTACCACGAGCAACAAAAAAGTGTCTGCTCAAATGTATGCCGCGCAGCGTCGCGAAAACCCGGTAGTGCTCGTTTTCGGGTCCCCCCTTTTCGGGAACGTTTTCGACGGAAGCCACTTAAATTCGCTATAACCAGAAGGTGACGCCAGCTACCACCCCATAATAAAACACAGAGCTATCGCTCATTCATCCCTCGTCAAACTTGACTACTTGTAGGTGCCTAGCAGGGAAGGGCGGTTAACTTTTAACCGCGGTTAAAGTTAACCGGCTTCGAGCAAACGGGCCCAGATGAGAGGCAGCTGGAGCTGGATGCCGACGCACAGGCAAGAATTTTGACTGACCTCGATCAGCAGCTGCAGGTTAAGGCCTTCACCATACCTGCTATCATGACCGACAGCCTCTACCGTGATCAGTCGAGAACGGTAGAGTTTCCAGAGGAACGAACGGTGGTTCGAAGACACCTTGCCCCGTTTGGGCGAATTCCATTTTAAGCATGCCTTTCGCGTCTCTCCTGCCACCTTCAGATTCCTGGTGGAGTCTTGCAGGTGCCTCCTGGCCGTCACTGGCCGTCGCGAAGGGGCCAAGGCAGGAAACTAGATTAGCCGCTTGTTTTTCTACAATGCACTACTTTCTTTCCAACAGAAAACAAGTGCGCAACTAATATTACTCCTATCGAAATAATACCAATTTTACGCTGCGTTTGTTTCTTCTATTGTTTTTACTTCTTGAACACTGCTATCGAGATTACATACTCGGTCTACCCATAGAGTTATTACAATAAACGCTAGAGGCTCAGCTGGCGCTAGTGTCTACGGGACTTCCGGTTGCAAATTGAAGCAGACAGCATGCAGTCTACATTTCCAGCCTCCCTGTGTATTCCTATGGGAAAACGCGCGTGAATTTTGTCTCTTCGCCGGAAAATAACACGAATAACTTTTGTCATTTCGGTTGTACCGGATAGTATGTACCTTTTTTGGTACTGTGAAAGTGTAATTGCTTTAGTTACAGAATTTTTCTTTACCACTGAACGATGTTAAACTTCGCTCCATTTCAGGCCCAAAAACTCTGTTTCAAGGAAGGTATGTGAAAACGAGCGACGATTCTAAGCAAAATAACGGTCGAAAGGAATGTGGAGTGTGTTCAAGGTTTGCTAGCATTGCGGTGGCGCTTATATATTGCTAATATGCCCGTCCTGTCACTCAATGAAAATGACTCCGTTGTGCATCTTTACGAATGGTTAAAATTAAAACATTCGAATGCAAGAAATAAAGTACGTGGACTACGAAAGGTGTGCTTTTTTATTATTTCCTATGTCGGGCAGTTTTTATCGGGCACCTGTTTTCTGGCTTCTCCCTATTTGCAAAGATTTGGAGCGTGCGGTTGATGATTTGAACATGCATCTTTGCACATATTCATGAGCAGAAAGAATAAAGCAGAACCTATATATTGCAAATCGGACTATATTACGTGGCTTTCAATTTATTTTGATCATCTGCGTGCACAAGGAGTTACTTATCCACTGTTACTGCGTAGTTCTTGCCGTCTCTCTTGGTTTTCCAGATGTCCTTCGTTTGTTGGAAAGCGTCGACGCCGTGTTCGCGCTAAGAGTGTCCGACAGTGCACATAAATACACGTACGAAGCGGTTTTAACACCGTTTTTCATGCCACGAATTTCAAATAAAAATGCTGAAACTGACCAATTATTTCGTCTGCGTGACTGAGAAATGTTCCAATGTGCCTAGTACATACAAATTATTCGTGATATTTGCTCTTATAATTGAGCGCAGAGAGATAATGCACTCGCTTTTTCCCATAGAAATGCATTACCGGAAGTCAATTTCTGACTGCTTGCTGTCTGCTTCAAAATGCAACAGCACACTAGCGCCAGCTGAGCCTCTAGCGTTTATTGTAATAACTCTATGGGTCTACCGGAGCGAGCGTAGTGTTCTCCCTGAACTCACTTCATCGGAAGTGTGTTCTACGGGCAGGGCTGGGGATTGAGCTCAGGATCACGGGTTCTGCAGCGCGAGCTTTCTCTCCACGTACTCCGATCTGGTGTGCGCTAGCCCACTCGGCCACCGATAACCCTTAATAAAGACACGTTAAAAAAATTAGACGTTTACAATTCTCTGCAATGCCAAATTGGAGCGCAGCTCTTGAGGAGGAGGAGGGGTGGGTACGACGGGGAAGGTATGCAGCTGCTCCCCCTCCGTACCCTCCCATCCTCCTCTCCTGCTCCCATCGACCGACGACCCGTTCGCGCTTCCAACTCTTCCCCCGTTTCCTCCTCTTCCCTCTTCTATCTTGTCTACTGTTGCCTGTTCCCTCTTCCCCCAGGGTGAGGAGGATCTTCTGCCTTGCAGAATCTCGTGTCTGGTCGTCGGCCTTTAACGGAAAAATCTTTGCTGAATTTCCCGCTAAATTTAGCCGGGAAATTTTCCCGCTGAATTGACGTGTGACGTCACATGACACGTCACGTGAAATTTTAAGTGACATCACGTGACGTCACGCGTGTAGTAGCGTAGAAGACGAGAAAGACTGGAGACGTAGGAGCGTGCCGGGCTCACGTGAGTCGAGAGATTCGGATCCTGGCGCGTATGAAGAACGGTCTTCGCAGTGCAGTTCTTGGGCCCAAAGTAAAGGGGCTTTAGCCTGCCATATGGGTCCGTATCCACTCCGCTACAACGCGGGTAAGATTTTGCCGCTAAATTTAGCGGAAAAAGTTTCCGCAAACTTAGCGAAAACTTTTACCGCTAAATTTACTGGGAAAGTTTTACCCTCGTAACGTCACGCGTGACGACAAACGTGACGTCACGTGGGACGCCATTTTGCGAAATCTCCCATAGTGCAACGCGCGGTTACGTTGACGCCGATGCCGCTCAACCCTGAAACGGGTGCCTAGGAGTTGCGCTCTAAAACAACGTTACATTAATGAACGATTTTTACGCCAATTGGATGATTCTAATCGATCAATGCAACCCAAGATAAAGAAAGAAGCATATCCGACTTTGGCGTTCCGCTTTGTCCCACGGAAGTCTACGAAGAGGCTTTGACACTGCCTAATTATATCATAATTATCGTGCTGTCTCGAATAGTTACATGCTGAAACAAAAGTAGGCTATATCCTTCTCTGCTAACCAAGATAGCCTTGGAATGACTGACTCTGTCGTCGTCTTTTATCAATTCATCGCGGTGCTAATCTTCGTTCAGATCAGCCCCAACTCAGCGTCCATCCACCCCACTATTTGTTTTTTGTTTTTGTTTGCAGTGCCACTCTTCTACATGTCCTCTCTTTCAAGAATGTCTTATTTTTTATAAAATGAAATTTACGCCACGTTTTTTGGTTTCTGTGTTGTTATGTTTTACTGTTGAAAGTCTCCTATCGATGCCACGCACTCGATTGAGCGAAGTGAGTTCGTCAAACTCACTCGAACCCAACTGTTCCTCAGGAAGAAGCCGTGTGGCACACTACAGAAAGGACACTAAAGGCGAAGTACACTTGGTTAAAGTGCACTAAATTAGCCCGTCTGGCAGGGGTATAAGACATATGTAGGTGCATCTTAGATAAACTTCATGTTATTTTATCAAGACGTACGCGTTTCAAACGCAAAAAGCATTGGTTTCCTCCTTCGATAACCAAATTTTGTAAGAACTATATTGCGCTGTGCGTTAATAAAGCTCAAAACTACCTTTTCTTTTCTTGATGGGACAACGAGTGTAGGGATACTTTAACGTGGGCGCCGGTGCTTAGTGCAGTGGGGACGCATATATTGGCGATAGTTGCGACTCGGACGTGCGACTTCCTAATCTTTAGATCCGGTGTCAGGATTCTCGGGCGATATCTTTCTGCCCCGTTGCGGCGGACTGTTTGAACATTTCTGGAGGACAGAATACAGTGCCCTGCGATTTCGGACAAAGCTTCGGATAACTGCATGCAAGAAAAATGATTCTAAGCACCAAGATTGCCAAAGTGTCGCGACTCTCAAGCGCGTCTCATCGAGTGGTTCTGCTGACACCACGATCCTTACTTGGTCTCAGTGTTGCCGGTAACGCTTTACAATGAAAGGCGTTACCGGTAACGCGTTACTTTTTGCTGTAACGTATTAGCGCACTCGTTACGTTGTTGAAAACAGTAAGGGGTAGCGTACTTAGGTTACTCGTTACCGCCTCTTCCCAAGACTCGGAAAAAAAAAAGAAACACTTAAGTTTGTGTTTTTAGGCGCCAAGTTATGAATTCTGGCACTCATATCATGTACTTTCACAATTTCGCCTCTTTTTCCCACGCAAGAGGTCCCACTTGAACGAGAGCCTCAACGCCTACGCCCTTTGTCCCAGTGTGAAAAAGGATGTAGCAGAAAATGTATTCGCCGTCGATTGGTGATTAGAAGGGAACGCAAAAGTAACGTGCCTTGCTTTTTATCGGTCAAGGCAGCGGTAACGCGTTCCTTTTATTTTGACGTCGCGTAGGTTTGTAACGCATTCCCTTTATTTTCAAGTAACGAGTAACGTATGTCGTTACCTTTTTTTCGTAACGCATACAACACTGCTGGGTCTGGAATCTTTTCGTCACGCTGTGGGAAAGATTTCCCCGGGAACAAATGGAAGCGCCAGAGGCGCACTGTGCCGACGTTGGGATTTAATCGAACAGATCGCACGGAGAACCCTACGCTACGGTCAGACTGCTCGTACGTCGTACCGAAGACGCGGTCTTATCTGTAAATATGGTAACAGCCTTATCATGCGCACACGCATCGCGCATGTTCCAAGCATCTTGACCTCATGCTTTTGTGTGCTTTGAACATGTCTGCAGAGGGCTTTTGTGTGACCAATGGAATAGGGGCGTAGTGGACGGAATAAACACGCCTCGGGCAGTCTCTCTTTTGTACGATGTATTAGCATTGTGACCGCGGCCCGGCGCATAGTCGGGGATTCGAAATGCCGCGGTGGAGAAAGTCGCTGAATGCGTCTGTATTACTTCATAGAACCCCACTGACCCGTCGAAAAACCAAATGGACGATTGGAAGCGCCATCTATGCTCGAGACATATAGAAGTCATATTCTTTTTGAAATAATTAAAACGCCGGGTGATGGGTGCTACATCTGATTTATTTAAACATCAAAATGTGTTTATATTCTTTTTTTCTCGTAGTTTGCTAGGTTTTGTTCGTTTTCTTCCGCTCCTGCGTGGATTAGCGCCGTTTGTGGCGACAACATTAACTAGGGCGGAAACCACGAGACAGTTTCCAGACCAGTAAGTAGTTTATCTTGTTACCGTGCACGCTAACTCCCGGCACGTCGGTTCGGGCGATCCCCCTGTTCCGGATTCTGCTCGAATGAGCGAGCTCGGGGCTGGCAGAACCGGCAGGGCGGCTGGCTGCGATTGCGGCCCGTATAGTAACCCCGCGTGACAGAAAGGAGGCTTGGGCGTGGGCACGCCACATTCGTTCGGGGCGACGCATAATCGTTCAGGCTGGTGGCGGGTGGAAACCGACAGCACAGTGCCGTCTCCTGCGGGTGGGGGAGCCCACGGGCGTGTGCATCGCCGTGCGTGGTCTTCCTATCTGGCGAAACGGCGGCCGTGTGTCGTCGGTGGGAGGATGTCGGCACGCTGCTCTCTGCGCGATTAGTCGGTTCCCGGTCTCTTCAGTCCCGGTCGTGCTCACACGGCAAGGTGTCTAACTCTGTGTTTATCTTTTTTGTGTTGCTTTCTTTGTTTCGCATTGCCTCAGATACCTTCAATTCACGCACATGCCCTCTTGTTTTCTATCTGCATGTATATTACATATTTCTTTCTTTACTTCTGTATCTCTGTTCATTATTCTCTGTTAACACAGTTTTCTTCTTTCCTCTTTTTCGTTTGTTTGCTGTTCCTTAACTCTCTTTCTATTTCCCTGAATTATTGATTAATGTCTAAGCTTGAAACTTTCTTTTGTCGAGGTATTTATCGTGCGACTGATTTATACCTTTTTTGCTTTATTTTGTTTTTATTTTCTTTCTGTCTCGTCGTGTTTGTATGCTTGCCGTCTTTATTTTCTGTTCTTGGCTTTCTGCATTTCGCTTTATTCCTTCAAATACTCGTGGATTCTTTGTAGGGAACGGTAGGACTACAATGACAAAGAGAAAGAAATAGAAAGAGAACTCACTATTGGCAGCTGGCCTCGTATTATATTAAAGCGATAGCTTTATATTGAAGCTCTGCACGGACCTTACTTCTCGCATTGGCGTTGGTCACAGCGCGTAGTACGACCATGGGATAGCGTCACCAACGGAGCGCAGCTGTTGGTTTGACGTAAAGCGCGCGACCAATAGCATTTCGCCGGGTGTAGTGGGGAAGGAGGGGGGAAGGGGGGGCTAAGCGGTGCATAATTTACCACTTCCTCCCTCCCCCCCCCCCCCCCCCAATTTGGGATAAAGGGAGTTGCAACTGCAGATGAGTATTGCTATCACACATTTCTGGCATTTGCCAGAATGTCTAAGCAAGATGATAATTTCCTTCTTGTTGAGAAAATAATTTTAATTTAGTTCAAAAGTGTGACAGAGCAAGAAAACAATGAAAAAAAAGGAGACTACACTAAGGAATCATGCAAGATTTTATGCAGTGGTCACGGTTACGATGATTAGTATTTATTTACGGAATTTGCGATCTTTCTATCGGTACCCGGAGTCGAAAGCCAGTCTATATTCCTGAGAGGGTTGCTTTGTTGTGACCTGCTTCGACGCGATACTCTACGGCAGGGGTGCACAACTAAAAACTTAGGCGGGCCAAAATTACGTTTATTGAAAGCTGTGCGGGCCACACCTAGTGCGACAGGTTGCATATTTTGGCTGCGGTCAGGCTTCCGATACCAAGTGTCATCGCACTCGTTACCGTCTTTAGCACATCTCGCAATGGCATGTCCGTCATGGCAGAACGAAGGTGGTTTTTGTTGAGAGTCATTAGTTCGAAGGTCTGCTCACAAACATACGTGCTTCCGGAAGGGATTACAGTTTCAAGGCGTGGTCCACCAGGTTTCCGTACTTGTTCTTGTCCAGGTGTTTGTTCAACTCATGCGGCTGAGATTTGCGATGCATAGTCTTCAGCGTTGGTGACGCTGGAGTCCGATGACCTCCAGTTGCATCGTCGGATCAGAGTCCTCCGATCTGACGATGCAACCCCTGAGTATCCCAACGGGGAGAGAGAGGCTTGATAGCCTCCGTGGTGAAAGAGGGAAGGACATCTGTTGAGAGAGAGCAAGAAGGTTTTGCGTTCCGTGTACAGACATGTTGAAACAGAACCACACCATGGACAGGGATTAGTGGAGAGTAGTTCCTTCGCCGAAGACT
Source organism: Ixodes persulcatus (assembly GCA_013358835.2). Taxonomy (NCBI): domain Eukaryota; kingdom Metazoa; phylum Arthropoda; class Arachnida; order Ixodida; family Ixodidae; genus Ixodes; species Ixodes persulcatus. Next base: position 1,469,725 of record JABSTQ010011188.1, on the reverse strand, counting down.
GAGAAAAGTAGGTCAGAGGGTTGCACTGCTGCTGGCCAAGCGGAACGGGCGCTAGGCGGATTGAATGGCATAGTAAGCAACTCTCCGCGCTGAGCTGGGCCGCGGGCCGTATGTTGTGCACCCCTGCTCTGGGGTCAAGGGTCAATTTCAGACTTAAAGCACGAAAGTTTCACTTTCAAGGAGCCTCGCAATATCCGACTATCGGTCGCACGCAGCTGCAGCGATGCTTCGATCTACTTTCCGTCCGACACCCGCGTACGCAGTACGCTTTCCAGTCTTTTTAATAGTTTTCGAACGACCGGAATTGACTGAAAACCTTATTTCTTTCGGCGATCAAAACAACAACCAAAAACGCAAGCTCGGCGAAAAGCGGAGTCGGGCGAGCACTTGCGGACACGTTAATATGGCCATCGTTGCACGCTTCTCACTTTCACGTTTTGAGATAAACGAACGACGATGTTCCCTACGCACTTTATTGCTTAGAAGCGACCCTCATCTCTCGCAACGTCGATATTATTTTTCTCTCTCTCTTTTATATATCAATAATTGGCACGGTGAAGCCACTTACTTTGAAGCCACTCGCACTGTAATACCATCTAACGACCGACCATCGCTCCACGCGCGGTAACCCTTAGCCTGATTTGTCTCCCAGCGCTTTCGATTGTTATTTTATCATTACCGTTAGCGCACACCTCAGATTCGCTTTTTACTTTTCTATTTCTCTTTTCTTGCTAGTGCGATGACACGACGTCCTGCTCACTCGGCGACCGACCTGTCTCCACTCTTGACCGACTCTCGTCCTTGGGGGATAATACCACCAGCGTTGCAAAAATCCCCGACAACGTCGTCCTACCGTTCCTTTTTTTTCCTCTTGACAGCTCTCCCCCGCGAACTCTTTCTCCTCTCGCCCTCTTTCGGGTCGATTCCTTTTTAATCAGGTTGCGGCTGCAACTGGAGCGCGTCGCCCGGGATGTGCGCTTATGCGTTTTATTCGCGCACTTGGCTGCGCGTGTCCTTTGTTAAGCCCAGCTTTAATTGAAGCGCTCTTTCATCTTGGTTGCCCCCACCGTCGTTCCTAACCGATGCATATTTGATCAACTCCGGCCCTGTGTCTTCCCCCGTCTCGTCGGAACGTGCATGGCGTGCCGGGACTCCCGCCCCCTCCCTTTCTCCGCTGTCCCTCGTCGAGGTTCGTGGATTCTTATCCCGCCGACTTGACCTTTTTTTTTTCGCGGCGTCCCCAAAGAGAGGGAGAAGGTGCGCGATTCCGTGGGCGTCCGTCGGCGTAAAGGCTGGTCAACACGTCTGCGTCATTGGTCGCCGCTTCGGGGCCGCTTTCGATGAGTGCGCGGAATAGAACGCCAAGCACACTAGTGAGACGCCTTCCAGGCCCCGCAGTTTGAGCGTGATCCAGTGCGTTGTGCCAGTGTCACCTAGAAGACGGGTCTTCGACATCATCGCTGGAGGGTCCACGTAGTGCCGGAACAGTGTTGTATAGAAGGGCCGCAGTGGCAAGTGCGACGCGGCCTCCATGAGGCCTTCGAAGCGGATGCCGCTGTGTGGCCCTGACGTAGTTTCCACGAGCCGTACCGCTGGCAAGATGGAGGCGTCGGCTACTTGCTCGCGGCCCTATCTAGTGATGCTTTTTCCGGCATGCGCACCGTTTTATATGCCAATTTTATCGGCTCTGCGGTTGACAGCCTGAACGAAGAAGTGTTTCAAATGCTCGGAAGGTGCCATGCAGTGGCGCTGTGTTTCTTTGGGTTCAATCGACACCACGCAAGTGGCAAGCTGGAACCACTACACGCCTATGCCGCTACAACATAATTAAAGGGGCAGTGCAACCATATTCAATTGGAATGTTTTTCACTTCACACGAGCTTACTGGCACTAGTGGGACTCAAGAATACTCGCACGCAACGCCACTGGCCAAGAAACTCCTTTGTTGCGGTATAATTTCGAGGACAAAAGCGATCATTTTCATTCAATCTCTCCTTTGCAAAATTTGATAACGTAACGTGGGGATTGAAGTACACTCAAATGACGATATTTAATTAGATTCATAGATTGGACCCGAGCATTGCGTGAGCACTCAATTTAGGCTCGTGATAATTACTAGCTCGAGAAGCATTCGGGTAGTGGCCCGTGTCCAATCGCTGCAACGACGACAATAGCCGAGCCATAACAATGTCTGGAACTCAGCGCGTGTCTTGTGCTTTGCCAACCCCAGCGCGTGGCTATGATCAACATTGGCGGCATATACTCGGCTCCAGGTCACGTGGCCGCTTGTTCTGGCTGCGAGTTGAGGGGGTGAACACTGCTCGTTTTTTTAATTTTTTTTTTTTCTGGGACTCCTATTGCGTGGGGTGAAAAACGAACGCGTGTTTCATAGGTCATTAACGTCAGGGATCCGTTCTAAGCGGTATTTGCGCAAAGTACAAAAATTTTTGCATCGCCCCTTTAAGGCCTTATCTGCAGCTGTTACAGTTGCGGATCAGGGAAAGAAAGGAAAACACTTCCTTCCTTGTTTTGCCATAGGTTACGAAACAACAACGAATTCCATTACATGCTTTGATATCATTATTCCACAACATGGTGGTTAATAATAATCGAGATAATTTAATTCCTGGTTTAAATAATTATTTAAATCACACCAATTTGGCTATAATGATTGAAGTCGCCCCGATTTGGCTATAATGAATTAAATAAAGCACTTTTCCCCAGAACAATACTGAAAACATTTTTTTTATTTGCCGTTTGTTATCTGTGTGCTTCCCATGGCTATTTATTTTGTATTTTAAATAAATAATGATCAAGCAGGAAATATATATATCAGACATCCATTAAAAAAAAAAACATCTAGTTTAAAAAAGTCTCCAATTTCTAGCTGAAGAGATTTAATTCACACGAATTTGAATCAAATAAAAAGTCTGATTTATTTAATTAAACAAAATCCTAATTTATTTCCACTCTGACCAAAAAAAAAATTATTTTAACTGAGAAATGAATTCTGCTAAGGACACGACCAAATAAATCAGGGCTTAAAGTTCCGACAATTTCACTTTCCAACGGCTAGAAAAAAAAAAAAAATAAAGGCTCAATTCATTATGAAGGTGATATTGAGCCAGGAAGCTCTGCCTCACATACACCATAAAAAGAAAAGAATAATAAACTAGTTTGAAAATATGCACGCTCAGAGCTGCATCTGACTATAAGCATCCTATAAAACCGAACGAAGTGAAAAAAAAGTCTCGTCAGGTGAATACTTTAACGATGCACACGAAAAAGAAAAAAACGCTACAAAGTTGCCCACATTGAAGCGTTTAAATAATACAATTAGTTGCACTGCACAGAAGGGCATGACATAATTGCGGAAGTACAATTTGCTGAAGGTACTGAAAGTAATCGATAATTTTGACGACAAAACTGGGCGAAAAAGCTGTGCGGATCGACTGATCGAGCTTCAGGTATTTTGCCGCCTCATGCTTCTGCACTCTGGCACGATTGAGCGACTTTGCAAAGAAGGGCAGTCTAGTGGGAACATAAAATGTCAACACTTTAGCAGTTAATGCTTTGGAGTGATCAGCAGATCCAATCTTTTGGACAAGCGGCGTCCGCCAAGAGCACCCGATGGCTGCTAACCCGAGAAGAAGCAACCGATGCAGCCGTTTTCCTTTCCAGTTGTCGACACAGTGCCACAGGCGGCCGTCCGCTTTTTTGGTCATAGCGTCTCCCATCGACGTTGGCCTCGCTTTTGCCACTATTCCCCGTTCAAGTAGAACACTGGCTGCGTTCTATTTACTTCCTCCTCCTGCACCAGCGCAGAAAAGTATCTGGGAGTTTACTTCCGGTATTTGTATTTAGATACGACCGGAAGTACACCGCCCTACACTTTCCTGCACTGGTGCAGGAGGTGTAAATAAATCGAACGGGGCTAAAGTAGTACCGCCTTGCGTGCATCAGCATCGTCGACAGCCCGTCGCACAGCGTCTCGGAACGAGCGCGGCGCTTGAACGCGGCGATGCTAAGACGGTCGCGTTTTTGCGGCGACACTCCTCAAGCTCAAGCGTGTGTTTCTTTCTTCTTTTCTTTTTTTTTTTTTTTTTTTTTGGGGGGGGGGGGGGGACGGGGGGGCGGTGTCTGTGTGTGAGTGTTTGGGTGGGGAGGAAAGGTGCTTTATTACCGATGACGAAATATTCAGGGCTTGTCTTATAGGCTAGACGAAAGCAGAGCCGTTTATTGGGAGAGTTTGGCCAATGGGTGGAGCAAAGGCCGCCGCCTGCGCTGTATACTGCCCCCGCGGTTAGAGCGTAAACTAAAAGGACGACACAGCGTCGACCAATCAGCAGACCTCGACGTCACAATATTGCAACCGACATTTAAAGCGTGAAATAGAAGTGTTCAATCTCGGCGTCTCGGTGACAGTTTGCTCTGGAACAGCGGCTCAGCTGAGACTAGCTGAAAGAAAACAGTGTATAAGACTGGAGCGCGCGAGCGTCTCGAGACGCGGATTGACGCCCGCTCAACTCGTGCGCTGGCTTTGGCAGTGCTTTCTTTCTCCCAGTCTCAGCTGAGAGCCTGAGACGCTGTTTCTAGCAAGTCGGCCCTGGTTTGGAGCGCACGTTTGTTCATTCTGCCGTTGAATGTGGACGTGACGAAAACCTCACATGCGCCAAGTTTTCAGTCACCGAGAGTTATACCTTTTCACTCTAGCGACGCTAAAACGGCTTAAATTAGGCGTGTCGCATATTTAGGGCCGGTTGCACCAACGTCGCTTACCTTAACCCAAAGCGGCTCTTTCCTAAGACGGCTTTGCGCCCTAAACCGAGCTCGGGTAAGCACGGGTTTAAATTCCGGTTGCACCAACGTTAACCCGGCTTTACAGACGCGCCCCTAGCTAAACGCTGGATTTGCCTAGGGAATGTAGGGACACACAGAGCGAACTAGGGAACGCTCAGAGGGACGAATACGATTGGCGGAGAGGAATCTCGTGATGTAAACAAAAAACCTGCTGTAGTAGCCGTCGTCGCCGTCTGCTTTTCGCTGTATTTTTTCGGTGAGTAACGAATTAAAGGTCTCCAAATTCAATCATTTTTTTCGCTTAACTTTCAAAACAGGAGTCAACGCTTTAAATAAACACAAATGCTCTTTACATATGTGATTGTGTGCTTATTATCGGTTGATAACAGAATATTTTGACAGTGACAGTAGTTTTCGTGCTCACACTTTGAGATAAAGGAGCCATCGGGGGCCCCAAATCTCACCGAACGCGAGAAGGACGCTCTACTCGCTACATCGCTGAAGACAAAACATCATCGAGAATAAGTAGGCAGGTAAGATGACTACTAAAATCAAGTCATGCCTGAGACCGATGAAGTTCAAAACAGTGACGAACTCGCCACGGCAGCTGCGAAAATGCCCGGAAATCATCGAATAGAAGTCGTCGAGTTGTCGTCGCCACGAATGGAAGTTGTCGTCGCCACGAATGAAATATATAAAGCAAAATATTCCTAAAAAGCGCGATCACCAGAAAAGTTACGGTTATGGAACGATACAGTTTTCTGAAGCCAAGATTCTACTCGCGAGACAAGAAAAATTCACTGAAGATTGTCTCGAAACTCAGAAAACAAAAGAAATTGACTTTTCGCTGTTTTATAACCAAAAAGCGCCTCAATCTGATGCAAACGGCAGAAGGGTCGACAATCAGCTGAGCACCGACATCATGTACTGCCACTATTCAACGCGCTCATCGGATTGAAGGATATGAGTTGCAAGTAGAAATAAACAAGCTGGTAAATAACAATACGTTGCAGTTACGCGAAAATCAGTAAGGTATACATACGAATAAGCTCGTTGACAGAATAACCAACGTGAAGACAGGCGTGAGCCCCAGAGCTCCGTACGTATCTCGGTTAGGGCTAACACGCACTGAGAGTGGAGATCCAGCTTGAAAACAGGGGTCGATAAACACTTCACGCGACAATATTTTGCATCCTTGTCACAATCAAAGGCCATTCTGTCGAGACTCTCACGCTGTCGTAGCCTAAAACACTTTGTACAACCAATTTCGTCCACCGCGTCGACCGCCACAAACCAGCCGCCATGTTTTAAATCCAGGATTAAGAAACAACCAAAAGCAAAGCGCCCAATGTTGAGCGCTTACGATAAGCGTAGTTTAGTGCTAGGTTTAGCGATAAGCGATTTTGGTGCAACCGAACGAAACCGAAACTTAGCTTAGGTTCCCGGCTAAGCTCCGCTTTGCGCTAAGCGGCGTTGGTGCAACCGGCCCTTAGAGCTCTCGACCACCGCTAGGGGCTGTTTCGAGGCCTGTGGTTAGCCCCGAGATGCTCGCCTATTCAAACCAATGTATGGCCAAACTCTCCCAATAAACGGCTCTGGACGAGAGGGCACACTGGTGCCATTTATAAGCCAGCCCTGCTTTATTAAAAACACCGAGGACTTGGTCGGAAACGACCAGCCAGTGCAGCCGCCTCGACAGCAGGAAGCAGAAGTGGGAGAGGCGGCGAAGCGTCACCGCACAAGATGGAAAAGCGTTCGCGGGAGTTCAGTCAGCTGGGCCGGCTGGTCTTTTAAAAAGAGTCAGAACACAAAAAGACAGGGCAGGTCTGACTGGACAGTGGACCGAAGACATGCCCCCCTTCCCCCTTCCCCCTCATCGGATGTGTAGTCCATGTGTGTGTGACACGACATTGTTTTTTGTTCCTTTTGTCCTTTTACTATTTCTTTAACAGCGCCTGCGACGCTCCTTCGGGAGTGACCGCCCTGATCCTAAAGGATTCTGGTTTCTGGTGCAGCTGAATACTGAACGCTGATATACATAAGCGGAGAGCAAATCGTCTGCCTCTTGCTCAGGAGTTGCGGTGACGTCAGGACGACGCCGAGCTTTGATTGGCTTTGATTGCAAAGATAGTGGGTAGACTTCTATGCTAGACGCCTTAAGGCCTACCCACTATTTGTTTCTCTATTTTTTTTAATCATCCAATAAGAGCTTGGCGTTCTGACATCCTCGCAACCAGGGTTGTAAAAGTTACTTCAAAAATGTACCTAAGATACAGTTACAGTTACTCATACGAAAAGGTACTTAGGTACGTACCTAGGTACTAGCTTAAAAATGTACCTAGGCACAGGTACAGTTACTTTAAAGATACTTTCTTTATTTATTTTCCCCAAATTCGTCAGAATATATTGGAAGTAAAGCTCTTTATACTAAGGATGCACACAAAAACGAGTTCGATCAATATGCTTCATTGGTGTCAATGTGAGAAATAAGGAAAACTGCATTGACATGAGCATTCTAGGACATGTTATCTTTTTCGGTTTCGGTTTGAGATGAAGGAAGCAGGTCGCTACTTTCCCCAAACGGAGTTCCGAAGCGATTCGATAAATTGGTGTCGCTAGAACGGCATCGCTAATCCACCGTTCGCTCAAACGAACACAGCCATTCGCTAAAGTGTCGTTCGATGAAACATTATGGGCGGGGCTTCGTTCGCTAAAACGTCGTTCGATCAAGTTAATGCCTCCCAGGTCATACCCAACTCACCGTTAATCACGGCACATGGTAGTGTGTTAAAACTTTCAGATTTATAGTTTCTACCATTTTGACGAAGCGAATAGAAAAGTACCTTTAAAAAGTAACTTCACTCAGTTATAAGTTACTGGAAAATGTACCTAAGATACAGATACAGATATCGAGAAATGAAAGTACCTAGGTTTGTACCTCAGGTACAACAAAAGTACCTAGATACTGATTTCCAGTTACTTGTACCTAGGTACTTTACAACCCTGCTCGCAACCCCTGTGCACGAAGCAGACGAACTTGCACCCCGCATATGTTTCTGAAGTGCAACGAGTGCAAGCATGGCAATTAACGTTTTCTCACGGCTAAAATGAATACATCTTACTTAATTATTTGGCTAATTGGAGTCTTTTTTTACAATCCCTGAAGTCCGCTGTAGTAGGCAATCTACCCCGATAGTTTTTTTTTTTTTTTCTTCCGGCCTTTTTTATGTTTTTTTTTAAACACTTTGTATAACAGAGGCTTGATTCGTATTGCCAAGAAGCTCGTCCTGTCGTTAATTCTGCATTTCCCTCTGATTTTGTTTATTGATCTACTTGGAGTGCATGCGAATTTGTCTGAGATATACGAGAACCTTGTCACTCTGGTAGCATAAAAGCAGCTCACTAAACGTTACTTTTTGTGCTCGCCAAAAAAAAAAAAAAAAAAAATACCGGAGACATTTTTTTTTTTTTACAGCGGCCTTGATATTTATCATCGAACGTACGCACGAAGAAACGCTAAATTGTAAAAAAAAAAAAAAAAGAAAGAGTTAATTGAGCATTTTGGACTTCTCATCACGTCAGTGTTGCTATTTCAACTACATTAAGAAGCAACTTAGTATGCGGTCAATCTTTGTTGATGTTGTCCGGTTGTCCAGTCATTGCTAGTCATAGCTACTCCTGTATGACGACAGGTCGATTTATCGATATTCGCTTCCTGCGGTCGAAAATCACGTCATACATATGCAAAAAAAAAAAAACAGTTGTGTTTTTTTTTCATTTTTTTTTTTTTTTTTTTTTTACAATACGTTTTTCCCCGAAGCGTTCGCGTGTCGCCGTTTACGGCCTTGATGGCCGAAGGCCACCTCTCCGCCCGTTATACCGAATCGAGTCAGGCATCCGTCAGCGTATGGTCGGTCTGCCTTTGAGGTGTGGCGAGACTGGTTTAAGCTGTGTAGATGAAAAATTCAGCCAGTTCAGTACCGCTGCTAGCCCGGGGGTTCTTTGCGTGCATCACGCAGTAGTGACATGCTACATTACGCCGGCAAGATGCCCTTCTAGCACACATCAAGATTAGTTTCTGTTCTCTTTTTTTTTTTTTGCTATATTACGTCAAATACGCTAGTTCTCATCCCGTGATGCACCGCTTCGACCCGTGTATTACTTGCTATTGAAGAGGCTCTTTGGCATCTATATCTTGAAATCTCGCAGACGTCCAGTTTATTTCGTGTTTTATTTTTTATTAAACGTTCGCATTAGTAAAGGGAAAACAACGATGAAGTATAAACCACGTTACCACAGTTGACGCCATGTTTAATTTTGACGCAGCGAGAGGTGGCGAAGCACATCAAGTGGCTTTTGTTTTCATTAGGGAACTACTAGATTATTGGCTCTTTGGTACCGCTAAATGTCTTTTCGTTTAATTCTTTTTATGAGACATGTTTTGAGTATATTTCAGTCCTCGAGTTTACGAGTCTTTGAGGCTGTACCGGAAGAAGAAATCCCACATGTGTTAGCCATCCCTGAAAGCGAGCAAAACCGCCTCACATATGAAGGCGCGTGATTTGCACCGACCAGAAGCTCTTTATTGACGGCGAAAAAAGGACGTTGCTGGAAAGCGAGCTTCTTTCGTGAGCACACCGAAAGATGCAAATAACGATATTTCTCCTCTTCTCATCGCACGTCGAAAGACGCACAAGGAGGGCACGAAAATAATTCAGGTTCGCTCCGCCGATGAATGGCCGGTGCTGACGGACGCGGTGGGAGAGAGAAAGGCGGAACGGGAGGGAGAGGGATGCGGAAGAGACAAACAAGTTCGACGAAACAGGAAGCCCAAGAGCGAGCTTAGAGGGAGAGGCGGGAGACGGTAAGAATACGATAGCGTTAATTATAACAGCAGCTAACGCGCACTCCAGAACGTGCTCCCAGTCTCGAAGCGTGCCCGCGAGCTGGAGGGAGAGACGGGCAAAGATGAGCGGAAGAAAGGAAGCGCGCTCCAAAAGGGAGCTAGGGAAGGATGCCCCGAAAGAGGGAAGGGGTTGTGCGCCTGCGCGCCAAGCGACGGCCCGTGCCGCGCCGTCTGGCGTCCAGCGTCGGGAAATCGGCGGCGGCGTCGGCGGCGTCGAACGGTTTGGTTTGGCCCGTTTGCCGGCGGCTGGCGCAAGCGCAAAGAGTTTGGAGAAATCGGGGTGCGAGGACGGACGGTGCTGCTGCCTGGCTCCCACGACTCGCTCGTGTGCTGCTCCGGCGGTGTTTGTTTGTTTATTTTGGGGGGGGACTGGTGGCGGTGGTTGGCCCGAAGCTCTTTGTGTTTTAGGAAGTGTCTTCTGAGGGGTTTGTTTTGCTCCCTTCTCTATCGTGACTCGCGCCGTCGCGCAAGCAAGCGCGCCGGCGTGGATCTTTGGTTGTGGTGGTGGTTGTGACGTCGGGTGGCAGCGGCGGCGGCAGCGGTGGTGGTGGTGGTGGTGGTGGTTGTGCTGAGTGAACCGACTGCTTCCGAGGAAGTTGAAAGGGGGAAAAGAAGCGGAACTTGTTCCTCTCGCGTATTGGTGACATCTCAACGCACGCGTCGGTTATGGGAAGCGAACTTCCTGTGGAGCGTACTTCTGCTACGTGCTTGTGGTAGTTTACAAGTAACAACCTCGCTTATTTTTTTTTAAACTCTTGTTCATTCGATTTTTTTTTCCTTACCTTTTTTCCGAATTCGGTTTTCGTCTAACCGGCTTCTATTGCACGTTTTACCGACGTCGACAGACATCTGAAAAGGAAAAAGAAAGGAACATGTTACGCCGTGGAGTTCGAGAGAGCTCGTAATTGGGGGCTCTTCTTTTTCCGTCCTCGCTCGGCCGCTTTGCTCGCTTTCTTGTTTGTTTCTCGGTGGAGGTGGCTGCTGTGAGCATTTCCGAATCGGAAATTGGGGGAGTTGGTCTATGTTCCTTACGCTCACTTTGGCCTTTTGTTTTGAATAGGTTTTTTTCGCCTGCGCAATTGTGAGAGAAGTTTTTACATTTCGGTGCTGGTGATGACGCAGTATGTTTTCGCAGCTATTTTTCCCGAGCACCTGCGTTCGCTCGCAGCCGGCAGCTAGCAAGGACGGCCAAACGGAAGGCAGTCGATCCATCCACTTTTGCCGCCGAAACGACGCCGGTGCTTTAGCATAAAAAAAAAAAAAATCATTATAACACGCGAAAGAATTCATTTCACTCGTTGTTTGGCTGCCAAAAAAAAAAAAAAAAAACTAAAAGAATGCAAGCATGCAACACGCGATGAGACTATTTACTAAAACTAGAACGCCAATGTTCCGAGAGGTTGAAAGTGTCCCCCTTTTTTGATGCTGGACGCTTCGCCGACCACGCACGCCGTGGAACCCCAGACTTCCGGTGCTTTACGAAAACTCCTCGTTAGAAACGTTTTTTTTAGTTTCACTGCATTCTCGTATTCATCGCCCTTGCCAACTTGATTGTTCACCGAGTGAAATTTAAAGGCACTCGAATTGGGCGGCCAGATCGACAACCGCGCGACAGCGACACTCTCCGATCCCCGTCGAACGGCGACACGTGGGGCAACAGCGTGTGACGTCGTGGACGCGTCGCGTCTCGGACGCACACCGGACATGCGGCGGCGGGTGCTTCGCCATCAGCAGCAGCGGCGTCCGAGGCTCGTCGGATCCACCACGGGACGACGTGGCTCCGGCTTGACGACGGTGTCCGTCCACGGCGCGCCAACTGTCTTCCTGCTCGGAAGCGTCGTCGCGTCCCCGGAGACCAGCGACCGCCGTCCGTCATCCGCAGCGGCTGTTGTTGACGTCGTCGCCCGTGCTTCGAGCTCCGGGGTTCTGGGCGCGCCTCACTGCTGAGAAGAGGCGTCGTCCTTGTACCTGTCGTCGTCGTCGTCGTCGTCTTCTTCGTCTGGGTCTCTTCGTCTCTTGGGCGCCGTGCGGCAACGGCTTACTCACGCGAGCGATGACACGTGAGTTTTCTTCCCGACTCTCCGTAAGCAGCACGCGTACTTGTGTGCAGGCTCCAACTTCACTAAATTAGCTCTTTTGCGGAACTGCCCATAGACACTGCTTCCGTGAGCACTACCACTCCTCTCCCCTCCACGGCCCGCCACCCGTGGTTCGACGCGCCGCTGTTTTTGGGATGGGTGCTATGGTAACTGCAGTGTATTTTATGTAATACATATGTTTTGAAGCACAGTGTCTAGATGGCGTTTCACTGTACTCGACGGAACACACAGTTTCGAGTCGAAAATCTAAATGGCGCTTCAAATGCCGGGAGGTCGACTGAAAGGGGGGGGGGGGGGGGGGGGTTGTCCCCCCTCCGTGGGAGTTCCACAACTGAGCGAATCTATAGAGTAACGTTCTTCTTACCGAGGAGAACGAAATCAGTGGTACAAAACGTATAGTACAAGAGGTACGCGCTCAGTAGCAAGTTCACCACAATGGCCGCTGACGTGGTGTCAATGCAAGTCGTGTATACTTTGTTTCACCTTAAAGGGACCATGAAATTACCTTTCTACTTTTTCCAGATAACTTTTACATTAAACCGTCAATGTTCACTGAATGCCGAACAGGCATCCGTTTTCGTCTCGGTTTATTAACTTCTACACAAAAAATTAATGAAATATCGACTTTTTCTTTCTCACCAACTGACCGCAAAACAAGCTGCGGCGTAATTTTGACGGTCGTGACGTACCCTGTTTCCGGAACCGGAAGTTCTCTCGGCTGTAGGAGGATGGGAGCGTTAGCGGCGGCGAGTTGACGGTGTGCCGGTAGGTTTTACTCCGCTGATGGCGCTGATGTCACCGATGTATTTTCTGAATCGGCGCCTCTCATCGCCGCGATAGCCATGGACACATCGCAGCTGAGCGAGATTCAATTAGATATGTTGCGCCGGTATGCCTCTTGGGAAGTGCGGCGAGTCTTCCGGTGAAGACTCCAGAAGTCCACCCAACTGTCATTGTTGGTAAAAGGCGGCCCGTGTCAGTCGTTTGCAAAGCGACGTTGATAGAAACAAATTGCCGGGGCGTTTTTCGCGGCTTCGGAGATGCAGGCGCGAGGCGACGTTAAAAAATATACGTTTGAACTACGAGTGTCAGCAAGAGCCACGTAAATACCTGTTCACACTCGGAGCGGACGCGCGCGTTTGATGGAAGTGCTATATTCGCGCTGTTGGTAAGCGCTTCGGGACCGATCTTTTACGATTGCAACTCGATACTGACGCGACACTCGGCAAAGGAAGGTTGGACCGGCATTGCACGTAGCTCCCACGAACTCTTATAGTTCGACAGTGACGTGCAGTCTGTCAGAATAAAAATGGCATACTAATAACAAAGTTTACATACCGTGTTACGAAGGTAATCCATACGGCATTTATTTAAGCTCTATATCACACAAAAGAAGAAGATAGAATCGACGAGAGTCCCTTTTCGACGACAGTGTTCGTCAACACTGCCTCGGAAAACAAGAGGAAGGGATTCACCTCACCTCTTAATCGAAAATTGAGGTACGCGATCAAAATACGGGAAGGGTCCACAAGGGTGGCGCGGGCATATTCCATTCAGCACGCCAGCTGGTCGTGGGCAGACGGTCTTGGCCAAATACATTTGAAGCAACGCTGCACAGAGTCGGAGTGCCTGCTAGGCCTATCTGCCGAGCTCGCTTGGTCGCGGGTCGGTGAATTCGTGACCATTCTAGCTTTTCTCGGGTGTTTGTGGATCCAGCGTTCTTGTTCGTCGTGGTCTGTTTCAAGTACGTTTTTCTTGCTGATTGAAGTCGGGACGCGCGAGAAGAACACGTAGAAAAATAAACGTTCCTTGATCGTCGCGGCCAAGTAAACATTCCTTGATCGTCGCGGCCAAGTAAACGTTCCTTGATCGTCGCGCCCTACTGCGCACGCGCAGTAGTTGCTTCGTTTACCACACGATAGATGGCGCTTGGCTCTCAGCATTATCAAATTTGCAATTTTCGTCACATCTCTAATTATGCTACAAAATGTGGATCTGAATATTATTTAACAAAAATTTTAGGAAACATTCGCCGGCTATTTATTGTTTACGATCGCGGTGCTGGTGAGGTAGGCTCTTACCCAATAGGCGACGTGGATTCGGGTGACGTGCAGCGATTCCGCGGATGCATCGCAGTGAAAAGGCTGAGAGCTTTCGAATGAAAGAATGCGCAAAAGAGTCCAGTTTTCTTTTAAAAGTTCTATAGCGAATAATTGTTTTTGGCTCCCTATTTTTGAGTTTTTGTGTTTCTGTTCACACCTTTTACGACGATCGGTGGATGAAATTCGATTTCAGAATCGTTTCATGGTCCCTTTAAGGGCCAGCGTAACAGAAAATCCAAGAGCGAGTTCCATACTTTCAACGTCTCTGCCAAGAACGCGCGCTTGCGCAGTGTAAGCACCGTTCGGGGCAACATGCCCGCGATTGTAGCTTTGGTTTCGATCGCGCGCAAAGTGGAGCAAACTGTAAAACTATGCTTTATTTTGTAAGTTGTCTTCATTGCTAGCAAGGGCACGGGCGCTAGAGAATCGCCGTGGAGAATGCATTTTTCGCACGAGCATTCACTCATGGCGAAGGAGCTCTGAAGAGCCACGCGGTCGTGCTCATACGTTCGTTAGCACTGAAGAGAACTTGTGAGTTCCAGCGTAGAATATTGCGAAATACGAACGTTGGACACCGCAGTCAACTGTATGGACAAGTCCGTTGGTTTGTCCACCGTTTCTTTCGGCAATACGACGAATGTCTTGTACAAGCCCACCAGACGGCGACACCGAAATGGACACGCGTAATATCGACACCAAAAAAAAAAAAAAAAAATCAAGAATTAGATTTTTTTTTCTTTTTTTTTAATTTTGGATGTGAGGATATTTTAGCATCTTCCATTAATTGGGTCAGCACGTATATAGAGCGTGTCGATCTGCCAATATGAATATCGCCAGAGCATCCCTACAGTACTTCTCGTCGCCACTGGCCCACACGGAAGGCTAGGGATTTTAGTTTCTGGAAACCGCTTCCAGAGAGGAAGCTTCCGCTCCGCGCCTTCTAAAGTTTGCACCTGAGTCCTGTAGTGTTTGTTGTGCTCCAAGCGGAAGTAAAAAAAAAAAAAAAGCAAGGGGGGGGGGGGGGGGTTCTAGTTTCTTTCATTACCCCAATACGTAGGAAAATCGAATATTGTGTGCTGTACTAAAGCGGAATTTATTTGTTTATTTTTTTATTTATTTATAACATACTGCAGACCAAGATGGTCCAAGCAGGAGTGAATAAGAACGAGTAAATCACACACCGTACATGACAATATGCAAGCAATGCCTTCGACAGGAAGTACAAATAAGGAACTTTTATACAGAGCATAAAAAGCCACCAGCAGCAGAAGGAAATGTAGCAGTGAGGACCTATGAAGTTATGAACTGGGACGAAACGGCTAACTGAGTGGGAAGAGAATTCAAGTCACTAATTGTCCTGGGGAAAAAAGAAAATTTAAAAAGATTGCTGCGAGCAAAGTAAGCTGCCAGTAAGTGTGGCTGATAATGTCTGGTCTGTCTCGTAGTAACAGGGTTGTAGGTATGAGTGCCGATTAATAGAAAGCCTATCATTTGCAGGAAGATACAAGAACTTCAACCTAACCTTTTTTCTTCTTTCCTGTAACAAACCAATTTGGTTTATTTGCATTTGTGAGGAGGGAGAGTCGGATCGTTTGAATTTATCGTAAATAAATCTGACTGCCCGCCTTTGAACTCGTTCTAGTTTATTTATATCTTTTTTGGTAAAGGGGTCCCATAGAATGCTGGCGTATTCAAGCTTAGGTCTTACGAGTGATTTGTACGCTACTAATTTTACATTAGAGGGCGTATTCTTTAGTTTGTGCTGAATCAATCCAAGCTTCCTAAAAGCAGCAGATGTTATGTCGTCTATATGTTTAGACCAGCTCAAATGTTTGTCAAATGTCAGTCCAAGATGCTTATAATTATCTACCTCAGAAACGTTATAGTCCCTTATTTTGTACTGAAAGGAAAATATTTTTTTTTTTGGTTCGTGATTCTAAGAAAAACAGTTTTCGCAAGATTCAGGCTCATCTTCCATTGGTCGCATCATTCCTGTATAGAATTTAAACTCAAATTCAGTGCAACTTGATCACTCGGACACGTTACTTCTTTAAACAACGCACAGTCATCCGCGAATAAACGGATGCTCACACCTGGGGCAACAATAGAAACAATATCAATAACATATATCAAAAACAGTAATGGCCCCAGGACACTTCCTTGGGGTACTCCGGAAGTCTACATCAAGCATCTCTGAGCAGCCAGCACCAACCTCTACATACTGTTTACGGCCACGCAGATAGGAGCCAATCCATTTTACTATGGCTGGATCAAGACCAATCCTTTGCAATTTCAGGAGTAGTTTTCCATGTGCTACTCTGTCAAAAGCCTCGCTGAAGTGGAGGAATAAAACATCTATCTGTTCAGATTTGTTCAACGTGGATGCAAATTCGTGTACTGTGGTAACAAGCTGAGTTACTGTAGAATACCCCTTCCGGAATCCGTGCTGAAACTCGGTCATTAAGTTATTTCTATCGAGGAAGTTAGTTATCATATTTGGAATCACGTGTTGTAGTAGCTTACACGATGTACACGTCAAAGAAATTGGTCTGTAGCTGCTCATAGATAGGTGGTCCCCTTTTTTAAACACCGGCACAACTCGTGCCAAGAGCCAATCATTTTGCAGAACGCCCGACAAGAAAGGAACTCGAAAAATCACTGTTAGAAAGCGTGCCAAGGGATCCGCAAAACGACGCAAAAAGGCATTGGGTATCTTATCGGGCCCAAAAGACTTTTTGGTTTTTAAATTCAGTAACATAGAAAAAATTCCTGCATGAGATATGAAGTCGGCGTTCAGATGTGACGATTCACGATTTTCACACTCGTACATTTCAGCGTCGGAAAATACTGACTGAAAGTAGGCATTAAAATGACGAGCGATTGTTGTGTCATCAGCAACCACCGTACCGTCAACAGATATTGACTGATTGGTTTTTCTTTCGTTGCTCAAATAGCTCCAAAACTTCTGAGGATCATTTGTAAGAAAATTAGTCAGTGCGTTGGAAAAGTAATAATCACGGGCTTGTTAAATGCATCGTCCAGCTCGCTCTGCATGTTCTCTAGCCGACCGTTGTTAGCACGTTTTGTTTTTCTAAGGCGTTTAATCCTTCGCTTTAAAGGGGTACGGAAACGAAATTTAAGTGCCGATCTTTTTGCATAAATATGGGCTAGGGACAGGCACCACCTCGGAAATATCTATATCGCGCTGTAAAAGACAGGAGAACTAATTTTAAACCTAACTAAACGATTTCAAATTCACATCTGGTGGATGGTGTGAAAGTTCTCGTGGACATCATCTGTGGCATAGGAGCAGCGCCGTTCTGCGGAAATACGGCGTGCCGGCAGAATTAGCCTAGGCCTGGACGCGTTTGCAAAGCCTTGGCGGAGAATGCCAAAGCGTAGTTGGCCACAGTGAGCTAGTTCTCGTTGTGGCTCTTTGCACGACACGACGCGAGCACGCTTCTGGTTCTGAAGGTTTCGAGCTGAACGTAGAGGGAAAAAAACCAAGAAGTGGAGAAAAAGAGACACACACTGCTGGACTATCAACCATTTACTGAAATTCTTCTTTTTCATCTACCCTCATGAGTTATACTATTTACAGGAATTCTTCTTTTTCATCAAAAAGGAAATTGTTGTGTGTATGTTTATACAGCAGAAGTTAGTCTGCCTCAGTGGGCGTCTGGTGTCTCAGCTGTAGATGAGCAATTTAGCCAGTGTGGTACAACCGCTAGCCTGGGGTCTTTAACGTGCACCACGCAGTAGTGATACACGACCGCACGCCGGTACGATGCTCATCCAGATCGAAACGGGCAGGGGCGGGGGTAACTTCCCAGGGGTAACTTCTTGTTCTTCGGTATGATATTCGGTGGCTAGCGTTCACATGTTCCTGACTAGGTTTCTCACTTGGGGCGCTCCCAGAAGATACAGTTTTTCTTTCGGAATTAGCGGAAACACAACAACCAGCTTGCAAGGGAAATCCTGGAGTCTCTGGACTATTGAGGCGCACGGGGATGACTGCGTGAGTGCCGCCTCCACTACGCTATTTCCGAAAGAAAAACTGTATCTTCTGGGGACGCCCCAAGTGAGAAACCTAGTCAGGAACATGTGAACGCTAGCCACCCAATATCATACCGAAGAAGAAGTTACCCCTGGGAACTCAATAGTATAATTCATGAGGGTAGATGAAAAAGAAGAATTCCAGTAAATAGTATAATTCATGAGGGTAGATCACTCTCCCCCTTGCTATTGCTGGGTACTAACGGTTATTTCTACTTACCGGTTCCCTGGAGCTATACTACTTTTGCGGTGTGAAACTAACACGGCGAACCGAACGCTCGTGGCACATAAAATACTGGTATGGTCGCGAACGACGTTATGGGCAAGCTAGAACGTACAGTACTCGGATATTACTACTAGGCGAGATCGTCACACGTTACGCCATCAAGCTTGCAACGCTCGCAACTACGATACCCTTGGCAGTGCAGGAACTATTGACGTCACCGGCGCGATACGCAATGCGCTTCTCGCTGGCCGACTTTGAAGCGAAAGGAAGAGAGCTCGCGCTCACGTCATTTCGTTTCCGTACCCCTTTAAGTGAATTATTTGCCGATTGATCCAGGGGTTAGCCTTATTTACGCGCTTTGCTTACTAGGGACAAAATGATCCAAACAATAATGGCAGATAACCTTAAACTTGTTCCATAAAACATGCACGTCAGAGCTGTTAAAACTGTCAAGTGCCATTTCAAGATAGTGCAGGATGCATTCATCATTGGCGTTCGAAAAGTCTTTAATGATTTTAACTTCACTTTTCCGTTCAGATAGTTTTTTCGCCAAAGTGCAACAAAAGTAAACAAGCTTATGATCGGATATTCCCCTCTCGACACTGATCGTATATTCAGATATACATCTACTAACAAACACAAAATCTAGAATGGAGTGGCTTGTATCTTGCTCCCGTATGTTTTCCCATACAACTTGCTGGAGATCATAGGCAAACATAGTGCCAAAACAATTTCACTATGCTGACATGAATCATCTGACAATCGAGTCCAATCTATGCCTGGGAGGTTGAAATCACCTATGACTGCAAGCTTATTGTTCCGGTACAAGGACATGTGGTTATATATTTGATTTAGAAAGTCGGGTGGAGAATTGGGAGCTCTATACACAGCGTACAGAACAATGCTGTTGCCCCAGCAATTCAGCTCTTCTTTTTATGTCGAAACGGTGATCCACGCGGGCGTCCTAAAAAATTCGAGATTACGACCACGCGTGACCTTTTCTTCTTGTTAAAAACACGACCAAACTCTCGGCTCGCCTCTTTTTTTTTAGATTTACCTCAGAAAAAGGGGAGTGTTGCGTTTTTAGAAGGAAACAACGTCACGCATGATCTTAATCTGAGGTATTTTCAGGATGCTTAGGGCGCATAGATTGAGCTTGCGCATTACAAACAGCTCCCCGACTGTTCAGAAAAGCGGCGGTTTCCGGCACGCAACGAACGACGGCATTCTTCGCGCGGTGAAGTTGCGTAGGATCCAAATTGCGACGTGAGGCGACGGTTTTGTCAGCTCTCCAAGTTTCCAAAAAGTGACGTGTGGTCGTGTTTGCACGCAGAGCGGTGCCTCGCCCGCTTAATACCGGGGGCCCAGTGTCATACAACTATTTCTATACCAGATTACACGTGAGCGAATCTGTAGTCTGGCGTGGACACTATCGAATCCTTTCAGAATTACAGGCTATTCAGGTACATGCTGAACGTGGCACCGGCCACAAGCTCCTTATTGGAACGCTCCAGTGGGTGTACCCTCTTCGCAGTCTGCAGGACGCGCGTATTTGCCGCTTCGGAAAGTGATCGAAACATGCGTCAGTTGCAGCAACTCCGGCGATGGCTCCCGCTATCAGCTCCTTGTTAAAAAAGCGACATTAGAGCCACGAAAAAAAGAAAAGTGTTGGCTTCGGAGTAACGTTATTTCATCCATCTTGGTGCCTAAAATCATTGTCAGTAGTTAGTATCCCTAGCTTTATCTGAAACCGCAAGGAACGTTTTTTTTCCATCCTCCAGAAATCTTAAGAGAGTCTGCGACAGGGTAATACGATATCTCCCGAGGTTCCGGACGCCGTGTTTTCTGAAGCTCAGGGGATCGCATTTTCGAATCGTTACTATCGTACTTGCGTCCGCTCTGCGCTAAGAACCAAAATGGCGGCGCCCCCTAGAAAATTGGAGAAAGGAAAGCCGGTAATCTAAGCGCGTACGTATTTCGTGGCTCTAGGTCTGTAGTATATACGACATACGTGTCTCCTTTGGAGACTCGGTGAGTCGCGCGCTTCTCCTTGTTTTCGGCGCGAACTTTCGTTCGAACCTCGAGCTTTCTCTGGTTCGGCAAACCTTCGAACTTCTAAGCAAAATTGGACGAAGTTTGACCAACAAACAGTCTTGTCCGACTTCTACGCACAAACTTTTAATTTTGACTAAAAAACTTCACTTAAAGTAGTTCATTTCATTTTATTTTTATCTTTGTTTTATAAAATGATTGCCAATGTTCACACAATACGAAAGGCAAAAATACGTATTTTAAGAAAAAAAAAAAAAGAAACCCGTGACTGAGGAAGAAAATAAAGGACGACCCAACGCACAGACTCGTCTCAAAATATGTTCAACGTTCACCAGCTAGTTTGCGTCCTGACATTTTTGTGCGTCAAAGATATCCGCTTTTTAAAACGTTTTTGTTAGCTTGATCATGTGAAACGACGAAACAATCTCCCCAGCAAATATTGCACGTTTGCCCCGCCAGGTGGCGCTACCTCGTGCTTAGACAAAATGGCTAGGTGGCGTAAGCTACCGCCCGATCCAAAGGGCTCAGCCGTATTCATCCATCCATTCATCCATCCACCTTGTTTGTTTTTTTTTTCTTGCGCATGTGCGCAAAAGTCAGGTTTTAGTTGAAACTTTTTTTTTTTTTTTTTTTTCGAACGTTGCGATACGCGGCTTTCAGGAAAGTCGAGTTTGGTGGAAACTCAAAGCTTCGCAGGTTCGCGGACATTCCCCGCCGATATATAATCACCGCGCTGCAGCCCCAGACGCCGCCGCTGTTACGCCTTCGGGTAGAAAGCCTAGATTTAAAAGGGGAGAGCAACTCGAACCACGGAGAGCGTTTCGCAATCTAATGGCGGACGCTTCCCGCGCAGAGATTGGTCACGAGTGCGCATGCGTCGAATTATTCGCGTGGCGAGCAGGAAAGTGGGCCACGTGACTTCGATCGAGCAATCGGAAACACTGTACTCTGGGCACACTACCTTCGGGCAGTCGCAGGGGGACTCCCAGCGGCCGGCAGTGCGTGACACGACTCCGGCGTGCTGCCGTCAAGACCCCCCCCCCCCACACACACACACACACACATTTTTTTTTTTTTTCGTGACAGGTGTTGCGTGTTGCGGTGGTCGAAACGTGAGTCCCAGAATGACGATGGGGTTAGCTACGAGCGACCGAGCATGCGGGCTTCCTGAGCCAGATAGCCGACGGCGCCCCCCGAAAGGAAGAACAACAATATCCGCACCACGCAGAGGATCGTCTGGAGAATTTGATAGATTCCTGGGCTCCCCCCCCCCCTTTCCCCTCCCTCCCCCCCCCCCCCTCCCTCCCCACCGACGATGCCCCTTTTCGTTTCGTGTTTCGGGATGATTAGCGACGAGAGTGGGTATTTCACCCCGGTGACGCGACTGCCTGACGTGTTGCAGACAGACCATGTCTGGATCGATCTATATCCACTTAACTTGTATGTGGCTGTGTCCTCTGTTTTTTTGGTTTTTTTTTTTCTATTGACCTTTATGTACGTATAGGCTTTTTGGTTTTGTTTTGTTGCGCAAGGGCGCACTAATGAGAGGGCCATAATGCGACTTTGTAATTTTCATGAGTCGAGCGCGGAGGGATGCAGTTTGACCCTTTTTTATGTGGTTAATGTAAGCGTGACATCATCATCCTACGTTGGTGTCTTTGCCGAAGTTGTGGTTCAGTATATCCTACGAACGAACAAATGAATCGCATATTGTTATGTTTTAAACAATATATCGGACTGCGTAAAGAAAAAAAAAAAAAGTGTGCCTGTTTTTGTTTTGTTTTTGTAAGCGCGGTTGTCTTTATGTATGGGTTCTAGTACGTACCTTAAAATTAGTGAAACGTCGACGAACGACTGTTGCAGTAGCTCCGTGCTTTACTTCCGGGCGGTAGCTTGCGTTGCCTAACGGTTGTATTACTAATTACCCTGAACAGAAATGGCCTTTGTATCTTAATACCTTTTCCAAGACACAATTCCTAATTTAAAAAAAAATATTTTTTTCTATTTTTAACACGATTCAAATTAATATGAAGCAGACGTTATCCAGCGTTTTTACAGGTAAACATTTAGTGTTTAGACATTCCGTGTTTTTACATTGTTTCTAACGTTTCCATAAATTTCTTCTATTTGATCAGCTGACTAGCGCAGCTCGTTAGCTGGCAGACGGGTAAGGCTTAGCCAAACGTGGAATACTTAGGCCTACGTCTTCGCCAAGTATGGTACCGGAAGGGGTTGGTGCACGAAAGCACCCAATTTTGAAAACCCCGTGTCAAATGTTCCGCTGGTAAACACCCCGTCCTTTTTGCCCCGCTTTCAGAAGCCCCAGTTTCGGAGCCCATGACGCGAACACCCCGTGTCACACGGTGGCCTGGTCAGTCTGACGGCGAAGCATTCTGCTTTAAATTCTTCTTTATTATTATTATTTACAATATTGAAATAAAAAAAAAATTTACTTTATGATGCATAATCTTTTCTTTATAAATCCGGTGTTCAATATTATATAGCTTTTTTTTTTTTACGTTCTCACTGCAATGTACTATCGTGGCACTGTTAGCTATAACACGGCAGCGGCGGCCGTTCCGTACCCCCAGCGCCGCATAGCAGGCGCTGTCCGAAACTCCGCGCATGCGCCGTGTGGCGGACTCGCTCTTCCCGCCTACGAGCACGCCCTCGCTTTGTCGTCTGCTAGGGCACAGAGCAGACAACGCCACAGCGCTCGCCAATTTTCGCTGAACACGGTTCAGCGAACCACCGCGTAGGATGTGCCCACGGTTGATCCCCTGACACCGCTGGCTAAGGATAATCATCGCCACTAAATGTAATATCACGATAGATTACATTTTTTTATGGGACAAACTTGCAGTTATACTCCGTTTCACTTTAGGTCTCAGCGCAGCGGACGCTACGAGACGATCGGGCCAACCAAGGAGCGACAAAAGCGCACTTTTTGCACCTGATTGAGTCCCCCGGTGATGCACTCCGTGACGTTGCACCTTTGCCGCTATTTGATTGGCTCTGTCGTTTTGTAGCGTACGCTGCTCTCGGACTTAAGGTGAAACGGAGTATAACAGTCTATTTCTGTACCACACCTGCTGCGCTCATACTGGTTTGCGAACGCATTTTGTTAAAGATGATTTGCGCACGCCTGTTTCTGAAAAAGCAAAAAAAAAAAAAAAATGTAGACGGGGTTAATGCCCCAATGACTCTGCAATTTGCCCCCATAAAAATCGCCGGTCGAAAATGAGTTTGAAACCAGTTCGCTATGGGAAAGGTACCAGACGAGCAGCACTGTGGCATCGCCTGCTCTGCACAGTCAAAAGGTTGTCATTAAAACTTCAATCAAAAGGTTGTCATTAAAACAACTGCCCTAATGAAAAGTGCTAACATGGGATACTAACCTAAGCGTTAAAATGTGGTGGCCGCCAATACCGATTAGAAGTCGAATTAAAGAAAAAAAATCACAGGAGTCGTGTTCGCGCTAACAGTGTCGCGCACTGTACGTTGGAATGTTTTCCATTCCATGAAACTGATTCACTGTAGTATACGTGGAACAATGTAACGCTTTTTCAAAGGAGAGTTCCGAGGAACGACCTTGAACGCCTCTCCACTGTACTTTCTGCCTGCCAGGTTCCGAGATTCAAGAAAGATTACCTAACGCGCGAGGACAGGTCCATTATATTCCGTGCAATAAGAACTCGAGGCGGAAGCGCAGGCGAGACTTTTCTCTTTCTTTCCTTTTTCCTCTGGCCTTTTTTCTTTTTCTGATTCCCCATTCCTTGCCTCTCCGCCCCTCTTTTTTCCCGAGAAGTTATTCTTTTCATCATTTGCTCCAAGTCACATTTCGGGGCTGTTCGCATCCTCCTCCTCCGCCTCCACGGTCCTTTGGTCCTCGTGTTCTAGGTTGGCCGTCGCCTTTTTTTGCTATATTTGTATTGTTCCCCTTTGTACTCCTTCGTTGCGGCGTCATATTTTTTTTCTAGTCTACCACTTTTATTTTCTCGGGAAAACATTCTGATCTTGGTGTCTGGTGCACCTCTATCCTATTCTGTGGCGCCCTCTTCTGACTTCCGTCCGTGACGTCACGATCAGCATTTGCCTCGCCGTGACGTCACGAGATGTAATCCCGGCTAAATGTATTATCAGTTGCGAAGTAAAAGTTAGACTCTGTGTGTGAAAAGCACGATGGAAGGTTGGAGTCGTCGCATTCTTAAACCAACACCGTCAAAGTTCGCAGTCTGATTTTGTTCCCATTTCCGTCGATGAAAGCAAAATTAATTTTAGAAAAATTAAGACGCCATAACGAATGTTTGGCCAATCGCGAATGCTTACCACAGCGACGCGTTTGGTCGCGCACGTCGCCTAATACAATGAACCGCAGCGCATGCATACGAACCATCGAGGCCAATCCATTGGAGAGTGACTGTCACGTGACCTTCGGGAGTAGCGCAGCGAAGCGAGGGGTGCGTAGTCACGTGATGCCTTCACAACGCGCTGTTGGCTGAGATGGCTCGTTGCGTGCTCTGCGGTTCATCGTGAGGTGAAACGGAACATAAGCGCTTTGGGTTCGGACGTATCCGATTTTCGACGGGTGAGCGGGTATTCGGGGCGTATTTGCGAATATTTGCACCCTTTCTCTAAAATCAAATTGATCGCTTGGGGGTCGTTTGACGACCGAGACACGGGTTAAACATTAATGAGACCTGCGCAAAGGCATTTATTAAAAGAGGAGAATTGAGGAGCAGTATGTTGAGGAATCGCCTTTTCCATCGTTTTATTAAATGGTTGCCTTCTCAGACTTTCTGCGGTCGAACCAGTAGCTGTAACGCACAGGATGTATCGAGCAGCGACTGAAAATAAATGGAAAAAAAATGACACTTGAAACAAATATATTATTCGGTCGGGTTAATGTTTTACATCGCGGCAAATGTCAGGTTACGAATGAAAAGTGATAGTTAGCAATCTGAATACCTAAAATCCACTAACTGTTTGTTTTTCTTAAAATATTTGATTTATTGGGCACATTCCAATTAGAGATTCTATTCGCGCTGTTTAACGGCGACCTCACGCCATCTCCGAACTTAATCCCTTTGCACCGTTTTTTCTAGACTCATCTGGTGTTACGCTCAGTGTGTTTTCTCCTACAGCGTAGCTTGTGCAAGTATGATACATCCGAGTGGAGAGTTCACAGAGGCAAGAATTGTGTTGCGCGCGAGTACAAACTTTCTACATTCCGTTACAGACAAACCGGCACATCGGCGTCTCTACGAGATTAAATTTACCATGTAAGATCACTTTAGGTTCCTTTGGAGGGTGTTTTACATCTAAAGCCCATGTTCACACAGTTGCGTTTGACTGCGTTGCGGCTGCGAGACACCAGTCTATCTATGCTGGAACGCAAACTAAGTGATGTAGAAAACTGCATCGGGCACTGATTGGCTATTCTCTCGGGTCACGTGACATAACGTTGAAATGTAGTTTTTCCCTATGCAGTTTGAGCTATGCTCGTAAAATGATGCAGTTGGCCGTGACGTCAAAATGTCGTCACGATGCACTTTGACGATGCAGTTAACTGAGTGGTCGAGACGAAGCCAGAGATCAATCTGCATCGTAAAAGATGGCGACCCTAACATATGCATCTCTACTGTTGGGTTCGCCAGCGGATCGAGTTTTTAGAGATCACCGGGATGCTTTCGAGAGGAGCGATGCGAGGTTTGTGGGCGAATATTGGCTGACCAAAGGGGTGACTCGCTGGCTGTGCGACCAGCTTCGCGGAAAGCTCCCGGCGTCGCAAAGGGCCCCGTGTGCCGACGGTCGAACAACAAGTCCTCGCAGCTTTACGCTTCTACGCTGCTGGCGGCTTCCACAAAACCGTCGGGAGCGACGAAAACATTGGTGTTCGCTAGTGCTCAGTGAGTCGCGTACTTGTTGATGTCACCAACGCTATCATCGATTGCCTCGGATCGAAGTGGCTGTGTTTCCAGCAAACTCAAGCAGAGAAGGCGCTCACAAAAAGGAAGTTCTTCGAGCGATGCAAGCTCAGCGGCGTGGTCTATAAATAGTCTAAATACTCTTACACGATTCAACACGATTGTGTTTTCATTTGAGCGCACCCCATATAAGCGATTTGGCTGAGCGAAAAACCAAACAAGCAACGGTAACAGGCGTAAGTTCAGCTATACTCTGTTTCACCTTGTGTTGTACCGCAGCGAAGGCTACAAGCGCGAGCTCCTTGCTCTAGGGCACATCTCGGCGGCACAAGCTCTCGTGCACCAAGGGCAGCTGCAAACGCTATGAGCTCGCGCTTCTAGCCTTCGCTGCGGTACAACATAAGGTGAAACGGAGTATAGTTGGTTCATACTTCAGGTAGAGAGAGATATATATACACTTTATTTTAAAACAATTACTTCAGGTAAGGTCAGCTGAACTAGAATAAACATACACATAAAGAAAAGACCATACCACCATACACACCGTGGGACTAACAACTGATTTTCTCTTTCCTCTTCTACTGCGAACCCAACTTGAGGGAAATATTCTCTTTTCTTCTTTTTTGCTTCCTACTTCACCGAAACTTTAACGCCCAAAGGAACATTTTTTTTTTCTCGTGCAGCACGAGAGGCGTAAAAAGGCCTGGGGCCTTTTTAACGTGCACCACGTATACACTTTTTTCGTTTAGCCTCGCACCCAGCCACGTCGTCCCCATATCCGGTATGCGTTCCGAAAAAAAAGCAAGAGATTACAACCCCGAACAAGTAAAAAAGTATAGAAGGGTCATAACAAGAACGACTGACGGTTGCAATTAATATGTTAACACATTCTACTGCCGAGGGGAGAAGAAAGCGACGTTTTCACGCATACCGGAAGTGCCAGAATTGAAGATGGCGGCGCCCCCGTAGAAAAGGTGTATACTTCGTGTCACCTTATTTTGTACCGCAGCGAAGGCTAGAAGCGCGAGCTCATAGCGTTGGCAGCTGCTCTAAAGTCACGAGAGCTTGTGCCGCCGGGATGTGCCCCAGAGCAAGGAGCTCGCGCTTGTAGCCTTTCCTCCGGTACATCATAAGGTGAAACAGAGTATAGTATACTCTGTTTCATACTTAGTGTGCAACGCTGTCAAAGCTACTGGCGCGAGCATGGGGCTTGATCTCGTTGATCAGTTGCACGCGTTCTCGCGCAAACTAAACCATAGATGAAGCCACGCGCTCGCGCCAGTAGCTTTGACAGCGTTGCACGCTAAGTATGAAAAAGAGTATAGTGATACACGACCGCACGCCGGTACGATGCTCACTGTCTGTCTATGCTGGAAAAAACGGTGGAGAAACTGCATCGTGACGTCGCCGGTGGGAGGAGCCTAATCTCCATCGCCAACAAACTACATCGGAAGAGAACTGCACTGTGACGGGTCCGGTGACGTCGCCGATCTGTGGCGATTGCGTTAAAGGGGCGGTGCAACGATATTCAATTGGACTGTTTTTCACTTTACACGAGCTTACTGGCACTTGTGGGACTCAAGGATACTCGCACGCAACGCCACTGACCAAGAAACTCCTTTGTTGCGCTGTAATTTCGAGGACAAAACCGAGTGTTTTCATTCAATCTCTCCTTCGCAAAACCTGATGACGTAGCTGGGCAGTAGCAGTAACGCCCAGTGACGATATCTGAATGCGGCTCATAGATTGGACCCGAGCATTGCGTGGGCACTCGATTTGGGCTCGTGATAATTTATAGCTCAAGAAGAATTCGGGTAGTTTCCTGTGTCCAATCGCTGCAATGACGACAACAGCCGAACCATAACAATGTCTAGAACTCAGCGCGTGTCCTGTGCCTTGCCAACCCCAGCGCATGGCTATGATCAACATTGGCGGCATATAATAGCTCCAGATCACGTGGCCGCTTGTTCTGGCTGCGAGTTGAGGGGGTGAACTCTGCTCGTTTTTCTTTATTTTTTTTCTGCGACTTCGATTGCGTGTGGTGAAAAACGAACGGGTATTTCACAGGTTATTACCGTCAGGGATCCATTCTAAGCGGTATTTGCGCAAAATACAAAAATCGTTGCATCGCCCCTTTAAAACTACATCGTTTTTTTTCTCCCTACAGGGAATTTCGGAGAATCGCCGAGTGGGCTCGCGCACACCAGCTCGGAGCACGTGGAGCAAAAGCTCGCGCTGCAGAACCCAGGCACCCTGGGTTCAATTAGAGCCACTCTATAGACCTTTCCAAAAACGAGCTTGTGGCCGGTGCCATTTTGAGCGTTCGTGCGTATGGCGCGTGCTTTGCTCGCTTTCCGAAGCGACGAACACGCACGTGCTGGGCTGTGAAGATCGCACGCTGGACTGTGATTTTGTAAACATTGGAAAGGTCTTATATGGGGTGCACTCAAATGAAAACACAATCGTGTTGAATCGTGTAAGAGCATATAGAATATTTATAGATCACGCCGCTGAACTTGCATCGCTCGAAGAACTTCCTTTTTGTGAGCGCCTTCTCTGCTTGAGTTTGCTGGAAACACAGCCACTTCGATCCGAGGCAATCGATGATAGCGTTGGTGACATCAACAAGTACGCGACTCACAGAGCACTAGCGAACACCAATGTTTTCGTCGCTCCCGACGGTTCCGTGGAAGCCGCCAGCAGCGTAGAAGCGTAGAGCTGCGAAGACTTGTTGTTCGACCGTCGGCACACGGGGCCCTTTGCGACGCCGGGAGCTTTCCGCGAAGCTGGTCGCACAGCCAGCGAGTCACCCCTTTGGTCAGCCAATATTCGCCCACAAACCTCGCATCGCTCGTCTCGAAAGCATTCCGGTGATCTCTAAAAACTCGATCCGCTGGCGAACCCAACAGTAGAGATGCATATGTTAGGGTCGCCATCTTTTACGATGCAGAATGATCTCTGGCTTCGTCTCGACCACTCAGTTAACTGCATCGTCAAAGTGCATCGTGACGACATTTTGACGTCACGGCCAACTGCATCATTTTACGAGCATAGCTCGAACTGCATAGGGAAAAACTACATTTCAACGTCATGTCACGTGACCCGAGAGAATAGCCAATCAGTGCCCGATGCAGTTTTCTACATCATTTATAGCATCCTCGATCATCCGCACCGGTGCGCACCGGTGCATGGAGGTGCGCCCCGTCGTCTTCGATCAAGTGCACCGGTGCGCACCGGACGTCCTCGATCAACGGGGCGCACCCTCCCGGTGCAGCTTTTCGTTGCCCCAACGCGCACCGAGAAAATCGACGGTGCGCCGGGGTGCAGTCCCATCAGGCATTGCGGCCAGGAGCGGGAATCGAGGAGATGGCGGGAATAGCAGACGCGCAGTCTGTCTAGGTGGCGACCTTCCGAAAACGAACACGCCTCGCATCTGCGCTCGATGAATTCCTCAGCTTTTCTGAGAGCGAGACGACGAGCTTCTTATCATCACCGCGGTTACCGGCGATTGCTGCGGTGGCAAGGAGCGCTCGAAAGGTATGAACGTCGTGGAAAGCGTTGCAAGGCGTTTCGATGACACCGAGGTACGGCCATTATGTGGTGGTTCTCTTTCTCGAACCAACAATGATGGGCAGCATATACCTGTGAAATTGTCACCCACTTCGTGACGCCACCGACAATCACGTCCACGATGTTCATTCGTGTGGGACCGCGAAATCCGCGAGTAAAAAAACAGGAGAAATTGACAGCAGACGGGCACCGCGCGCGGACCTACGCAAGAAAAAACAAACAAAATGCGAGGTGACGCATGGTGGAGCTCGCCGCGGTGCACCGCCGCGCCGCAGTTTGTCTTCGATGTCGCACCGACTTCGTGTTGCACGACCGAGGAGCGCTGTGCTCCGTCCAGGTTTCAGGGCGATTCCGGTGCGAGTTGATCGAAGATGCTATTAGTTTGCGTTCCAGCATAGATAGACGATAAACGGGCAGGGGCGGGGATTGAAACCAGGGTGCCTGGGTTCTGCAGCGCGAGCTTTTGCTCCACGTGCTCCGAGGTGGTGTGCGCGAGCCCACTCGGCGATTCTCCGAAATTCCCTGTAGGGAAAAAAAAACGATGTAGTTTCAACTCAATCGCCACAGTTCGGCGACGTCACCGGACACGTCGGTGCAGTTCTGTTCCGATGTAGTTTGTTGGCGATGGAGATTAGGCTCCTCCCACCGGCGACGTCACGATGCAGTTTCTTCACCGCTTTTTCCAGCATAGACAGACAGGACATCCCTGCTGCTTATATCGCGTGCCAAGAAGATTCCTTGAATTGGATTCCACGCTTCATACGAAGCACAGATGTGCCGGTGCCTCGCTTTCGGTTCTCGCCGCAACGCAGTCAAACGCACTCAAACGAAAGTGTCTGAACGAGCTTTGGAGAGACTGCCGACTACCCTGTTTTCTTCTAAACTGTATACACGCTTTACAGTAGCTGTGCATGGGCGCCGCCATAACTGACCTTCAGTTTTTGTTCCCTCTTATTCCGTTCGCTTGACTTCATCATTTCCACAGCAGGACAGGTTATTGCCATTTTAAGTGTTACTGTGTCCTTCCCCCCAGCATAGGTCGTTGTGGAGACTCGTCAACGCCCGCTTCAGTGGCTCGTCATCTCGGTAAGACAAGAGAAGGGCGGCTATGGCGGCTTCGTTTCACCTTATGTGCGAGCGAAGGCAAAGCTGGAAGCGCGAGCACGAAAGCTCCGTGCGTTCAGGCTTTGCTCGGGCGCGCGAGCTGGGGAGAACTGCAAAAAGCGCTGGTCTCGCGCTTCTAGCTTTGGCTTCGCTCGCAGATAAAGTGAAACGAAGTATAGCGAATTTGATGACGGATCGAGGGTTTCAATTCCGATGTGCAATCACTCCGGGTAATATGTTGCAGGCTGAAGATCTGAGGTCATCTTAGATATCCTTACTAATCCTCTCTCTCTCTCTGTCCTCAGTCATTCGCTGGGGTGTTTCATATAACGAGCAAGATGTCAGGACGCCAGCCAGCTAATGAAAATCTTTCTTCCATCTTTTTCTTAAATTTTGAATACGTGCTTCTTTATCTCGTTCTTTGACTCGTTTGGCAGCGAGGGCGCAGTGTCAGCACGATTCGGCCGTCCTCAAATCTTGGGCGGCTCAAGCGGCGTCGAGGGTGATGGCTCTCCTAAACATCTGTCTTATGGCGATGCTACCGTAATTCAGCTGACTCGCGGGCGTTATTAACGAATATCCGAGGACCCTTATTAGCAAACCTTCTCATTAATTGCAATCCGGAATTAATAAGGGGAGCCGTTCTCCAGGTCGCCACCGTCACGGCTGTTTTATTCCTCGCCTAAGGCTCATTGAGAATAAGGCCGTCCATAATCTTTTATTGTTACGTATTTGTTCTGTTTCATCTTCTTGGCCATCTAAATTTAAAATTAGTTCGTTTCTTACCTGGTAGGGTTTGCGTTCCGTTTATTTCCCTCCGCTCGGGTTCGCGGCGCTTCTAAGTGGCAATTGGGGTTTTTATCCAAGAGAATGGAAAGTAATTTAGTTTTTAGTTCTTTATTCTTTCTCACCTTTGAGATGGTTTTAAGTTTTAAAACCGCTCTTGCGTTGGTCACCCGTTGCTTCTTCGCTTGAGATTGCGGAGGGGCGAAGCCTCATTTTACTCTCCTAATAAAATCTTCAAAATATTTAAAAAAAGCCGTCCTTCTTTATTTTGTTTTTGCTTCTATTTATTTATGCGGAGAAGCGAGCAAATGACGCGCTATTATATTTCACCACGGCAAGGCGAAACGACTTGCCGTACATTAAACACGAAAAAATGAAACCTTCTATACCCCACTCGAATCTCGATATCCTTCAAGGTTATATATTTATATTTCTTGATCACAGGGAAACGACAGAAAGGTATAGGATGCAATTAGGTGAACCTTCGACGTTAAATTAGTGGTGTGCGTGCTCAAGATGGCACCAGAGCTCCGTTTCTCCTGTGGGCCCTTGAAGACATTGCCTGTGCAGCGATGCCGTTGCCGCTCCTGTATATCTCTTGAACTTGGCCGAGGGGAAATCCTCTCCAGGGTCATTAAAGTGAGCTCCTGCGTCAACCCCAACGTTGAAGCCTCTCGTCTAACCGAAGCCCCGTGTAGATAGAAATAATACCGAACTTTCGATTGTTTCGTAACAGAACAGTGACCCCACAACTTATCAGCTTGCGTTTTTTTTTTTTTGGCTCACTTCGCGTGTACATTTTTTAGTTGCTTTTGTGCTTCAGCGGATTGTATCAGGAGGCACTTCAACGGTTTCTTTTATTAGTGTTCCCGACTTTTATAATGTGTTTCAATTTTGTTTTTCGGCGATCGTTTCTCCGGAGAGTTTCGTGAAATCAGCTATATTTAATGGAAAGTGCAACTGTTAACTGACGCTTAAATGTTAATTTTGTTTCAATGTAAAAAAAAAAACAAAAAGGGAAGAGACGACCCGGTTTGTTTTAGAGGTGCTTATACAACGTGTCGTAAGGTATTCTTTCGGTCTTTCTGTTCTTCGAACCACAATATCCGTGGTTCAAATGCCGCGTGCCAAGTTTCTCCTTGAACTCATTGCCATACGGCATTCGAAGCACGGATCTCGTGGTGACTCGCGTTCGAATCTGTACGCAGACCGTCTTTTGCATGTTGTATAAGCAGTGTGACCCCGGCTTAACGATGCTGGAAGATTCGGATTGGCAAAATTAAGAGTGGAGGCAGCTCCGGTGTACGTCATTCCAATGTTACAAATCCGGAACCTTCCGCGTGCAATCTCGACAACCTAACACGCGCGCCCCACATGTGTTTGTGACATCGGGATAAGATCGAAGCACGTGCCATTCACATGAATCCTCAAGATTTCACTGGCCATAAACGTCCGCAGAAGGGTTTCTGACAGCTGGTCCGATTGACGCGGGCTTCCCTCGCCTGCCGAAGTTGAAGTCTTGCTCCTCTGGACTGTTTTCATCGCTCCCAGGCCCGATTTGCTGGTGAAAGCAGGTATCTATTCCAGTGGTTCCATTAGCCGCTGGAGGATTTTGAGGTCACAGGACCGTGGATCCGTGGGGAGAAAGTGCCTAGCGTTGCAGTCGATTCAACTCAGCAGACGTAAACCTTGCCCGTCATTTCCTTTAATTCTCGGCTTTCCCCAGAAATATGTTCACATGCCGCTCCTGAAGTACACGAATGTGATTCATTTCCTCTACATTTCAAGCCTCTCCACCCTCCTTCTGCGTGCAAAATTGGACTTTGAATGGTCGAAGCAAGGATGACTTACGGCAGCCATTTGCTTGGAACGGTAGGTGCCTTTAGTCTCTTGTCCCCGTGGAGCCGATCAGGGGACCTCAACATTCCTTTTGCGGCTGTTTTTCCCGCCGGGAGAGATATCCTCTTTCACCAGAAAACCCGCCCAGCACTGTTGCTTCCTCTAAAGCGTACGAAAAAAAGGTCAGACCGTATTGGTGCGTTTTTCCACCTTTTGTTTCCCTCTTTGCGATGACTTTGTTTATCACAAAAAATCTCGACCTAAATGATAATAATAATAATAATAATAATAATAATAATAATAATAATTGAGTAATTTTAAATTATGTGATGACATTTATTGCAGACACTTTGCAGCAGCTGTGTATAGGTGCCGCCATAATCTACCTTCAGTTTTTGTTTCCTTTTATTCCGTTTATTTCACTTCATCATTAGTACCATAGCAGGCCAGGTTATTGTCCTTTTAGATATCTACTGTGTCGTTTTCCCCAGCATTGGCCTTTGTGCAGGCTCGCCAACGCCCGTTTCAGTGGTTCGGAATCTCGGTAAGAGAAGAGGTCACCAATGGCGGCTGTAATCTGGCGCGTGTGTAAAGCGTCTATATGTAAATAGCCTCCAATTGTGTTCACCATTCTTTTAAAAACTTGTTGAAACGCCACTTTCTTTCTTTTTATTTTTCTTATGGTTTTAGGAATGGTTTCAATGAATTATATTCGGGCCACGAAAGGCGCATTGCAAAGAAATAATCGAACATTTTTGGCGGAGTGTCCGTCTCGGGACCAATTTGTTGCCCGGTGTGTCTGATCCGCCGAATCGATTGTCTCGGATCGATCACGTCCGCTCGGTTTGTCCAGCCACTCCGTTCGCTCCTTTCGCGTCGGAATGGTAGACTTCGGACGGAACGAAGAATTTCCATTCACGGGTTCTCGTTCTCCGTCCCAGTGATTTGTAAAATGTACCATCATTTATGTCCTCGACGGCGGCTTACTATAGTGGCGTTTTCATTTTTCTAATTTTCGTTTGCTTAACGCTGTCTGACGTCCTTTTAATGCACGCTAAATAGGTTTAAGTTTCTTTTTTGTTGCAATTGTTTAAGGCTGATCTTTAGGGGATTTCAAAAGAGCAACTATTTTTCACTCCACTGCGTATTTCTTTACTTGTATTTCTTAGTACCGTCGTTTGATGTTCTTCTAATATATACTTAGGTTTCAAGTTTTTTTTTTTCTTTATAAAGTTTAAGCTTGAGAGTTAATTTTTTGTTTTCAATTAACCTACTCGTTCACACTGATGTTTTTTTTTAATTTTTAATGGTTCTATCTGGTCATCGTGCAAACTGTGCAATGTGAGTAATTGTGATGCACCTTTAAGCCATATAAATCGTAACGTATTGGGCGGTCGACTGCGTTATTCAGACCGCATCTGGGCTACGCGTAGAGCGAAAGCTCGCTCTGCAGACTCACAGTGGACTCTTTTACTCTCGGTTAAAATGTATTCAATCAATCAGAATCATTACTTGGGAAGAAAAGTAATTGTTCGTTACTTCAAAAATGTGACCGTTACTTTTCAGATTATTTCGGATTTTTAAAACGACGTATTTTTGTGCCGGTTTGAAAACGGGTACTTCGTATTGTCCATTGTTATATTAGAATCGCCTGAATTATATACTGCTCATCTTTTGTAATCCATCGATTTTGGTAAACCATCATCCTCCTGCCAGAGTCAGTGTTAGAGGATTTTTTTTTTCCTTTCGTAGGAAATTCGTAGAAACAAAGTGCGCCATTAGAAAGAGCAGAGAAAATAGTAAGGTTTAAAAGTAAATGTAGTACTTTTAGCAGTAGTCAGATGACTCCTGCAATAATCACTTCCTAATCAATGTATTGGAATGAAGAAAAAAATACTTCGAAAGGTAATCGACACTACAAGTAATTTGATTACTTGTAATAAGTGTCGTTCAAGTCTGTGTCTGGGGGCACAAAACATGTGACTCTGCATCCGAGTCTTGACCTAAAGCACGAACTGAGCCGAATTCACGCCGAAAGATGACGCAAACCTCGTGTCCAATAGATGCTCGAATTGCGTGCACCCAAACGATTGCCGACTCGTATAATTGGCGTTGCAGCCCCTAGGTGCACGCACTTTTGTAAATGGTATATTCCCACCTTTTCCGGTTTCAATATTACACCTGTCATTATATACAGTCGCGCATTCATGTGATTTACTCTTCTATGGTCCTCAGGTGGGCTGTCGTTCTGCTCGGACAAGGTTGTCCCCTTCTACAGCGGAAGACACCAAAGGTCATTTTTGGGTACAAGCGATGCTCTCGATTTGCCGCTTTATAAACGGGGGCTTAAACGATGAGTCGCCCTGTACAATGAGCCAGTAGGATAGGCGCCTAGACGCATTAAGTTGAACTCTTTTAAGGGTTGCTGTTACCTTATTAAGTTTCAATTCCATAAAACAGTTTAAATAAAAAAATAACTGAGAGTAAATTAACCGCCGAACCCAAACGCAGATGACAGACTCTCATGCTTGATGTCCCTAAGCAGTGCTCTTTTCGTTTTATGCGTTGCCGCTTAGTTGGATTTGGTAATAAATCAACAGCAACAAAAAGTGTCGTTGGCCCTTAGCCAAAGGGGGGCCTACGGTTCCTCAGTTCGTGGGTTTGAATCCCTGCCGAAGTGCTCGCAGACATAAGGAGGTCTATTACGGAAGGAGGATCGTGAAACCGAGAGTTCACTTGCGCGTCAAAAGATCTCCAGATGGTTGAAACTGGCCCTCAGCCCTCCCCTGGGGCGTGCTTGATGTGAGTCGATGGTTTGTCACGTTAAACTAAAAACGTTATTTTTTTTGGCTTTTACACGACACATCCCCACCCGCTCCTTCTGAATCCTCACCTCGATGGCGAGTTTTAGAACAGCGTACGCAAGAGGCTTTGCATAAGCAAAGAAATAACTTCGTTGCCATGCGCCAATCCAAAACGCGTTGCCGATGACGCTATTTCTCTGCCCAGTTTTTTTTTTTTTTTTTGCGTACGCTTTTCTGAAACTTCCTAATAGTGAGTTTTATTACTGCGTACACGAGCGGACGCCACCACTGTGCGTTTCCGTTGCGTGTTCCACACTTCCACACTGCGCGTGCGCGGAGCATAAACTGCGATCTCGGATTGGCGCATGCCGACGGCGCGCATGCACACCGTGGAGCGCACGCAACGCTAACGCAAGGGCACGACGCTTGCGTTCGCCCTAATACGCAATACTAAAACTCTATATTGTTTTCCGTCACACTGCGTTGCACGCAAGCACGTTATACAGAAACGCACCGCGATGGTACGTAGAGTTTTGCACGAAAGAAGCAAAACAAAGGAAAACCCATTAACGTAGTTCTTCGCTCACGCTAACCTAAATGGATGTCGGCATGTTAAATGTGTCTACGCTGCTGTTAGAAGAGGCATATGCGAGATGTTTCAGACCGTCAAATTATCCTCCCTATCGCTACCAGGTGGCAGTAGCAAGTGTTTGCGGGAAGTCCACTTATGAATTACGGCAGCACGGTGGCGCAATTGTCAGCACCCCGTTGTAATGGGGATGCCGATAAATCACCAGCATCATCGTGCTAGTTTGTTTTGTCTATACGGCCCCATGTCCAGAACACTCGGTGGGTTGAGCCAGCTGAAGATCTCCGGTCACGTGACTTGTACGGCAGAGTTGGTTTATTACAGTCACCGACAAAACGAGAACGACAAGGCGTGTCTTTCGAACGCCCGGCCGTAGCCTCCTATGTACTGACAAAGCCTGGCAGATCGCCACGAGAAGCTGCCGCCAAAATGGAAAAGGTGGAGCGGCGGACAACGGATGAGAGAAGAAGCCACGTGACTGGCGCCCCGCTGCGGTGAGACGCCGAAACACGCTTCTCCCGTGCGAATAAGTGTGTTTCGGGTCCTCGCCGTTGCAAAAGCTGTGCGGTGACGTCCAGGTTCTCCGAGAAATGGCTCTTTGATGCTCCGTGCTACCAGATCCTCGCGCTCCAAATCCGCGACCGGGCACTCTATGGCTTCGTCGTCGAACTGCCAGGTTTTGTAAGTATAGAGGGGGCTGTGGCTGGAGGCGTGACAACTGAGGCTCTTTTCTTCCATTCTCATCTTGTCAGTAACCATAGGTTCATTGACACGGGCGTTGCAGTTATGCCGTTCTTATGCTATGCAGTTCTTTGTAATATAAATAACATAGAATCGTATTAACTCCCTAATTCGCACCGTGTTGCGCTACGGTCTCCGAATTGTTTACGTGATATATTTTGTTTTCTTTTGTTGGAGGGGAGTAAAAAAAAAACCAGTTCGGCTGTTTTTTTTTTTTGTTTTTGTTTTTTTATCCTTTCACGGTTTTGATTATGGTGGAAAAGGCACGTTAGTGCTGTCGTAAGAGGCTAGAACAACCGACGTATATCGTTAACGTTGATACACATTAAAACAGAATGATCGCATCGTTCCCCAATCAGAATACTATTGAACAGATCTCGCAGCCACTATAAGGCCAGAGCTTGTGGGTCTTCAGGCGTTAATAGCCCCTTTCCGAAATTCAGTCTGACCACTTTGATCACTCATCATCCGAAAAAATGGGACAAAACAAACAAATTAGTCGTTAGTTGTTTATACAGCAGGAGTTTAGTCTGCCAGAACATGGCGACATTGTTACCCACTGTAGATAAGCAATTTAGCCAGTGCAAAATGGGACATGTGTCGTACTAATGGGGGCCTTCTGTTTATTGATAAAGGAAGAAGTTAAAGAAGCCCCTAAGCTGATGATTCGAGGCCTATGCATTCGAGACGTTAGCTCGATGCGAAGCAGGAATTGAATGGAAGAGCTGCGTAAGCGTTCATTTCTAACTCAAGCTCGGTCAATCAGTTAGTCGCACACAATCGGCTTCAAGACCTTTTGCTGTATAGGACTTTATGGAGGCGTCTGTTTCGGTTGGCGCTTCGTTCTGACCGGTTGCATCTTTGTGGCCATTGCACTGAGCGAGATCGAGAAAGAACTGTACAATGAAGAACACTTTCTTGTTTGCCGATGACTTGCGAAGATGACGGCGCCCGATAAAATACTGCAGACCACAGGTTCATTGCCGCCATTATTATGGTGGAAGTTAAACTCCCATTTGAGCCACCAGATGGTACTAAATTGCGGAAAGTGTTTATTATGTTCCATATGAAATTGCAGACAGCTTTCAGAAACACAAAGCGTAGGAAGCTGTTTTACTTTCTTTTTTTGTTGTTGCTGCTGTTGCTCACAGTTTATTGAGCATCGCAAAAATTGTTTACTGGTTGAAATTGAACCTCTTGGAATTTCGGTGATGAACTTAGAACCTTTGGTCCTGAAGAAGTTTTCGCCTAATAGTAAAACATCGGCTGATACGGTAAACCTCCAAGAGGTTCGTATAGAGCTGGTTCATTGCGAAATTTTATAACCTCATTTGCACGTATAACGACGCAACTATCGGGGGCAGTTCACACTCACTGTATGTAGCTTGAGGTGTCCGAAAGCACCGCAGTCACCGATGTTGAGCTTCTCTTATTTCCGAGTAGCCGGGGAAGAGAGAGAGAGAGAGAGAGAAAGGAGAGGCTACGCATGCCTCCCGGGGTCCGAAGCCGAGCGAGTAAAACTGCTCGCCTCCCGATTCATCCGAATCGTCTTTGTGCTCCTCTCGTTTGAACTAACGATGTTCTTCCGCCGCGAAAAGAGGAACTTGGGTCCATTAGCCTGGCCGCGCTGGAAACTTTACGAAACTCGTTTAGCAACAGACGCGTTCCAAGCACCTCCTTCTACGAACAGACCAGAGCCTTCGTTGTATGTTCCTCCTGGCCCTTCGTTTCTCTCTCCTTCTCCAAATGTATTTTTCACTCCTTTCCGTAAGCCCGTCGAAGGCTACTTCTCGCCGTCCGCGAGAGACTGCTTATTACGAAGAAGTGCTGCTCGTCCGGCGCGCCAATTTGCATACGAGAGAACGAGCAAAGTCCAATTTGGCAAACGAACCGTGCGGGCGCGAGGCGTCCTTGCGTTCATCATGCGGCCGGGCGAGCGCTCGCTTCTTCAATTTATAAAGACGGGGTTCCGCGGCGCTGGGCCTCTCTCGCTCCCATGTGTTCGCTTCGGATGTGCATATAGTGCGCCGTTTTATGTGCCCGTGGGCATTTTTTGCTGCGGGACCAGCACCCGGCACGGGGAATGAGTCCCGACTTTAATCGCTAATCAAAGACTTCTTCGTGCGGGAACGGCGTTTTTGCTGTATTTGTGGTTCCGGTCAAGCGAAGAGCGCCGAGCATCCGAGATGCGAAGTTCTGTCCAGGGTGGGTGGTCATGCGCTGATTGCGGGCCCGTCGCGAATAAAATACGAAAAGCCGGGCGGCGAGCGCGAGAAAGCGACCACTTGAGGATGCAAACTTGCGTCGTCCAACGGCCTTGTAACGCTTCTTTCGCAATCCTCAGTCTCGCAGGCGTACGCGCATTCCACGGGCACTTGTGTTCCTTCTCGGAGAGCGAGAAATGGGAAAGGCACTGGCGTGCGAGAGTTTTTATTTCCAATAATAATACCAGCGTGAACAAAACCGCTTCGCAGTCTACGTTATCGAAGTTCTGGTTTTGATAGCCCCTCACACAACATTCGAGATATCGCACACAATTGCCTTTCTGATATCCGACCGACATATTTGAGGTTCCAGTTTCCTGAAAATGTAAGGTGGGAGGCTGCCGTCAGAGAAAACACTGCAGAAGGATTTTATTTCATAGTGTCTGCGAAAAGTCCATAATTACCAAAGAAAGGATATGTCATTATGATTGTACAGCTGCCTTACATTCCTTGTGTGTGTGTGCGTTTGTGTGTACGCGTACGTGCATAAATGCATTTGCGTTTGTGTTTGTATGTGAGCGGGCGTGCATACATGTGCGTTTGTGTGCACATGTGTGAGTGTGCGTGTGTTTATATACATGCAAATGTGTGTGTGTGTGTGTGTGTGTGTGTGTGTACATGTCTGCGTCAATAAATACCTTATTACGCAATCAACGGTTCCTCTTTCACAGTTTGAAGAATTTAACCTAGCATTTCGGGCACTACGTAGGACTCTTCGGGTGGTCCTTTGT
Organism: Ixodes persulcatus; assembly: GCA_013358835.2. Classification (NCBI taxonomy): domain Eukaryota; kingdom Metazoa; phylum Arthropoda; class Arachnida; order Ixodida; family Ixodidae; genus Ixodes; species Ixodes persulcatus. Next base: position 1,429,129 of record JABSTQ010011188.1, on the reverse strand, counting down.
ATGTGCTGCCAATGACGACAAATATTCACACCACGCTTTATACGCTGTCATGATCGGCAAAAAACATACAAACAAACAAGAAGTTGTTTTGATCGGGAAAAGGAACGCTCCGAACTCATCCCTTGCACTTTTGTTTTGCTTTCGGACGTCTACGCGCGCATTTTTCTCGTCTCGAAGTTTTGTGTGTTGCGCAAATTATGTAGGCCGCTCGTTCGCAACTTTGCATCACAAAGATCTGTTGCGACGTGTGAAAACCGCCCGCATAAGTTGCCGCACGGCTTGTTTGCGGACCCTATATACGAGCGGAAGGATCCAGTGCACCGCCCCGAATCTGCGGGACTCTCACCTCATACGATGGACCGCACCGGACGGTAGGAGTGATCTCAGCCAATCCAGCGCAGTGAACATGTTACGTGACCACGCACCGCGGGCGCTCCTCCCGAAGTGCACGTGACACTCACACGGCGTTAGATTGGCTCCGGCGGCGTGCAGCGACCTCTGCAGTTCATCTTGAGGTGAATCGGAGTGTGGTCTCCTCCTGGTAACGTATGCGGGAAAAGATAAGGGTGCGGGGGAGAAAGAAAGGGAAATCGGGCGAAGGGAAACCAGACCGCGAGAGTATGTTGTGGAAACAAGCCGCGCTCGCATCAAATCAAGTTACGTATTCCGGTGTCCTTGCGACTGTTGTTGGCGTTTCTTTGTCCTGGCCAGTGTAGATGTAGAGTTAAATTCGTTGCGGGAAACGCGCGGATTTCGGGGTGGCACGCATCGTGCACGCAAAGAGAGAAAAAGGAGGAGAACTTATCGTAATGCTCTGTTGCGCGCATTTCCGCTGAAGCGCTTTTCTCCTTCCAAAAACTGCAATCGTAAAAAAAAAAAAAAAATATTATAAAATTTGCAAGTTACACAAGCGCAGATGTTTTTGTGAACTAGGCCGTTCCCTTGCATGCTTCTGGTGAATGTCAAATGACTTTGAACGACCTTCATTCTCCGCCTTCGTTGTAGATTCGTTCGTTATCAAATCTGTATATTGTTTCTGTTTGTTGTTGTTTTTCTTGAAAAAAAAAGCAAAAAAACTCGTAGTCTGCATACGTTGAAGTGTCTAAAACCCACGCTGTGTGCGTGCATGTTTGTAACCGCCGCGGGAAACGGAGAGAACTTATAGAAATAAGTTGAATCGGGATTTAAGGCAAGGAGATAAAAAGAAAGAAAGAGCGGAGGGAGGAACGAAAGGGTAAAAGAGCAGAAAACTGCTAGAGAGCGAGCTACGAAACGATGTTGGCCAGAAGGGGAGGGGGCTAAATCACTTTAGGCCTTAAAACCGAGTTAGTCTCGAAAAACTCCCGTCCATTTCCAGCGCTCCCACTCGCCCTTCGCTCGCTCTGCTGGGGAATTTGAACGAACTTGACTACCACGCATTCCCCGACTTGGTGCTCGCGGGCGGGCGGACGTCCGCGCAAACGTTAACCCAATTTGAAGAAGGCAAGGCCGGCTGTGCGCGTGTGCCCGCCGGCGCGCAAGACCAGGCTCGGGGTCAACTGTTTCATTCCCCCGGACTAATTGACGGCGGGACCTCGGTCGGATACAGCGAACGAACGCTTAGAGCGGAATCTCAACCGCGTACCCGTACCCTAGACGAGCCACGACAGTTCGTTTAGCCGGACCGCCGCGATTGCGTCCCCCGAGCAATCGCGTTCTGTAGACTGATATGCCGAAGTTAGTTTCAGAGTAGCGACTTCGTGTTTTCCGGGTGCACGCGTCTGTTGCATACACCCTGTTTATTGTTACGTTTCTGTGCTCGCGAACGAAGGATTATTAACCAGCGTGTGCGGAGCGAAAGAGCGGCTTGGGTCGGTCCTTTAAGCGGACGTCACTCGGTACACCATCCAGTTTGTTTTAATAGACCGGCCTACTGAAGACCGCTATGGCGGCTTCGCGACACCAATGCCTGCGTGACATACGGCAGTCATGCACAGCCCGAATAGACGTTTATCTAAATTACCGATGACACAGAGGAGCGTGCGCGAGTGTAGTTACACGCGCGGCGCGTGCACTCTAAAAATAGCCAACGTGTTTACTTTCCCCGCACAACACTCGGAGAGCCAATCACCGCAACTTACGGAGGCAGCTCAGCGAATGACGATGCCGAAACATATGTTTATACCAAAAAACGCAGTCTGAGTTGTGACATTGAGCGATGCAAGCATGACGCTCTGTATTGCTTAATGTCACAACTCAGACTGCGTTTTTTTGTCTAAACATATGTTTCGGCATCGTCATTCGCTGAGCTGCCTCCGTAAGTTGCGGTGATTGGCTCTCCGAGTGTTGTGCGGGAAAGTAGACGCACGGGCTTTTTTTTAGAGTGTGCTGCCTTCGGCAATAGTAACTGTTCGAAATCAATTCGCTCTTGGCACGCGGGATCATCGTCGTTTTATTTTGATTATTGACTTCGAATCTTTCAAACAGATAAAGCGAGCGCAAGCAGCGCCCGTGTACTCACGTTCCCAGCATTCTCCTCGATGCTCGGATAATTTGGTAAAACGTATATTACTGTACGATTGTCAATGTCGGCTTCGAAACTTTTACTAAAGCGAAGCACAGGCAACACCACCCAGAAGAATCAAGACCCGCGCACCAGTGAGATCGAGCGCCGACGCTGATTGGACGCGAACGCTGCGTCAGCTTTCGGCCGGGTGTCGTCTCCAATCAAAGCGTCGAAGGACTCTCGGCGTCGGGCTCGGGCCCATTTGCTCAGTTGGCGCCGTCCAAGTGGGTTGAGTTTACGTTAGAGGAAGCTGCCCCTACAAAATATTATCAATTAATTTTTATTGAGTTTCTAGTGTATTCTTATAGAATACACTAGAAACTCGATTAAAACTCATTCATAATTTTTGTAAGGGTGTTCATAGGCTTTCATTATAGACCCCCTTCGACAGACAGCCCTCTGTTGGCAGCTCGTGGAATCCCTGCATAATGGCGGACTAAAACCACCACGTCACGGCACACTTTATGCGTTTGTTTGAATTAAAAGTCAAGAGCACATATAACATAGACTCCTAAATACTGACAAAGCCAGGCAGATCGCCACGAGAAGAGGCCGCCGAAATGGAAAAAGTGGAGCGGCAGACAACGGATAAGAGGAGAGCTATGTAACTGGCGCCCCGCTGGGGCGAGACGACGAAGCACACTTCTCCCGAGCGAACAAGTGTGCTTCGGGTTTTCGCCGCTGCAAACGCTGTGCGCTGACTTCCAGGTTCCTCGAGAAATGGCTCTTTGATGCTCTGTGCTACCAGATCCTCGCGCTTCAAATCTGCGACTGGGCACTCTATGGCTCCGTCGTCGAACTGCCAGGCTTTGTGAGTATAGAGGGGCTTCTGCATATACAAAAATGATAATGAGCACAATGACGTTGCACTTTCGATGCTGTTTGGTTGGCTCTTCGGCTGCTATCGTTGGCTGCGCTCCGACGTTTGCTATCTCTGAGAGTGACTTGCATGTTCGACGATGTCAGTTGTTCCGCCATTGTGCAGTGGTTTCGACCTTCGAATAATCGGCACGTGACTTTCGAAAGGGGTCTATCTATACGCCTCGCAAGTGGGCTTATTTTCGTCTTCTGCGCATGAGAAAGGAAGTAGCGCGACCCCCCCTATCTGAGCGACGTCTGCTCCATTGCAACATCGTCTGCTCGCAACGTCGTCTGCGTCTGTCTTACCTTTCCTGCGACTTTCGGAAGTGCAGGTCTTTACGAGCGAGCTCGACTTCGCCTTTCAGAGAGGGCAGACGAAATAAATCGAGCGGTACGTTGTTTTTAACAACTAGCAGACGCGTATCAAGGAGAGAAGTCAAAGGACTCACTGGCGAGGTGTCCCGAGGCGCCGAGGTTTGTTTGCTAAGAACCGAGAGTGAGCGTGTTAGTGTCCGCAAGTTCCCTCCCAAATACTTTTTCCCTCCTTTCGTCTGCGGCGAGACTCCTCACTCTTTAACGGCGTCGGCGGGTCGGCGCAGTTAACATCGTCTGCTTTACGTCTGCTAGTCAAAGCGATGGCTGCTTTACCTTTCCTGCGTCTGTCGGAGATTCACCGCTTTTTCACCGGCGAGAGTCACCGCTGCCTCGGAAAACAAGGAGATGACAAGAGGAAGAGATTGAAGGGTTCACAAGGGACGCGCGGGCATATTCCATTCAGCACGCCAGCCGGTCGTGGGCAGACGGTCTTGGCCAAGTACCGTCGGAGCACCGCTGTGCCTGCTAGGCCTATCTGCCGAGCTCGCTTACTCGGGGTCGGTGGAATCGTGGCCGTTGGAGCATTTCCCGGGTGTTTGTGGATCCAGCGTTCTTGTTCGTCGTGGTTTATTTCAAGTACTTTTTACTTTTTTTTCTAGCTGCTTGCAGTCGGGACGCGTGAGAAGAGCACGTACAAAAATAAACGTCCGTTGATCGTCGCGACCAAGTAACTGAGCGACGCTGTCGGCCATGCTGAGTTGATCGTCGTAGGATTCCGTCGTAACTTGAGCAAAACTTACGATAATTTCGTTTCGTGAATACGAATTTGTTCTCACGTTTTGTCTTACGCACTCTTTTGGCGTAAGTCGCAGGAAAGGTAAGACAGACGCAGACGACGTTGCGAGCAGACGACGTTGCAAAGGAGCAGACGACGCTCAGATCGGGGGGTCGCGATCAGCCAATCAGGGCTCAGCGTTCTGACGTCACCGCTACCCCCTGCGCAAGAAGCAGACGAACTTGCCCTCCGCATAGGTTGGGTTGGCCTGGGTCGGCGAGTTTAGACGACCCACATAAACGCATTCACAGCTGGTCCTGTTTTATATACTCTATTTCGCGGCTAGTGTATAATGCTGAAACGTGGAGAAATTTGTGTTATATACGTGCACGACATCAACCTCGTTTCACAGCTAAGTTAACAACATAGAGTTATTACAATAAACGCTAGAGGCTCAGCTGGCGCTAGTGTGCTGTTGCATTTTGAAGCAGACAGCAAGCAGTCAGAAATTGACTTCCGGTAATGCATTTCTATGGGAAAAAGCGAGTGCATTTTCTTTCTGCGCTCGATTATAAGAGCAAATATCACGAATAATTTGTATGTACTAGGCACATTGGAACATTTCTTAGTCACGCAGACAAAATAATTGGTCAGTTACAGCATTTTTATTTGAAATTCATGGCATGAAAAACGGTATTAAAACCGCTTCGTACGTGTATTTTTGTGCACTGTCGGACACTATTAGCGCGAACACGGCGTCGACGCTTTCCAGCATGGGGGATATACGTGCCAAACGAACGAAAGACATGCGGAAAACCAAGAGAGACTTCAAGAACTACGCAGCAACACTGGATAGGTAACTCCCTGTGCACGCAGACGATCAAAATAAATTGAAAGCCACGTAATATAGTTCGATTTGCAATAAATAAGTTCTGCTTTATTCTTTCTCCTCATGAATATGTGCAAAGATGCATGTTCAAATCATCAACCGCACGCTCCAAATCTTTGCAAATAGGGAGAAGTCAGAGAACAGGTGCCCGATAAAAACTGCCCGACATAGGAAATAATGAAAAAAGCACACCGTTCGTAGTCCACGTACTTTATTTCTTACATTCGAATGTTTTAATTTTAACCGATCGTAAAGATGCACAACGGAGTCATTTTCATTGAGTGACAGGACGGGCACATTAGCAATATATATGCGCCACCGCAATGCTAGCAAACCTTGAACACACTCTACATTCTTTTCGATGGTTAGTTTGCTTAGAATCGTCGCTCGTTTTCACATACCTTCCTTGAAACAGAGGTTTTGGGCCTGAAATAGAGCGAAGTTTAACATCGTTCAGTGGTAAAGAAAAATGCTGTAACTAAAGCAATTACAGTTTCACAGTACCAAAAAAGATACATACTATCCGGTACAACCGAAATTACAAAAGCTATTCATGTTATTTTCCGGCGAAGAGACAAAATTCACACGTGTTTGCCCATAGGAATACACAGGGAGGTTGGAAATGTAGACTGCATGCTGTCTGCTTCAATTTGCAACCGGAAGTCCCGTAGACACTAGCGCCAGCTGAGCCTCTAGCGTTTATTGTAATAACTCTATGGTTAACAAGGAGGCGTGCTCGGACTTTCGCTGTCGTTGGCGTCAGGTTGGAAGTATAAGGACGACCGCAATTTCTTAAATATAGCAGAGCTAGGTGTAGATGAAGTGACGAACGCGAGTTGTAATCTTAATGCTTTACATCGGAGAGTAATTAGCTTCGCATGCCGAAGAAAAGTAAGATAAGGGATGCGAAAGGCTAATTTTTCTTTTTGCGGCAACGTAAAGTTTTGAACATCTTTTTCATCTACTTCCTCTTATTTTTCTTCACCTTTATGTTCTTAATTTTGTCAAAAAAGGTCAAAGGTCAAATTAGTCGTTGGTTGTTTATACAGCAGGAGGTTAGTCTGCCAGAACATGGCGACATTGTTACCCACTGTAGATAAGCAATTTAACCAGTGCAGTACGACTGCTAGCCTGGGGTCTTTAAGTCGCACCACGCAGTAGTGATACACGACCGCACGCCGGTACGATGCTCATCCAGATCGAAACGGGCAGGGGTGGGGATTGAACCCAGGATCTCTGCAGCGCGAGCTTTCGCTCCACGTGCTCCGAGCTGGTGTGCGCTAGACCACTCAGCCACCGATCCCCCCTAATTTTGTTCCTCTTCTTCACCTTCATCATCTTCATCTTCTACTTCTTCTGCTTCTTGTTATTGTTATTGTTAATATTCTTCTTGTTCTTGTTATTTTTATTATTAGCTCGTGTAAAGTAAAAAAAAACAAGAAAAAAAAAGAACATTCCAAGCGATTATCATTGCACCGTTCTTTTAAGTCAGAAAAGTTGCAGAACGTGAACTTATACGAGAGGCACTTGAATGGGCCGTTGGATAAATATAAACTTTAACAGACTCTCGAAGGCGTAACGTAGAAAATGTGCTGAAAGCTTGGACGAGACGCTGCAGGGAGTTACCTCTAGGCATGGCTGTATTAGATACTTATGACTTGTGTTGCATGATGCTCTGCCAGAGTGATTTTTATTTCCCGGTCGATGCTAGCAGTCTGAGTATGTAAGAACTGCAAAGTGATCTTACAATATTTTCCTCGTACTCTTTCCGTCAAAAAAAGAAAAGAAAAAAAAAATGTTATCTGTTTGTTTTTCTTGGAAAGCACTATTGAATTTCCTTACGTTCGCGTTCTACGTAAAATAATTTTCTTTATTTTAACAAGAAATGAATGATTCAAATTGTTTTCAATCTAAAAGATAAAGGTTTGTTGTTTTTATTCAGATAAAACGAAATTTGAGAAACTCGAAATTTTCTCGTTGATGAGCGGCGCAATTGGGGAGAAAAACATCCGAGCTAATTTTTTTTTTTTTAGTTCTCTTATTTTATCTAAGTGCAGCAATAACTTTATGAAACACAGGCTTTGTGAATGAGCGTATAGTTTCCATAGGTCGAAGATAAAGCATAGAATTGAGTATCGGAAATTTAGTCTTCCTTCAAATAGCACCTGAGATCTCCGCTGTATATCGGCCATTTGATCATTGCGGCACGACTGCTATTTCTACAGAACTAATTATTTTTTGTGCAATTTCATTTTCTCGGGTTCCTGCTCCCACCGCTACGCGGCGAAGCTTGTTTCACTTAGTAATACGCGTGAGGGTCTCCCTCTCTTGTTTCGTGCCTCCGCCGCCAGATGGCGTCTCATCTGGTGCTGCTGCTTTGAAGCACGAGTACGCTACCACTATTAACGTCTGTGTTAAGCAGTAAAAAAGTTGCACGCTTGCTAATTCTTCGTAAGCGCTTATATTTGTGTTTTCTCGTTCGAACCGTTTCCCAAAAGAGCGTTCTTGAAGTCGCGGGAATGTTTCCAGGACAGAACCGACTCCCTTTTCTGAAGCTGCTGTCCTTTGAGCCGTCTTTGTTATTTCTCTTTGCTTCTTCCCTGAATCCTTTTAGCGCATGCTCGACTGAGCTGCGCGAATTTACGGTCCCAGAAAGGCTTTATGTGGCGCGAAACAAGTCGCAAATGGTCCTATTTGTTCCCTGTCACGTTATCCTTTAAACGAGCGAAACCGCTCTAAACTTTGAGAAATTTACGAAGCGTGTAATAAGCCTCCGAAAACATGCAACATTTGCGCTTCACAATGTCCGACGTAACTTACATAATGTATTTTCCTCGAAGTTAAATTTCTAGTTGCGTTTCGTCTGTCGTGTTGTTCGCCGAAGATAAATGGGGTCCTGGCTCGGTGAACTACTATAACTTCTTGTGTTTTTATATTTCTTGGGCCTATTGTGTTTCTTAATATTGTAAGATCGTTTATCTCCAGGGACACTCGATAAATGGCGCTGAAGTAACGCGAGTTTTCGGTCCTAAATATTTATGTCAACATTAGGCAATAAATGTACAAATACCGAGTTCTCGTAGTACGGCATTTACTCCATGCTTGAAATCGTTACAGGTACACGAGCAAAAGGCTATAACCGATGCGTTGCAATTTTTTCTGTTTTTTTTTTTTTTTTTTAATTGGAAGCGAAATATAATGGAAACTTGGTTTCTGCTTCGGTCGCCAGTGTTTGTCTCCCCTTTCAAACAGACTGGCACTACAGTGCTCCAAATCTGTCTACTTTCTTGTACTTTCTTTTTTTTTTTTGTTTACGCTTATTTACAGGGGTACGAACCAACTGGCTCAAATTGCCACTTTAATTCGTGCTCTGTCCACACTTACGCTGGCACTGCGGTGGAAGCTATCTGCTCGTTGAACCAGTCGTATATCAATTTTTGACCACATGATCACACGCGCAGAGATCGGGATCAGGGGATGAAAGGGAATCGGTCGATCGGTCCGGCCTGCGCTTAGCTCCTCTCTCACGCACCGTCAGCTTGTGGGCGAACGGAATACTAGTAGCGAGAGCCCTAAAGGCGTCACTGATGTCGTTCAAACTTCCGGGTCTGTGTTCGTCGCCGGCCAGTGTTAATCCGATTTGTATCCTTTTTTATGGTGGAATGTTTGCCAGTGGCGGTTGCTGTCTTTGTCGTGTTGGGCGCTCGTGACATCGCGAGGATAAGGATGCAGCGCGTTGGCTAGATGTACGCGCTCTTGTGGAATCACTGATTCGCGTGAGATGAGGCGTCTGCGCATGCGCAGGGCCGACAGCAGTGCCACCGCAGGCCTGCCCGTGACGTCATCCCAATGTACTATTGATCGTCCACACCTGTTCTTGTCGAGAAACACGTATTCCATGATGGCAACAAGCGTGCTATAGAATCCACCTCTTTCGAAATCATAGTTCCAGAGTTTCTGGTATGAAAACACATGTTCGCGTTCCATGGATTCACGAGCGGCCATGGCATGCTTTCAAGCGAGATCTCGTGAGAGCGCTCGTGGTGTGGACGCGCGTTCTCTACCAAAAACTCTTGAACCGGTGATTTCGTAAAGAGGTGGATTCACGCGCGCAGCAGCGAGGCAACGATCGCAGATGTGACCTCGGTACCAGCCATGTCTCGGCAACACTGTGGACCTCCTTTACGTGCCCTCACATGTTTGAGGATGCAGCGTTTCGGATTGTCTATTCGCCCCGATCAACATTTACTTGAATATCTGGCTGCCTACCGTAGTAGCTTTGTTTATCTATTTCTAAATGCTTTGCAAATTAACATCCTATGTTCGTTTCGGTCATGTTGCTTCAATGTGTTTGATGTATCCTTGCGCTGATCGATGTTTAATTTTGGTTTCCTGCATGGTGTAATATTTTACATGCCTGTTTTATTGATCTTTTTTTTTCCTTTAGCATAAATTATATAGCAATACACGTTTTCTTGTATACTAGGTCAGGTTCTTTATTTGTACTGCCTCCTACTTAGACCTTAAATAAACCGTAGTACCCTTCTAAATAAAATAAAGAAAACTTTTCTTCCCATGTTGCCGCGTGTTTTAGATTCCCATATGTCATAAGACTGGTTTGGCTATATTCGTGAGTCCTACATGGGTCTACTCAGCAGTAAGACACAGTCACCACGTCTATGACCACAAAGATTCTAGAATTTGTTGTTCTCGAGAGAACGAAATTCGCACATACACATATTGCAACGGTGCGTCTCGCTTGGAATCAAGCTTTGTGCCAAGCTGCAGAGCTCAATTCGCGCTCGTCGTCACTACGCGGCTATTAAAAACAAATAAAAAAATAACAAAGAAATCAGTCATTTAGGCGACTAAGAATTTAGTCGTCTCAAAGCATATGTTCGATTAATTTGTGCCATGCCTTTTTATACGAAGATATTGAGGTGGGCTAGTTGGATATGCATGATATAAAAATTAAATAGCGCAAAGGTTAGACAAACCTTCGCGTTATTTAATTTTTATATCGTTTTTTACGGTTATGTGATCTCTTCCGCCGTCTCTCTTTGTGCCTCAGATTCATCCCGTTTCCATTCGGTATCGCTTGCAGCTTCTTGCGCTAGACGGCAGTGAAACGTTTTGAAAACCGACTTCTCGGATAATATATAGTCATTTTTTGTTTCTCTTTTGTGTGTAAAAGAGAAAGCTTTCTTTCGACTAATGACTGCTGCCGGTATAGAGGCTTCGTTAGGTTCATCATTCGCTGGGCGAAAGCTCTCTTTGCTTTCGCCTTTGTGCGAACAAAATATATAAAATTGAGGAAAGTAAAAGGGTAGCGCAGATCGCGTGTGGCGTCTCTCTGTCGACAACGACTTACGGTGTGTAGTTAGTTTAATCAACTAGACCTTGGATGAGTATAAAGAAACGTGAATGTATTCCCTTACATCGTTTCGACCAACGCTTGTCTCAGTATTAGAAGCTTTCGAATAAACCTTGAGCTTTTTTGTTTTTAGTTTGGCATGACAGGTCGACTTCAAAGCAAGTGGAAGCGTGAGTCGTGTTTTAAAATGAATAGAAATTGTTGTTTATCGGGAGATGAAACTTTAACACTCTTACAGAAAACAATTTCTGTTCCTTTGATGACGGAGTCGCTTCGGATTTTGCTGACATCAAACGAATACTTGCCACCTTCTGTAATTGCAAGTCCGAAAGCGCGTCGGCGAAATGGAAGCTAGATAGGAAACTTCGCGAGGTAAGTGGGAATACATTATGCCTTTATAAGCTTTCATTCTTATGACGAACTAGAACCTTCGTAATTGAAACGCCACACGGGCAGTACTGTCAAGCTTAATCAAATGAATGAATTCTACGCAGTAGTTAAGAGGTACGGCGCTCAAATAGATTGCTTTGAACTCTCATAAATGGTTTTTATTTACCTCTTTTTGTTTTCTTTTGAGTATTTATACCCCCTATTACCGCGCAAAGTATCCAAGCGAAACATTAGCCTATGGGTAACCTATCTGTTTTTCTTCTCTGTGATATCTCTCTCTCTCTCTCTTCCCCTTCCTCCCCCCTTATAATCTCTCCCTCTTCTCAGTGCTGTCTTTTACCTAACCCAACTTATCTTTTGTTCTTTATTTTTCAGTATGGAATATCATACTTGAGTAAACGTTTTGTGTCGGACCAATAAATTGTTTAATTCTGGCTGACAACGTGCGCCTCCTTTGTAATTGTATAATGTAACACGACTAAACTTGGGACAAAAAAAAAAAAGCTTACGTGATTATTTGCTTTATTGAGTGTTGTCATTATATTCCGCATCATAGGAGCTGTTAAATTATATTGGGGTCGAGTTTTACGGACTGAAGATCGCGCGCATTATGACAGCAGCGCGCTATCACATAAGGGCAATAAGCCCGTAGCCGCATTTTTCGCTTGCCAAGCAAAAACTATTTTTACGTTGTCTGCTTCGCAACACGTACCGACTCAATAATGGCGCGTCCAATTTTGAACGGGGCTGTTGCTTAACTTACTTCACGTAGCCAACATCATCTAGATAACACGAGGCCCGTACACACCTTCCCGTAACGTCAGCCTGCTTTACCGAATGTTGGAGTGAGAATTAGGCCCGAGCACTGCGTCATTCTTCGCTGGATACTATCGTTTGGTGCTGGACGTAGAGTGCACGGACCTTGCGTTACCTACGTTTTGTTACGCAGCTCTGCGTGTTTTAACTTTTAACCGTGACGTCGAATGAGATCAAGGCCGTTCGCGGTTCGGCGACTCGCGGATTGGGCACGTGCGGTGCGTCAGCACTGGGCATGCACTCGATTGTTGCGAGCACGGTTGCGAGCATTACGTCCGAGAGTATTCGGATCGTTGGTTAGGACTAAAAAATACATTTATCTGTCGAAACAATGCGATCAGCATGTCCACGAGTACAGGCACTGATGAGGTTACCGTAATATGTACGTGTTTGTCTTTCTCTTTGCTTTGGAGCGTGTAGAAAGTGGTTTTCGGCTCGACCACTTAGCTTTGACTCGTGGTGCAATGGTTGCCGCAACGCGGACCACTAAATTAATGTGCGGTTCGTTTGTTGGTTGTCACAAATTGTCCGCACCAATTATTTATTCTAAAAAATAAATTGAAAGCTATAAAATATCTTTCCTGGTTCTTTTAAAATATGCCCAGCACACTTAGACCGCTAATGTAAGTATTTAACGTGGGTCGGGCTATTAAAGCAGTCAGATATACAATTTGAAGTTACGATCCCTGAGTGTGCAGTGCAAGCTTTCGTTCCCAGTGAGCACTCCGTGACCTCTAGGTGATAGGCAAGACTTTTTAATGATGTGACGGAAAGAAACTTTGCAACGATCTGTTTCACGCGCTTCTTTATTGTAGACTTCTTTTTATTGTAGTAGGTGAAGAGAGGGGCAACATCTTTGCATTGATAGTTTCATAACTTCCGTTAAAGCACAATGCATGTAGAACTTCCGAAAGAACGCTCCTGTGTTTTGTTTCATTCAAAGAACGCTGGCCTAAAAGTTCCAAAATAACTTTCCAAATTCGTTAAAAAAAATCTATTCGAAAGATTATTTATCCTATGACTAGGATTCCGTGTTTTCGGAGTTTATTTTTCGTGAAATGTATTTATTTATTTATTTATTTATTTACAATACCCTCAGAACCATAAGGCGTTAGAGAGGGGAGCGGGTGTTAAGTACAATGTTTGATACTGATTCTCGGAGTCTGATAGGGTCCTGGATGGTGACGATGTCTTCGGGAAGGTCATTCCAGTCCACAATTGCATCAGGAAGAGGGGCGTGCTGATGTGCTGTGGAAAACCACTTTGGTCGGGCTATTTTATTGCAATGATCGAGTCTGGAGGAAAGATAAGCCGGTGGGGAAAGAAGAGACTGATTTAGAAGTGGCGAATAAAAAACTTTGTGCAGAAGGCAGAGACAGAATATTTTTCGACGGGTGAAAAGCAATGGGAGAGAGAGACATTTGATTTAATGAGGGAGACACTGGAAAAACTGGAGTAATCGGACTGAATAAAACGCGCAGCACGGTTTTGAACAGATTCAATGTAGTCTGTTAATGTAGCATGATGAGGGTGCCAGATTGAAGATGCGTATTCTAATTTAGACCGGACTGGGGCAAGATAGAGGAGCCGTTTTAGTTGAGAAGGGGCGGATCTGAAATTGCGACGATGGAAACCCAAGCTTTTGTTAGCGGAACTCACAACTGAATTAATATGGTTTTCCCAGGAGAGGTTTGAAGTTAGACGAACGCCGAGGTATTTATACATATCCGTGGGTTGAAGAGGGATGCCATTGAGAAAATGAACAGGAGAGGTTTGAAAAGAGGAACGAGAGAAGCGCATGCACTTACATTTTCTGACGTTAAGTGTCATCTGCCAGTTAGTACACCAGCTCTGAACTAGGTCGAGGTCATTTTCTAGGGTTAAAGAGTCATGAGGGGATGTTATTTTTCGGTAAAGGACACAGTCGTGGGCAAATAGGCACTTGGGTTAAGATACCTGAAGAGGAAGATCGTGGATGTAGATGAGGAAAAGTAACGGACCAAGCACCGTTCCCTGAGGCACGCCAGATGTTACGGGGGCTAAAGTAGATGAACAATCATTAACATAAACAAACTGATGACGCTGAAAGAGAAAAGATTCAATCCGGGAGAGAACGTTATTATCGAGGTTTAATGACGATAGTTTTAGAAGTAGTCTGTTATGCGGAACTTTGTCAAATGCTTTAGCGAAGTCGAGAAATACAGCGTCAGTGGGGAAGCCAGAATCAAGGTTTGCGAAGAGGTCGTTGGTTAAGCAGAGAAGTTGGGTTTCGCAGGAGTAGTTTCCACGGAAGCCGTGCTGCGCCTTGTTGAAAAAGGAGATAGAATCAAGGTGGATATATAGTTGCTTGTGGATTACGTGCTCGAGTATTTTAGAAGGTACAGAAGTTAGAGATATTGGCCTATAGTTTAAAGGAGAAGATTTATCACTGCTTTTGTGGACCGGGATGACCTTGCCGATTCTCCAATCCTTTTCGCGGGGGTTCGAGGTTTGTCGGACTTTATTTTTGTCAGATTCCCAATTCTTTGAAATTGGGAGCTTAATTTACTGTGTAAAATTAAAAAAAAAATGGAAACAAAATAAATAACGTCCGGGTACCATCACCCGTTTTCTTGAAGGAACCTCGACGTGCTAAAAGACAAACCCCTTTTTTTGTCAGTAGTCCTAGATTTCAAAGGAAACTGTAGTTGAATCTATTCGGGACCACTGACCTTGTGCTCTTATAAATTTTAGTGTTAAAAATCCGTACTTCTTGCTGTTTATTTTGTCGCTGTGACCTCGAAATTCGGAGTTTTTCTGATAAATCCGAAGTGACAGAAAATTTACCGGCGTGTGTTTTTCGGATTTTTTTCGTATTTATCCGAAAAGACGGAACTCTAGCTATGATACACTACAAACCTAAACGTGCAATCATAAAAAAAAAATAATAAAGAAGGTGTTTGTTATTTTCTATGTTCTGGCTAAGTCCGCAGTTACATTGATTGGACATCGTACGAAAGACGTACGGGTGTTCCCCGCAAACACGATGACACAATCACCCGTGGTCACGCCTGAAGCATCTTCGAAGCTTGTTTGGCTTCATACATTCTTCGAACTCGTCTGCAGAAAGTTTTAGTATGTTGTGACCATCATTCAAAGAAGACACAAGTGTAAGCCAGTTTCTGCAGACTGCCTTTTTACTTAGTAAACTTGTATGCGCAAACGTAGAGCACGAACACGAAGGAGGGTACAGAGACGAGCGCATTTTCAGCAGGCCGCTAATCTGATTCGCCGAAGAAGATTGCCGGCTCGTTTGCTCGCTCCGATTGCGCTGGTACTGCGTTTCAAACTCCACGCCTCAGAGGCTAAGCCTTCTTCGACTTACTCGACTGTCGGCTAAGCCTTCTTCGAGACTCCACTTCGATGTGTTTTGAAGGCGAGAGTGAGAAAGACCAGACAGCAAGGAGCAAGTCGCGCGCCACTCGGTACGAAAGAAAGGACTTTAATAAAAACAAACCATGTGTCGCCACTGGCCAGGAACGTGGATTGAAGAGCTCACACAAGGACGAACGCTACACTGTACGCGCTTCGCTTCGACCGCACAGGGCAGCGCAATATTGGGAATCGCGACCGCTGCGCTGCGACAGGGTTCTGAAACAAAGCTTGGGGGTTTCGGTACTCTGGGAACATTCAGTGACTCTATCAAAGTCACTTGACAAGCTTCCTATAGGCTCGTAGCTCTCGAGTTTTGAGCTGCGCTCCAGGCGAGCAAAATAGAATATTTGGCTCGAGTTTTGTGCATGCGTCAACACGCTTCCCCACTACAGCTTTTTTTTTTTTTTTATACTTCGTTTCATTCTAAGTGCCAGCCAACGTTACCAAACCACTCAGTTGGAAAACTTCCGTAGAGACTGCTCTGCAAAAGTGGCCCCGATCTGTTCTCGCGAACCGAGCTAAAGGCGAACACAACGCCGCCGCTTCTCCCACAGCGGCCACTCGAGGAACCGCACGTTACTTCTATTTGGCTTTAGTCGGCCATTGTGGCGCCGAAACAGATACAATGGCAGAGGTTACAGGGGTGCCACCCCCGTCTCCCCAGCGGACGCGCCGCGTCTTACTACCGAAGTTAAAATTCACCTAGGTCGCGACGCGCTACCTGAAAGCACCGCTGAGGCATGATTGTATAAAAACAATATTAATTATGCCGCAAAGCCTTGCAAACTAAAGATTTTAAAAACATCACGCGCCCCTCTTTTTGTACTAAACTCCAATAAATTTCTTACAAAACGAGTCTTTTCCGTTTGTTTTTACGCAAAAACATGCTTTCTAAAAGCTCAAGGTGACCACAGTACACACAAATGATAAAGAGTGGCGCTGTTGTCGTATTTAGCTCGGTCTTGGTGGACGACAGCGGCCCAAGTTTCGACGGCGAGCTTCCCAACTGAGTGTTTTAGTAACGTCGGTGCCAGCGTAGCAGAGGCTACAAGAGCTAGGGTGCCTCAATGTCCTCACATGATGATGAAGGCACCCTAACAAGAGCGAGCTCCGAGCTTTCAGCGTTCCTGCCAAGCACGCGCGGTCGTGGAATGCGAGCACCGTTCAGGAGGACGTGCTTTTGCGAATAGCTTCGGCTTCGCTATCACGTAAAGTGAAACATACGTGCTCGCGGAAGCTACGAAAAAAAAAAAAAAAAAGCAAACATGAAAGGAATGTTTAATGGGACGCTGCGGCCGCGAGCTGCATACTTCTTTTTCTTTTTAGACGTTTTGTTACCGTGCATCTACAGATGCTGACAGATGCTCGTATTCGAACGTGGCACGTGCAAAATTGACACACGAATGGTGCATTCACCATCCGTGTGTCGCTCGCTACACTATCAGCCTAAAGCTCCTCTAACCTGGGAAAAGTGGCGCCCTTCATTGTTGTGGAAATGCTCGAGACACACGCCGCGCGCCAGTTCTGGGAAGAACATGGCGTCTGAAATCTAGCCCAGTATTAGCGATGTGCGCGGCCAAAAGCGTCGCTGTGGTCAGCTTTCTACGATTGGCCAAACCATGGGCATATGAGCACTGCCAGATTGTCAACTTTGGCGGTGTTATACTTCGTCTCACCTTAGTATGGACTATTGTTAGCCGCGCGTGCTAAAAGCGCGAGCTAGTCGCTTTGAGTGAAGCCGCGGCGGCCGCGCGAGCGCTCGTGCAGCAAGTGCTCTAGTCAAGGCAGTCAAGGCTGGCCGCTCGCGCTAGCACAGCCTTCGCGGTTAGTCCATGCTAGGGTGAGACGAAGTATAGCTTCGGATTGCGATGGCTCCTAGCTTCTACTGTGCTTTTTAAACACACCATCGAACTCGTCGTCGCACCCGATGGTAAGTAGCCAGAATAACAACTGGTGACGTCACGGCGAGGCAAATCCCAGTCGTGACGTCACGGAGGGAAACCATAAGAGGGCGCCACCGAAACATCTCGGCGCTAATAGCGCTGTGCCGCCATGATCTTCCCAATGGCTGCACGTTGCACGCGCCTCGTGCACCGACACACCTTTTAAAGCATGAAGGGGCTTTATATCAGCCCGCTCATTGGACAGGAGCTGCGGAATCGGTGGAATGTTGGATGCAGATTACGTGCGGTGGAGAGGAATTCTTTCGCGTTTTTCGTGGTAAACATAAAATTTCCGCAAAACTCGTCGCATAAAGACCGTCGTTCGAAAACGGTCTTTCTTCGTTGTTCATGGATGCGATCGACGCCGGTGGAGCTAGGAACGGTATCCGCCCGCACCTGCTCGCGTCCAGCCAACGTTACTAAAACACTCAGTTGGGTTACTCACCCTTGAAACCCGGACCGCTCGCGTCCACCGGGACCAAACTGGATACTACTACAGCGCCGCCCTTTAGCGACGAGTCAAAACATTAAAGTTTTGACTCGTCGCTTTGAAAGCTACTGCGAAATAGCACTCCGAGATGGCGCCACAGGTCTTCGCGCGACTCGACTCGAGCCGTGCAGTTCCTGGAGTGGCCGCTGCGGGAGAGATGACGGTGTTGTGATCGCCATCAGTTCGGTTCTCGAGTGCGGATCAGAGCCATGTTTCCAAAGCAGGCTCCATGGCAGTTTCCCAACTGAGTTGTTCTAGTCATAGAGTTATTATCATGTACGGTAGAGATTCAACTGGCGGTAGTGTCTGTGCGACGTCCGTGACGCAAATTGAAGCAGACAGCAACCAGTCTACTTTTGCGGTGCTTCTATTCATTCCTATGGGAAAACGCGCATGCATTTTGTCTCTTCGCCGGAAAATAACACGGAACACTTTGATTATTTGGGTCATACCGAATAGTTTGTACCCTGATTAACATTGTAAAAGTGTAATTGCTTTAGTTAGCGCATTTTTCTTCATCGGTGAACGATGTTTTACTTCGCTACCTTTCAGTCCCAAACGTGTGTTCCGCAGCCGGTGTGTAAAAACAAGCGACGATTCAAAGCAAAATTACAATCGAAAAGAATAGAGAGTGTGTTCAATGTTCGCCAGCGTTCCGGTGACGCTTATATATTGATAATATGCCAGTCCTGTCACTATATGAAAATGACCCCGCCGTGCATGAGCGTATAAAAACATCAAAAACGAAAAGAATAAAGTACGTTTGCTATGAAAGGTGTCTCTTCATATTGTTTTCTCTGCCGGGCAGCTTTTATCGCGCACTTGTTCTCAAAGATTTCGAGCGCGCGGGTAATATTTTGAACGTAGAACAATTAAGCACCTTCGCACAGAGCAGAAAGAATAAAGCGGTACTTACTTATTTAAAATCGGAATATATTACATGGCCTTCAATTAATTTTGATCGTATATGAACGGGCAGTTACTAATCCAGTGTCACTGCGTAGTTCCTGCCATCTCCCTTAACTTCCAGATGTCCCTCGTTCTTTTGGCACGTAAATCCCCCATGCTGAAAAGCGCCGACGTCGTGTTCGCGCTAAGAGTGTCCGACAGTGCACATAAATACACGTACGAAGCCGTTTTAGCACCGTTTTTAATGCGATGAATTTGAAAGGAAAAACGCCGTAACTGACCAATTATTTCTACGGCCTGACTGAGAAATGTTCCAAGCTACCTAGTAGGTACGAATTATTCGGGATATTTTCTCTTATGATCGAGTTCAGGGAGAAAATGCGCTCACTTTTCCCCATTGAAATGCATTACCGGAAGTCAATTTTCGACTGGTTGCTGTCTGCTTCAATTTGCGTCTGCACACTAGCGCCACTTGAACCTCTAGCGTACATTATATTAACTCTATGGTTCTAGTAACATTGCGTGCAGGCAACAACATAGAAGAACCGATTCCGAACGCCGCTCTTTCGTGGAGCTTGTCAACTGATAGATCTATGAACGTTGCCATGAACCAACTAACCCAACAAGTCTTGATAGACTGTTTTTTGTGTGACGTATTTTTAGAGTAATCGCGGCGTTCTTCCATGCACCTTTTAGCTCCTGCTGTGTCGTAAACAGGTATGGATGCATGGATGGATGAGTGCACACGGCTCAACCCTTTAAATCGGGTGACGGCATGCACCACCTTTGCGCCACAGTCGGGCAACTACACGACTGCTGTTATTTCTGGGCGTGCACTGCGCCTTCTCCCCATTTCGGGTCTGGCGTCGGCTCGGGCGGATCTGTCTCGCCGTGGCAGCCGGAAATATCTGGTCTAGACAGGATCGCCGTGAGGCGCAGCAATTTGGGAAATGAACACGAAGAAGAGGCGGAGACTGGTTCCCATGACAACAGGGGCCGCGAAGACACACTCACGCACAAAACGTTGTACGTTCCCCGGTTTGTATGATGCTGCCCGGTTTCAAGCGGGAGGAAAATTGGACGCGTTCAACCGCGATGTCGAATTGTCGGAAGTGTCGGAATCCCTCCCCCCCGTCTCGCTTCTGTCTCCCCCGCGTCTCGTTCTCGAAATGAAATTTGGCGCTGCAGCGGACTAACGCGGGTCCTCGTCTTCTTTGGGGGCTGATACGAACGGAATGGGGTGCCTGCTTCGACGTTCAGGATTTTCTGAATAAATGGCAAATGTGACCCTGCCTGACGTCGACCGCCATGCCGTTTCATGGGCTGTTCGTTACTGTTTGTTTTTTTTACAACGATAGTTGTTACGAACTCTTCACACCACTGAAAATTACGTCCGTGTTAGTTGTTGCAATTGTAGTAGTTGTTGACGTTGGCGTTGTAGGGCGTCCGTCGTCGACGTTGCCAAATCCTTAAAATGATCGCCTGCCGCCCGCAGGAATCAAACCTGGGTCCGCTCAGAGCCTTATTTACTGAGAACGTTTGGCCAATGGGCGGAGCAAAGGCCGCCGCCAGCGCCGAATATTCCCCCCGCGGTCAGAGCGTAAACTAAAAGTGCGACACAGCGTTGACCAATCAGCAGACCGCGACGTCACAATATTGGAAACGACATTTAAAGCGTAAAGTAGAAGCGTTCAATCTCGGCGTCTCGGTGACAATGGCGTCAAAAGCAAATCAGCAGCAACTATCGCTAACTACGCAGTTTGCTCTGGTTTGTAGCGAACGTTCGTTTATTCTACCATTTAATATGGACGTGACGAAAACCTCACACGCGCCAAGGTTCCAGTCACCGAGAGTTATACATTTTTGCTCTAGCGACGCTAAAACGGTTTGAATTAGTCGAGTCGCATTTTTTAGACATCGCAACCACCGCTAGGGGCTGTTTCGCGGCCTGTGGTTGGCCACGAGATTCTCGCCTATTCCAACCAATGAATGGCCAAACTCTCCTCACACTCGGCTCTGGGTCCGCTCCGTAGAAAGCGTAGGGGTGAAAACTGAGCTACGTCACACGCACGGTGTAAGTATTATTTTACACCGTGGTCACACGTTAACAACCCGCTCTAACTTAGGGTTTTCGTAGTACCCGATGCCCACTGCACGCGGTCTTTTGAAAACAAAAAATAGCAGATAAAAAAATGCCTTTGTAGCACTGTCAATAACTCGTGTAGGAAGACGCGCTTTCGCGCGCTACGGAACAAAAAAGAAACAGAAGCATGCTGCACAAAATGGGCAGATGTCTATTTTGTTTTACAGCGAAAGCTGTTATAGGTTCTTCCCATTACTGGAAAGGACGTCAGTTGTTGATGTTGTAGTCGTTGTCGTAGCTGGCAATGTAAGGCGTCCGACGTCGATGTTGCCGAATCCTTAAAAAAATGATCGACCGCCGACCGCGAAAATCGAACCTGGGCCTGCTGCGTCCGAGGCGGAGACGCGACTACTGAGCTACGCCAAAGCCTTCATAACCCGCTCTAAAGTTGGGGTTTTTGGAAAGTACCTAATGCCCACTGCACGCGCTCTCTAAAAAAAAAAAATATATATATATATATATACAGGGTGTCACAAAAGAAAATTTACACGGTCTTTTTTACCGCAAAAATAAACTAGGCATCGCTGAACGCTCATTCTCCACCCAAAGGTAGAGCTAAAGGTCACAACCAGATGCCAAAGTTTCAGCCCGATCCGATAACTTAATCAAAAGTTATAAGTGATTTTCTGAAATATTCAATGGAAAAATGGCGACCGACGGAGTTTTCAAACACATGGGGCTTTATGGCACCAGAAACTGAAAACGGGCAAAAATGGGCTTCATTTTCCCATTGAAATTTTCAGAAAATCACTTATAACTTTTGATTAAGTTATCGGATCGGGCTGAAACTTTGGCATCTGGTTGTGACCTCTAGCTTTACCTTTGGGCGGAGAATGAGCGTTCAGCGATGCCTAGTTTATTTTTGCGGTAAAAAAGACTGTGTAAATTTTCTTTTGTGACACCCTGTATATTTTATGTTCAAATGCCGTTGTAGCAGTGTCAACTCCAAGAGCTCGTGCCGGGAGACACGCGTTTAGGTGCTCGGTAGAAGAAAGAAACAAAAGCGTTTGAACAAAATGGTCAATTGTTTATTTTGCATCAAACGCTTTTTTTTTTTTTTTTCATTGCACCTTGCGGTCTGTCAACGCGACGCCGATGCCCAACGACCTCGCCGTGACGTGTCGAAGCTGTCGCTGGGACTCAACTGTGGATTAACGCAGGACTACTCATTTTTTAAATATATTTGTTTGTGCGTACATGTGTGTGCGTTTTTGTGTGCTTTGTACCTCGGTGTTGATTTGGTCGTCTTTCTGCGTTGGAATGTGCGAAGCGTTGCAACAGTGCCCACGAAGTCGAGTTGTTTAGGCATCATAGACTACTTTAGATTGAAAAAAAAATAGAGTTTATAGGCAGGAAGAGGTCGATCCGCCCTTCCAGTTTGGTTGGTGACACTGGTTTGCGCAGTAAATGAGCAGTTTGTCCAGAGGAGTGGCTAACCTGGAGTCTTTTATTAAGCGGTACTTTGCGGACTTCTAGACAGATAGCCAAACTAAGTACATTTTTTTTTCCACGCCCGTTCTCCACTTTTCATAGCACGCCATTAGTATCTCTGAGGTCAGCATCGCTATTGAGAAAACGGTAAATAAGGGCCATACCAAAATCGACATTCAAATCTTCCCGCGGCTCCCCGGCGGCGTGTTGTCGCTGTCAGGCAGAGTTGCGGGCCGTTCGGGCAATCGGGAAAACAGTCGGGAATTATCTTAGGACTATACCGAGCCAGTCCTCGAGCGAGCTTCCTCGGAATTTATTTCCCACCATCAACTCTACTGCAATTAGTGGAAAACAAGTTCTACCACACGAACGGTAAACATGTGCCTGCCTCTGGCGTAAGTTTTTGAGTGTGGCCAGTAGAGACGCTGAGTTCGAGAAAATGATGAAAAACCAGATATCAAAATTTAATGACTTCTCGAAAAACAATTCATTTGATGCAATATCTCGTTACCACTTCAGTCTTGTCTATTGGTTTGGCGAACCAATTTTGTGACACGCCAGCCACAGTGAAAGAAAACGGCGGACTATCGTACATCAGGCGGAAGTGGCTATACAGTTTTTCCACGAGGGCGCAGCCATCTTGAATGTCGTAACTTCTGGTATGCGGTAAAACGTCGTTTTGATCTCTCCACGCCGCTGGAAGGTGTTTACGAAAAATGCGTGATTGTCACACATTCTTGTTTTGCCTCGTCCATATTTTCTCGCATATTTCAGGTTGAAATGTTTTATTATTTTTTCGCCCCGCATATCAGATACGGAACCCAGGTGACTGCGATCGACAGGAAATAGGAAGCGTCTATAAACAACCCAGCACGCCAGTACGACGATGCTCTTCCAGATTGAAGCGGGCGGAACGGGGTCCCATCCCGCTCTTTTTATCTCATCTTTATGCAAAAATCAGCCCCCGCGCTGGGTTAGCTACCGGTCAGTCCGACCAGTTATCTCTGATTGAACTTCTCTGTTCGTTACGAGCACTAACATCCAATCAGGACGAAGTGATGCGTTTCACTCGAGCGAGCTCAGATGCAGCCGGCGCTATAACGTCGACGTTATAACGCCTGCTGACTATAAACTGTCCCTAATGCATGCGGACCTTCCCGCTCCTCTTTCCACCTCCTCCCAGCCTTCTTTTTTTTTTTTCTTTTCTGCTGGCACACGATTTCTACTTTCCTTCCCTTTCTATCTCTCCCTCTCTCTCTTTCTCCGCTAACGACTTTACTCCTTTTCGCCTTACGATGGAGCGCGGAGGGCGCTACGAGCCATGTAAGCCAATCCAGTGCCGTGTGAATGTCACGTGGCCATCGGGAGGGGCGCAGCCACGCGCGGGGAAGCGCAGTCACGTGGCACTCACGCCGCATCGGATTGGCTCCGATGGCGCGTAGTTTGCTCTGCGGTGCGTCGCAAGCTGAAACCGAGGACAGTGCCTGTACTATACAGTGGCCGGTTCGGCCAAGTTCGGCGCATCGATTCTTTAGTTCTCCCTCCTTCCCCTCGTCCCTCCCTCGTCGTCTCCGCGTCGGATGGCGTGCGCGAGCTGGGCGCTTCGCTCGCGGCCGACGTTAATGGAAATGGTAATTGAAGTGATTCTGCTCGTTCCCTTCGCTGGACGGACACTCGCGCGTGCGCGCGCGCCGTGTTCTTTTTTAGATTTTTTTCGCCCGTAAGCATTGTGATGGTGTCTGTTTTCTCGCAAGTTGGATATTTTTTTCTTATAATTTTTTTTATTTTCGGTTTTTAAGAAGGGGGCGGGGGTGGGAGGTCGCTTCTTCTGGAGCACTCGAGATGAAGAAGGCAGTTTTCTTCTTTTTTTTTTTTTTTTGCCCGTTGTGTCACTTAACGGTATTCAGCGCGGTCCGCGCGCGGGGGGTTCTGATGCGTTGCGGCGTAATAGATTACTACGGCCCTTCTTCTGGGGTGAGTGGTGGAGCGCCCGTCACTGGCGAAGAGAGAAGAGAGTGACGCGCGGACTTTGCGACGATAAGAAAAATAAAATGCACTCTGTTGTGTTTTGTTTGTTTCTTGCTTATTTGGTTCGTTTTCCTGCTCTGTGCGCTTTTATTTGCGTGTTCGCCAAGATGAAGGGTGTAATGTAAGGGTGCGCAAATAGTGATTCGAATAACGAATAGTGCTGCATCTTTTACAGCCTTTATGCAGCGAGGGAAAGACACGATAGGCCGACACTGTTCTACAAACAAGTCCGCGTTTGCCCTTACCGGGTGTGTGTGGGCAGTGCGCCTCCAACGATGTTGGGAGCGAGTCCCTCCACACTTCTGGCTTCACCCCTGGTGGCGTCATGTGGCTTCCAGAAGCTTCCTACCTCCATGTTGTCAATAGACCTGTTGCGAAATTGAAGCCACCCTGGCGGCGTAGTGCCGCGCAAAGCATCTTGGGTACCCTCTTGCCACCGTTTGGGTTTCGGTTGGCCAAACTTTGATTCACGGCGTCCCCTCACGACCAAATACAGTGCGTTCATTTTCGGATATGTGAATATGTGAAATGTCGGCCCAATCGTTCCTGCGAAAAGTACGCATCGCGAGGAAAATAGGTTCATGTATTGGCCTCTGCCGAAGGGCCTTTTTAGGAATATTAATAACTCTCGGTATAACTAGGTTAATACTTGTTTTGCGGTGATAAATAAAACAGAAAATGTGGTTTCGTATTGATACCTTAATTTTAAACTTACTCGTGAAAACGCCAATTATTTAAGTAATTGCGTTTCCCGTCCATGAAAAGGGCGGACAGGGAAAGAAAACTGTCTGTGCGCTCGCGACAGAACTGGGTACGCTGTTGTACGACGTTTTAGGAAATGTTTGCCTCTGCAATTAGAACAAAAAAACAGCCCAACACGTCCGCATTCAACCAACTCGCCTATAACTTAGATTCGCCTTCATGTTTGGAAAGCTTGACAATCTTGACGACCGAAGCTTTCAGAGATTCGATCGCGTCTTTTTTTAAGTCTTCTTGTTTCGTAGAACTATGTTCCTGCCCGCCTTTCCGCCAGACGACCTGTCAGGCCGCTGAACTCTACCATCTCTAACGTCTGGCAGGTTGCGGGGCTAACGTTACTTTGGGCGTGACAGCTGTCGGTCCACTCCAGACGTTTTTTGTTTTTGTTTTTTTTTTGTCTTTTTTAGGCCATATTTTGATTGAGCAGCACTTGTTCTTGTCGTTCCTTTGTTGGTTTTGTATAATGCCAAGACAGCAAAGTTTCCCGGAAATCAGACAAAGCAAATACGAGCTTCAAGAATTATCACTGTATTCTTTTCTCTAGGTCGTCGTCCATAGTCGCCATGGAGCCTTATATATGGATTTTAGCTATTATTCGGTCTCTACCGGGTGAATGCGTATTAAGAAATATAAAAACAAAGAACACGCTGCTGCGTGTTCTTTGTATATATATATATATATATATATATATATATATATACAAAGAACACGCTGCTGCGTGTTCTTTGTATATATATATATATTCTGATAATGGTGTCGTGTTGCAGTAATATTACGCGTCTCTCAAACCTCAAATATTAATCAATTTGAGAGCAGACTTATAGTAGGCTAAGTAGGTTTTTGGTAGGATGTATTCCGGAGTTCAGCCATATAATTAATAGAAGTCGTATTTACTTATCTCTCGCACTTTCATCGTAATCATCTGCATCTACCTCATTGGGTGCACTTTTCAAAGTAGGCGGGGCGGAGCTCATCGGATTACTTTCTCATCGCGTTATTACGACCTATATTTGTTTTAGACCCTGCAACGTGCAGTTAGTATAGTTGTGCTTTCCATGATAACTCCTACCTTGCTGCTTGACTTTCTGGTGTCTGCTTTTTTTCTCATATTATCCCTTTCCAATTTGTCTTTCAGAGTTCCACTCTGGTTCTGCCTTCCCTTTCCCCCATAACTCGGTCCTTCAGGACTAAACTTGTTTTTATCCTCGCTTGCTTTCTCCCTATGGCTTCTCTCTTCTTTTTCAACTCTTCTTTTCTCGGCAGCCTGCGTGTTTTCACTCGGCGCTGCTCGTCTTCTGTTCTCTCACCTCTCTTCCTCTTTCTCTTCCTCCCGCCCTCTCTCGTTCTCTCCAGATGCCTCTATTCTCGGCTTATATCGTGTCTTTTTCCTTCATTCTCACTTCTTGATCTTTATGTATATATATTTTTTCAACCCAGCTTTTATACGCGTTGTTTTACATTTTCGTGTCTTTGCCCTTCCAGGTCTCAACCTCCTCTCCCTCTCCCTTTTTCCTCTCTCCCTCACTCTCTTTCGTGTGTCTGCGTGCGCACTTTCCCGCCACGGGTCACACGTGACGTACGTGTCCACAGTCTACATGCCGTAGCGTGCACTGCCGTCGTGGCAACGTATGCAACCAACAAACATCGCATCCATGTTCCTCTCAACCACCTACGCTACCTGCCCCCTTTTCCCAACCCGCTCCCAGGCACGATGAAAAGAAACCCCCCAGGAGAATACGCTCTCCCTGACTGCAGTATACTCCGCTCACCCCTAAGCCGACAGTGGGCTGGAAGCTACAAGGGCTCTTTGGACCAGTTATACGGCTATCCTTCGTCACGTGATCACGCTCGCACCCCACGGAAAGGGGGGGGGGGGGGGGGGCGTTGATTAATCGGGCGAGCGCCTGGCTTCCATTGCACTATCATAGCTTTGGGACGCGCGGAGTACAGCGTATGCACGGCTGCTCGTCGCGTGACGTTCGGCTCGTCGCCTGGCTCGCGCAGCACGCATGATGCAGACCGGCACACTGGCGTCGTCGTCGCCGCCACCCTATTAACCAAACGGCCCCATAAAAACAAAGCCCGACTCGCGCGCGGCAGGAGAAAGAGCAAGTTGCTCCCACTGATTACGCTCCGCCATATTTACAGCCCCCCTCTTCTTTCTTGCCGGCATTCTCACTCCGTGGCTCGTTCCCCTTTTGCCAATGGAGAAAAACGACGTCGTAAAGCCATTCCTTTGATAAGTTTTCTCCTTTCCCCAAAAAAGGGAGAGGGGGGAGGACTGCCGGTAGAGTGTGTTACGGTCGGGAAAGCTGTTTCTGGGATCGTTAGTGCCCCGGCTGGTCTCCCTCGTAAAAGCAAATAAGGAAACGGTGATCGTTTGCTACAGGATCGTTGACGCGCGCGCGCGCGCTTGTGCAGGATTGTCGCGCGCGTTGCTTGCCCTGCGGACTTAATAACGACAGGCCCGAAGGCTATGTATTCGCTGACGATAGCCATGGCTCGCACTGATCATCGTCTCTTCCCTTTTCGTGCTGGCCTTCATATACTCAGACTAGGTGATGAAAGCGAGCTCGGAAAACATAACGTGAAAGTCTGGGTGGGTCTGCCTGATTGCGCGATGTGCGTACGCAGTCTCCGAAATTGCCCAGCGTGCACAGGCAGGATACGGGAAAGGTTTACAAAGAAAAGAAAGTTGGCGTGGACGATATTTGATGATCCACCTTACGATGAGTGGAGTATAGGGAGTACATATCTGGGGGGCCTTCCGAACGTTGCGAGAAATAATTTGTACAGACTTCTTCAAAGAATCTTTGCGTGAAAACGAATCCAGGTTTCAGCGGTGATGTCCATTGGCACTAATTTTTTATTGCATTTACGAAGACACCGCATGTCAGTCGCATATCTCTGCTGCCGCATCAAGGGCACACTCAAATCGATTCATGCAATTTGCTCATGCTAGTCTAAAAAAAGAAAGAGTAACATCCGGGCGGTATCTGTTATCCTATTCACTGGACTCCATATTTGAGGGCGCTGTTTAGAACGCATAGTCAGAACGAGCTCACATTAGTAGGATACTACATCCGGCTATCTTTATGGTGTGGAATGCACGTTACAAGAGAACTGCGGAATCTCGCTGTCGGCGCATGCTCAGCACTTGCGCACACAGCTATGGCCACCAGAGAATACTCCCTATAGACATGCTTTCCTTGACTCTCGTCCCCATCCACCTGGTAGGCATATCTGGTATGGGCGACGAAACAATTATAAAACTTTTCATCCTGCAAATAGTAAACAAATAGAGCGTTGGCAAAACAAGAAGGGGTGACGGTTACGCTGATATGATATATCTATAGATAAATTTTGAAGTATCCGGGTATAGTGAAGGAAGACTCTACAGCCGGAATACCGGTCTGTGTATTTTCCCGGACATCAGCGACTGGCTTGTGCCATCGGTAACTCGCAATTCTATACTCCTCGCTCTGAGATCACGAGCTCGGGCAGGCAAGCAAGACAAGCCCGATCTTCATCTTCTGATGCGCCAGTGGTACCGCGCAAGACAGCCCTATACTGGAAGTGACAACATTTAAAGGGGTAGGGAAACGAAATTTCAGCGCTCATTTTCTTGCTTGAATGTGTTGCATGTTGCACCCTAACCTCCAAAACACCAGTCTTCCGTTGAAACGCACAAGAAAACTAATTTTAAAGCTAAATAAACGATCTTCCAATGTGCACCTGGTGGATGCATGCGGAGCCTATTTGGGAGGTAGTCTAGCAACGTTGTGGAATCTGCTACGTAGTCGTGACGTAGCAGATTCCTCTGGAGCAGCGCCGTTTTTTGGAAGTACGCTCAACTGTTTAAAGTCACCTCGGCCTGAACGTATTTGCCCCTTTTCGAATGAATGCGAAAGCTTGATAATGTGGATGCTTGGGCAAGTTGGTAATTCATGCTTGGATGGAACAGCGCGGATGAACAGTCACACTCACATGCACACAAGAAGCAAACAGACTCGCAGCGCTGACCTTCAACTCAGTTCTATATTTCTTCTTCCTCAAATCTTCAACTTCTTCACCTTTGCCGTTAATGAGAACAATTTAAATTTTTACACACCAGAGACGAAATAGCCAATACACATTAAAAATAACTAATAATTAAATAAATCATGCAAAGACAACTAAAGAAAATAATACTAAAAAATTAAAAATTAAAAATTAAATTTAAAAAATAATAAAGCGAAAAATTTCTCATCACTATTGGTGCTTTGATGATATCTCTAGATAAACCAATTCCTTCTTTGACAAAGCTACGGATGATACACTAATACCCCTGTTACACGGGCACACTTAACCGCGGTTAACTCGGCTTAACTGCTGTTACGCGGCAACACTGATACCGAACTATAGTCTCGGAGAGCTATTTCAGAAGAAGTGAAGAGCGCGCGTGCACTGCTTTGATGGGTGCTCAAGGTGCTCAAGCGCACGTTCGCCCATAGCTTTGACTGCATAGCCGCAGAATGTCCTCCGCAAGTATTGTGCACTAACTATGGCTTAGCGTAACCGCAGTTAAGTGTGCCCGTGTAATACCCCTGTTATACCCCTGTTACACGGGCAAACTTAACTGCAGTTACGCTAAGCCACAGTCAGCGCACAATACTTACCGACAACATTCTGCGGCTATGCAGTCAAAGCTATGGGCGAACGTGCGCTTGGGCATCTTGAGCATCTATCGAAGCACTGCACGCGCGCTCTTCACGCGTTATGGAATAGCTGTCCGTGAGTATAGTGCGGCATCTGTGGTGCCGCGCAACACCAGTTAAGCCGAGTTAACCGCGGTTAAGTGTGCCCGTGTAACAGGGGTATTACACGGGCACACTTAACTGCGGTTACGCTAATCCACAGTTAGTGCACAATACTTGCGGAGGACATTCTGCGGCTATGCAGTCAAAGCTATGGGCGAACGTGCGCTTGAGCACCTTGAGCACCCATCAAAGCAGTGCACGCGCGCTCTTCACTTCTAAAATAGCTCTCCGAGAGTATAGTGCGGTATCAGTGGTTTATCTAGAGATATCATCAAAGCACCAATAGTGATGAGAAATATTTCGCTTTATTATTTTTTTAAATTAATTTTTAATTTTTAATTTTTTAGTATTATTTTCTTTAGTTGTCTTTGCATGATTTATTTAATTATTAGTTATTTTTAATGTGTATTGGCTATTTGGTCTCTGGTGTGTAAAAATTTAAATTGTTTTCATTAACGGCAAAGGTGAAGAAGTTGAAGATTTGAGGAAGAAGAAATATAGAACTGAGTTGAAAGTCAGCGCTGCGAGTCTGTTTGCTTCTTGTGTGCATGTGAGTGTGACTGTTTATCCGCGCTGTTCCATCCAAGAATGCGAAAGCGCGAAAGTCAACCAGACGCCATGATGGACTCGTTGAGGCACGTCACGGGGTTGCTCGTGTGACTTTGCTGTACACTTCGAAGCCGCTCACACGACAGGTGAAACGCCCGTCACCCCGCGGGCACTTCCAACGGCTCGGTTGTAACGCGCTGACGGTATTGACACCATGATGATGATGATGGTTTGCGGCTCTTCCCTTTTGAATCGGGCGGTCCCGTAGAGTTTGGGACCTAGCCAGTGGGGATTTGGTTATCCCCGTTGGTGAACTAGCATCCACCAGTTCTCTAATCTTCGCTTCGTGGCTTCCACCCGCTCACGCCACCCTCCGTTGGTTATAGGTTTAGCGTCGACGTTGTTGTTGCCGTTAGTCCCACCCGCAGAGTCTGCCACTGAGCTGGCAGCAGACCCAAAGCCGAGTGCCTCTGCCAGTGCGAGCTCCCGGGTTGCCTGTCCACACTCCGCCGGTTGAACTGGTTGCAGACCGGTGCACGACAGCACAAGGTGTTCAATTGTCTCATCCGCCTGACCACACGCACGGCATGCTGCAGATTCCACCGTCTGGTCGAAACGACGGCGATACACCTGCGTTCGCAGCCCTCCTGCGCGTGACTCAAAGAGGAGCCGGCTGCCCAGACTGTTGTCGTATAGTCTAGTCTCTGCCGAAATTTCGTGCTTATATCGATGGTACATATATAGCGTCGACTTGGACTTCGCCGTTTCTGCCCACCGAGCTGCCTCCTCCTCTCTCACCCTCTTTCGTATCTCCGTTTCCCACTTCCTGTCTGTTGTAATTGTTACAGGGGTTGAAAAGAAGCCGTATTTCTTCTCTAACTGATACAGCCGCTTCCTCCAACCAGTCTGCACTCCCGTGAGATACGTGTAGACGAACAGCTTCTTGGACCACCGGCCGCGGTCCATGAGACGGAGACGGCTGTCGTAGGTTATCTTACTGGTCGGATCCCTGGCCTCAAACGACGACCACCCAAGATCTCCCTGGACTGCTTCGGTGGCCACCATTCCGTGACAGCCCAGAGTTTGACTCCCGACCTCTCGTTGACGACGTTCCATGACTTCCCGCACTGTGCCAGGGACACAAAGAACCGCGTTGGCGAAGGTTAATCCAGGCACCACAACCGCCTTCCAGAGTTCGCGAGTCACCAGAAAACGATTGCAACTCCAAAGATTACGTGTTCGGAGTACATTCGTACCTCGCACGGCTGCCTGTCGGAGGTGAGCATAATGATCGGACAAGTACTCCGGCTTGTTGGTCAGTACAACTCCCAGGTATTTGTACGACTCTTGTACCTGTGCTTGCTCGCCGTTCAGCACCAGACTGTTTAATTTAGCCTCATCGGACCCGGCTAATTGAAGGACTGCCGACTTTTTGGCGTTGAACCGAAGGCCCAATGTAGCCGCCATCGTCTCACATATACATATTAGACGCTGCAGGTCCCCCACCGTCTCCGCCGTCAATACAATATCGTCCGCATAGGTGAGGCCCGGCAGCAGCCACTTCACCTCTGCGCCTTCTTCCATATGTGTGTCAATGAAAAACCCACCTCCGACTGGATCAGGCGTTCCTCCAACCCTGACACATACAGAATATAAAGAAGCGGGGAGAGTGGGCATCCCTGTCGGAGACCCCTCGCCACTGTGACTTGTTCTGAGTCGACCCCCTTTAGTTGCGTCATTACTGTATTGCATGAGTATTAGCCCCGTGCGCGACCGAAAGCGTCGCTGTGGTCGGCCTTCCACGATTGGCCGAACGCTGACTATGACGTCGGAAAGGGGATTTATCATTGACGGAAATAAGAGGAATGAAAGAACTTTAATTTTGACGGTGTTTGCAGTGTTCCTTTGAGAGTGCAGTGATTTCAAGCTTCCACCACGCTAATAACAAACACCATCGAACTTGTTGTTTGCAAAATAATGACGTCACAAGGGGGAACCACAGGAGGGCGCCACCAAAACATCTCGCCGCTAATAGGCGCCGTATGACAGCTAGCCACCGATGAGGAAGGTGGAGCTCCTCCAAACGTCGCACGAGTTGCGCGTGTGGCACACTGTCATATGCTTTTGCCACATCTAGAAAGCAGCATAGCAGTCTTCTCCCCTGTTTTCGGGCAATTTCAATACATTGCGTGAGGGTGAACAGGTTGTCTTCCAACCTTCGACCCCTCCGAAATCCACCCTGAAGCTCGGTGAGCAGTTCGTTCTCTTCTGCCCATGCTGCCATATGTTCCTTGATAATGTGGGCGAAGGTCCGGTATACCGTAGAGGTCACGGTCAGGGGCCGATAATCCTTGAGGAACTGTTTGTCACCCCCTCTCTTCGGGATCCACCACTACAACGCTGACAACGCCACCAACGGCAAAGCTCATAACCAAGCCTGTCTTGCCACGTCACGGATGCGGGGAGTCTTTTTTGTTGTTTTTGTTTGCGCCGGATATCCCATGACGCATCGCGCCCTCCGTTCGCTTCTCTTCGAGCGCTCGCTCGAGTGCACCGTTTGGAACGAAAAATATAGCCAATCATTCAAAATACAAACGTGCGATTATGAATTACGGTTATTATCTGTCATGCTTGACCCATTTTCGAACGAAATTTGAATATTTCAATTTTTGTTTCCGTACCCCTTTAAGATGGCGGCGCCCTTGTGGAAAAGGTGTGTACAGTCATGTTTCGTTAATATTGACCCCGTTAACATAGATACCCCGCCATATGGACACCATTTTCGGGGACAAACCGGACAAAATACATGCATTCTTGTCTCGTTAATACGGACAACTCACATTATGGACGATTTCTGGGGGAAACGAAGGCGTCCATATTAACGAGACATCACTGTACTTCGTTTCATCCTAAGCCAAAGCTCAACCAGATGACTTGAACGTATGCAACCACTCACACACACATTAAAAGCGATATTGACGGGGCATTCACGGCACTCGGTTGGTTTTGCCGATCATTGTACACGTACGGAAAGGCGTCGAACACCCTGACACTGCGCTTTTAACGTTGTTAGATTGCTTCCATCGGCTCGTATTGCCGCTCGTGTTCTGACCTGAGATAAAACAAAGAATAACTGTCATTTCCTTTACCATTATCGGTCTCTTTTCTTTCTTTCTTTTAATATTTTTTATTTAATTTTTGTAGAAAGTTTTGTAACCCCTACAAGAACAGCGAATGATGCGTCAGCCCTGGGCAACCTGCAAAGCTTGGTTTGGCGCTATCTAGCGACTGAAGTAAGAAATATTGGCTATGCCTGGAAGCGGCGGCTGCGTTATTCGAGCGTGAGCTATTACTTTGGTGGCGTCACCTTAGCCGTGTCCGAAGCAAGAAATGCTGGGTAGGCCAGGAAGCCGTGGGCTTATAAATATATGCCAGTACGGCGGAAGGTTCGGCCCCGGCGGGCCAATCGGAACAGCGGAGTGAGGCACGTGTCTGCGTATCGCCGGAGTGCGCTTTTTCTGCGAAGAAGGCTTTTCGCAGCGTCATGCTCCAATGTGTGTGCGTTGCGCCCGCATACGTAGTGCACATCGAAGCCGCCGGAATGCAATGTAGGGGCGTAGCGTTCCCCCTTTGCCAAGTTACAACGAGACAGGGTATTACCGTGGGCTCTCACTCTGCTGGCGCCGCCTGATGGTTGCTTGCTGCCTATATTGTCTGCACGCGGTTGACGCGTCGTCAGCGCGATGGCGTCCGGTCTCTTTCTCAATTCAAATATGAATGCTGAGATAATCGTACGCCGCATTCCGTAGCTGTTTCCCAGGCGCCCTTTGGTCCCGACTTGATGGTGTCGCATTTTGCGAAGCAGTGCACAAAACAGAGAGTTAACGCCGTACCAAAAAGAGTGCTCAGCGAACCCGAACGTGCGCCAAATTTTAGTGGACAAAATTATGACCTGGACGAACGCCTACGGGCGTGCCTAAGCGGCCGGATCGATCGCATCTGGTATTCATCGAACGCGCGAACAGTAGTCGGTCTGGAAGCGGTGACATACGAGACCTAGCCGGGGTGCCGTCTCTGCTATAGGTCAGGGTCGTTTTGAAGGCACTGAAGTGGGAAGGGGGGGGGGGGGGGGGGGGGGGCAGGGCAGGGCAGGGCAGTAGCTGTTCTCTCGATTAGCACGTGCGTCAAACGCGCTTTTCGCGATCCCGTACGCGCAACCTAGGAGTGAGGATGCCCGTGGTACGGTGTCTGCATGGGACTCGTCTCCGACTGGTGGGTTTAGCCCGGGGAAGAGGGGAACGCGTCTCAACGCGGTGGCGGCCATTAGAAAACCGCTTATGTTGCCAGCATAGGTTTTGCAGCGAAGAAGCTGCTGCTATATACGGTGGACTGAGTGTTACTTTTTTTTTTTCGTTTGGGAAAGAGTATGTATTGTTGTGTTACATAAGTCCTCCTGCATGCAAACAACGACGAAGTTTAATTATATTTGTCTTGTTTACTAGGTTCGAAACCCTAAAAACGGGCTTGAAAACTTATTGCTTCCGTCATTTCGGAGTACTCAAGGCAGTTATCTCGCTGATCTGGTTTCGGTTTCGAAGACCGTGATCCCCGTGAGCCCAGCACAAGCCGTAAACGTTCCAGCTCTTCGTCATGACACGAGAGACGCAAACGGCGGGCACAACAAAATCGTTTGCATAATCCGCATACCTCGCAAAAGCACTTCCTCAGTCACCTTGCGAAAAGCGCGAAACACGGGAGTCCGCACCATCCTGACTTCTCAGACTTTTACCTGCTTTAGAGCAGTTTGTACCTGCTGTAGGTATGTCTACTGAAACTTGAAACTATGGGCAGTGCCAGAGAGAAAAGAGACAAAGTTGGGAAAGCTTGCTCGCTCTCCCCAATTTCTGAGCTCTGAAGTGATTGTACCATAATAAATGCACCAACGCCTCTTCCCAAAATAAAGAAAAAGCACTATGCTCATTACGTAAAAAATGGTCTCAGTTTATGCATTTGGGGGCAGGTAGGAAATCTTGCCCAAATTTATGCACACCGCAATTAGCGCAACAAACTCACACGAAATTTACAGGAAAATATTGGTGGTGACTTAAGTTTCCCTGAAATTCTGTATAGACACTTTGCAGCAGCTGTGCATGGGCGCCGCCATAACTGACCTTCAGTTTTTGTTTCCCCTTATTACGTTTACTTCACTTCATTATTACCATAGCAGGCCAGGTTATTGCCATCTTAGATTTTATTCTGTCTTTCTCCCCAGCATTGGCCTTTGTGGAGGCTCGTCCACACCAATTTCAGTGGCTCGGTTTCTCGGTAAAACAAGAGAAGGTCAGAAATGGCGGCTGTATTCTGGCGCGTGTGTAAAGCGTTTATAACCGGTCGTTTGCAGGACCGAATCATCTACTCGAGCGGTGTGTGTCGCTGTGCAAACACGTCGCTGTGGAAACGCTGTTCAACAACACGAAGCATAAAAACGGCAGATTTAGGACAACGATCCGGAGTCTATTCTTCAAATAAAACGACGTAATTTTGTTGAAAACGCACGCAGCTTTTTACTCATGGTATGTGTCGGGAAGCTTCCGCATTTTCAAACGAAACGAAGGAAGATTTACTTTTAGAGACGCTCGCCCCAGCTGCGCTGGATCAGCGGACGACGACGGGACTGAACCCGTTGAACCACAAATCCACAACAACCAATTTGCGCTCCGTGTTAGTGTGGCTTTCTACCTCCAAGCACCGCACCACAAACCACGAACGTTTGAGCTCTTTGTCGCATCGCCGTGTTGCAACGCAGCGCTGTCGTGAACCTTGGCTTGCGGTTGCGCACTCGTGGACCCTGTGACTCCCTTCGCTTTCAAAGCACACACGACGATTCCGAATGATACTTTCCGTCTTCCTGGAACATCACAGGGGCACTTCTCCGGTCACGTCTTCGCTATGTGCTCGCAAACTTCGAAGCTCTATGCGAAGCTTCTCGCGTCCTGTCGAACCAAAACAATAGCGGCGCCATGCGTTGATGCCAGATTTTCTTCGATCAAACAAAAACAACGAAAGCAAACCGGCTCTAGCTTTCAGCGTACATTGGCGTTGCGCTTGCGCCGTGGCCAGATCGCTTGCAGTCGAAGGTTGAAGCCAAAACGAAACCAACTACGATGTCACCGTGTTCAGATCGAGGACACGCTTTTTATATCCACGTTAACTGTTTAAAACGAATAACTAGACCCATAACTTTATTTGTGGTGTGTAAGAAACTATTGTCAAGACCCCTAAACCCACTGATCTCTATGCCTAAACCAAATACAATCATGGGCGACATGAGGGAAGCCGCATTGCCATCGACCAGAAAATGGCAGCGAGCACGGTAAGCGCGGGTTTCGCCAACGTCCTGCGACATCCTGCGACATGTCACAATTGCTTTTGGTACATATCCGTCTCCGAGACATGTTTCTTTCCGCGGCATTTGTCTCAACGGTCCTTTCTAAGTGTGTCCCCAAGCATTCCGGTGCTTCGATAGCCGGCAATGCTGCGGTCGTCGCCGGGGGTGATGCGTGTTTTCGAGGTCGGCTACACGGTTGTGCGTGTATGACCGAACCAAAACACGTTTTTTACAACCTCGCATGATTTGTGAACGCGTTATCCGTTACTCAACGTGTAAATTTATGGTAATGTGTGTAAATAGCGTGTTTTTGACCCCAAATATTCACCAAATACACGGGACTTGCTAACAGTGTATATTATAAGTATAGTTCAAATATTGAAAGCATGCCGAATACTTGTTTCCTGAAACACAAAACTAGTACACTTTTTTTCGTAGCTCTTTTTACCGAGGGTAAGCCTAAAAGGTGGTCCTCACAGAACCCTGGGCCGATTACCTTTTGCTGTGAGCATTTTCGCGTCCCATAGACGCGGATGCAGAGTTTCAGGGCGTCCCGCAGCGTCTCTCACTCTTTGTCCAAAACTATGCGGAGCGCGTGTCCGTTTGCTTCTTGCCTAGGGGTTCCAGTGACGTCAGAACGCCCAGCTTCGATTTTCTCTGATTGGAAGTACAGTGGGTAGACCTCGACGCTAGCTGCCTTGAGGCCTACCCACTAGCCCAGGGGCGGATCCAAGGGGGGGAAGGGCGACGGGGGCTGCCGCCCCCCCCCCCCCCCCCAAAATAAAGTCAACCACCCCCCTCCCCCCTTCTCGGAGGGCAATTTCACATGGGTGGACCCCCCGGCGCACATGAAAAAATGGGAGAATAGCATCGTTAGAAATTTTCCGCCCCCCCCCCCCCCAAAAAAAAAAAAAAAAAGAAAACGGAGTTCAGGATCCGCCCCTGCACTAGCCTTCAATCAGGGCCAATCGGCGCATCTCATTATAGCTCCGCAGCCAATGAGATGGCGTCGTCGACTGATCGTATGCGAACGCCGTGATTTCACATTGAAAAGGACTAACGTAAATACTACGTCATTTGCTTCGCGAAAAATGGGATATATATAGATGGTCTTTAAACACGAGCAGGAATCGAAACCTAAACTTCGGCTCCGTCCGGCAACATTTACCTCGGGCCGTCAAGGACATGGCTATTACGTAGTACGTGATGTC
Organism: Ixodes persulcatus; assembly: GCA_013358835.2. Lineage (NCBI taxonomy): Eukaryota > Metazoa > Arthropoda > Arachnida > Ixodida > Ixodidae > Ixodes > Ixodes persulcatus. Next base: position 1,391,100 of record JABSTQ010011188.1, on the reverse strand, counting down.
ACATGATCTTCTACGGGCGGGATTCGGGCGGGTGTGTGCCAGGCGCGCGAGTGTCGTCTGCACCGCACTCTTCACCATGTTTTGGTGTCTACGACATTCGACGACGTCTGCACAACTGCGGCATCAGTCTGCGCACGTAGTGTGAACGAAACTCCGAGAGACAATAGAGAGTTTTAGGGAACCGGAACAAAATACGATCGATAAACAAAAACGATCGATACCTTGGATCGGGCGAGTCGACCGATCGTGTGCCTCGAAACGGCTTTGGGGGAACCGTATTTGCAGACGAGAGCGGACGATCGGTACAGGTCGCGCCCCCTGGCAACGGAAACCTGCATCGGCCTCATCGAGAAAAGCAAATTTGCGTGTGTTTGTACAAATCGCAGAAACTGAAGTAAATAAAAATCGCATCCTATAAATATAGAGAACCTAAAACAATGTATACCTACTTATAGTTCGTCTCGTTTTTTTACTCGAATGAATGCGCTTCCGTAATACAAAACCTGGCGCTCCATGGCGTGTCGCCACTGGCACTGCGAAGTTCTAAAATGCTCGTCTGCTAAAGGAGCAGACGAGCTTTCCGACATCCATGGCGCTCGATCTTTTTGACGATGACTTGGAGTTGGTTCTATTCGGCGAAAACAATTTACAAAACGTTATTTTGTACGACTGTCTGCGTACTAAGAGAAGGCACTTGTTGGCGGCAAGGTATGGGACTTTCAACTTGGCATCGATGGACGAGGAGGACGTCGTACGGCAGTTCAGGTTCACAAAGGAGGATCTGCCCCATCTCCGATCGGCGCTGCGCATCCCGGAGACGTTGACAGCCAACGGCTGAATCTGGGTGTCGGAGGCTCGTTTGCCACCGTTTCTTTTTTTTTTTCTCTTTTTTTTTAGGTTACCCGATTTATATCCTCGGGGAATAAAATAGTTCCTCGGTCGTACATGGTAACTTGGTTTGTAAGTCATACGTTCTTCTCAGTGGGCAAGCTTTGGTGTTTTACATCAACCAAATATGATGTTTACTCCAACCACGTCCTGATATGCTGAAAAGTCGCCGACAGCAAACTCGATTTGACACACAAATAAGAACACGCTCGCGCGCGCTTATCATCAACATTCGAAGTCGTCTGCCAGCGATCCTGTGTCTTTCCCTCGAGGCCCACTGCAGGGTCGAGTATTAAGAAAGTTATGGACAAATAAAACTAGAAATATTAAATCGCGAAGAAAATACAAAAATAACAGAAATATAATCATTTCTCAGGTTGAGGCGGTCATTTTTCTTGTACAAAGTTACGAGGAGGTCAATCCGTTCGCTCCTCGCAACGAGAAGTTTTTTTTTTCGACGCCGCGTTTATGCCTTTAAGGACGTCATCCCAAAGGCAGGGTGTAAGATAGACAGGTGGGGAAACGGCCCATAGAGGCCTATAGCAATGCCGTGACCGGATTGTGTACTCGTCTGCTTGCGGGTACCCACGATTTGCGACAGATGGCGCTGCGGCGAGAAGAAAAAAAATCTCCGTCGGTTTAGCTGGTCGCCACCGGTCGCCCACCTGGAGTGAGAGTTCGCGGTGCTCCACATAGATGGCGCCACAAAAAAAGAGAAACCCGAAAGGGACACAATCCGGTCGCTCATTTGGCTCTCGTTTCCCCACCTGTCTATCTTACACCCTGTCCCAAAGGGCTGGAGTAAAAAAAGGATTAGCGCCTAGCACCTCCCGAAGTAGGAAGGTATCATCTTCCGCTGAAAACCGCTTGCGAGGAGGAGGCGGAGGGACGGAGGTAGATACGGCGCCCATGTTGCTCTCTTACGGTAAAGATAGCAGACGATCACGGTCGGACGCCCGCGAACCGATCGTTGTGCCGTGTACGGTACTACCACGGAAAAAAAAAATTAATTAATAAAGGAAAACCTGTAACTTTACTGCTGTGCATTTATTAAAACTATCACCCAATATTTAAAGGGCTCGTTTTATAGAATATATGTGATTAGCATTAGAACACAAATTTTTAATTCATGCAAAATTTTTAAACTAAAAAGTATCCAGGTCCTTGATCCAGAAGGCTGTTGCTCACTCTGTTGACACTACAGATAACCCTCAGTCATAAAGCAGCTGTAAAAACGGGTGATAACAGCTCGAAATGCACATCCCAACGTTTGTATGGAAAAAAAAAAAAACTTAAAATATGAAAAAAAAACTTAAAATATAAAAAAAACTTAAAATATAAAAAACTAAAAAATATAAAAAGCTTCAAATGTAAAACAACTTAAAATTAAAAAAAAACTTAAAATTTAAAAAACTTGAAATTTAAAAAAACTTAAAATGTAAAAAACTTAAGATGTAAAAAAAACTTCAAATATAAAAAACTTCAAAATATAAAACTTAAACTTAAAATATAAAACTTAAAATATAGAAAACTTGAAATATAAAAAAGCTTGAAATATAAAAAACTTGAAATATAAAAACTTGAAATATAAAAAACTTGAAATATAAAAAACTTGAAATATAAAAAACTTGAAATATAAAAAAACTTGAAATATAAAAAAAAACTTGAAATATAAAAAAAAACTTGAATATAAAAAAACTTGAAATATAAAAAAAATTGAAATATAAAAAAACTTGAAATATAAAAAACTTGAAATATAAAAACTTGAAATATAAAAAACTTGAAATATAAAAAAAACTTGAAATATAAAAAACTTGAAATATAAAAAAACTTGAAATATAAAAAAACTTGAAATATAAAAAACTTGAAATATAAAAAACTTGAAATATAAAAAACTTGAAATATAAAAAACTTGAAATATAAAAAACTTGAAATATAAAAAACTTGAAATATAAAAAACTTGAAATATAAAAAACTTGAAATATAAAAAACTTAAAATAAAAAAAAAAAACTTGAAAATAGAAACAAATTAAAATATGAAAAAAAAAGGTGGATGGGCCAGCCGGATTCGAACTCTCCACTACCGCACACCTACGAGCTCACGAAATGGATGCTCTAATCCACTGCGCCACTGAGCATTTTTTTTTTTTTTTGTATTTATTGCATGGGAAGGTGACAAGACAAACGGCAAGCATACAGTTCGACAAAGTTATCACTTTTAAGAATACAATACAAACAATTAAACGGTTCTTGATCACATCAGAGTATTGTTATCGGTTTACGCTCTGGAAACGAAGAAATGATTAAAAATAAATGACATAGACAACATTCGCTGCTGCTAAATATTAATTTATTTCTATCGAGGATGTCTTATTGCGTTTTGATCTGTATTTTCTTTTTTATTTGCTGATTCCAACTTTATGCACTTGCTGTCACATATGGCGCTCCTGCCAGGCACTACCACGAGTTATTTTATTCATGTTTGAAACCACGGCACGCTCTCTCCGCCAGCGAAATAGCCGTTTTGCTAACTAAGCGAGACTGTCCATGTCGGCCATTGGTCGTGCCGGTCGTGCCTTACGGTTCGAGCAGCGCATTACGGTAAGATCGCGGAACACAAGCGCATGCGCTCTTCGTACCGGAGGGCCCATCGTACCGTATCGGATGTGCAAAAACGGTTCCCTAAAACTCTCTAATAATCACAGACGGTGAGAGGACGATGGCGGTTGTGACGTGGGAGACGGCGGCAACGGCGGGACGGCCGGACGGCTCCCAAGAAGCGCGCTGCGCATGGCGCGTTACGCCAATCACTTGGACATCGCTGAGCGCCGAGAGGAAACGTTGCCGACGTCACCCGTTACGCTTGCCAGGTGAAGTAAAAACGAGCCAAAAAGAGGCAATGGTGATGACGTTTATCTCAATGTTGGCTACGCCCTCGCCGTAGCCTTGACTGCGCTGTTTTGCGGCTCAATTCGCCCGCTCGAGTCAGCCGATCTCGGCAGCTTGGCGAGTTGCAAAGTTTGCTGGACCGTTAAAGAAACATTTAAACAGAACAAGGTCGTAATATTTGACGTGCGGTCTTCCTAGGTGATACTGTAGAGGACTGCATTGTATTTTTTTTTTGTTTTTTTGTTTTTCAAAAACAAAAATGAGGCAGAGTGTCCCTTTAAAAGCCGAGGAAGCAGAAAGGAGGAAACACTACTTCAATTCTTTCTTTCTTTAAGGGAGACCTTCCTCTTTTCTGCGGGCAGTAGCTCGGACACCCCCTCCTGTGGGGAGAGGTGGATAGAAGGCTGCGAGGGTCGGCTTTTTCAAGCTGTCTGTGCTGTATCATAGGTACGAAATGTTTTTTTTTTTTTTTTATATATATATATATAGGCCAGTCGACGTTTGTAAACACAAGTGCACTCACTCACGAAAGCTCATACTCTGTGTTTCTGTTTCGCTGGTTGAAAAACGAACGCTTCGCTGTACATGAAAAGTATCTAAATATCCACGAGCGCGACCCTAGGGAGCGATATGAGGGACAGGATATTATAATCCCCCTCCTTGCAGATTACATCCTGCGGCGCACGACTGACTAACGCGATTACACGAGGGTCTTACAAGTGCTCGATCTCCGCTCTCCCATGCCTCGCTGTGCGTATAGATTGTCCTTATTATAAAATAAACTAAAACGCAAAAAGAGGATGCTTTTTGGGTTTTTTTTATCGAATACCAGAGCTTTTTCGGTGAGTGGGTTTTTTAGTACATGGCCTTTCCAGATGACCCCGGTCACCTAAGCTATTCGTTCTAAGCATTTCTTTTTTTTTTTTACCCGTGTTTGGTAACTCTGTGCCTCACGCATTTTTTGTAGCTTGAGCTACATTGGCCGAAGTTGAGCAGTTTCGCGTGGCTCGCATAATGAGTCGTGCTCCGAGCTGCGCAAGCGCGAGGAGCAGTGACGTCACACGGCGCACAGCTGGCGCGCCGGAAACGCCGCCGCCGCGCGCGCCTCGCCGGTCTGCGCATGCGCGAGAAGCAGTGACGTCACACGGCGCACAGCTGGCGCGCCGGAGCCGCCGCCGCCGCGCGCTCCGCCGCCACCGCGCACGCCTCGCCGGTCTGCACATTTCAGAGGAGTGACGTCATAGCCGCGGCAGACGCACTGGCGCCGCCGCGTGCCCAGCTGTCCGCCTCCGTTGCGCAGTAGACAAGTCTGACGCTGCACCGGAGCCGCTTGATAGCGCCTCTCATTTTGTGCGCATAAGCTCACGCTACTTATATCCTGGCATAGCCGAGCTAAGCCACCGCAATTTTTCGTTTTGCTTGTTTTTTTTTTTTTTGTGTGTTTTCTAGTTTACGGCGCGCTATTTATTATGAGCGTATTAGCTACTCAATAATAATAATAATAATAATAATAATAATAATAATATTGTCAATATAAATACTACGAATACATAGTCGGAGCCAGCACCCATGGATTGCTAGGGTCGCGGCTTTATCACGGCCGTACATGCTACTGAGACGTTGGGGCTGTTTTTGGGACATTGTATTGGACTAGCGATGGCTCGTGCGAATCCAAGAACCCAGCGATCAAACGATCGAAAGAAAATTGTGGAGCAGGGTATTAGCGCCGATACAGAGCCGTTTATACTGAGAGGGTTTGGCCTTCTTAAATTTTAACAGCCTGACAACCACAGCAGCGTAGTCTGACAACCGGGGGATGACTACTTCCGTCCGCCATATTGTGGCTCTGACTCATAGGAACTCTACGCGATTTCTCAGGAATGAACAAGACAAAGAAGTAACGCCATATTGTGTTACCGCGAAATCCGCTTGTTCTAGCGGCCAACAAGCTCCGCCCATTGGCCAAACTCTCTCAGTATAAACGGCTCTGCGCCGATAAGTTTGCTGGCGCCCCCACCGGCGTGACGTCACGGCGAGGACAAAAGTTTTCCCAGACTCGCCCCACTCGCCCTGTGGTGGCTGTGACGACGTTAGCTGTCCGCGCGCTCGTTTCTATTAATTTTTTTTTTGTGCGCGTTTTTGTAGGAAGTGTAAATTTTCATATGTGGCTTTATTGAGGTATGGCCTGTAGCTGCGGGCGAAACTCCAACCAACATTTCAGGCATGGTTGACAGGGCAGGCAACGCATGAATCGCAGCTGGTATATGAAAATGAAAAAATATGGACACATTTCCAGGATCATCACTATAAATTTACATCTCACACAATCAATGCTGCTGATGGTGTGAATAAATTGGCAGGTTATGTATACTATTTCGTCGTGTTTTTTTTGTTTTTTTTGTATATCAACTTCTAACCCTTTCACAGGTTCCACATTATCTCCTACTAGTGCAGCATCTTCCACTGAACAGCCGTTATAATTCTTGCTGTTCCCCCTGTTTTCCTCTGTTGTCGGAGTATCCAGCTGTAGGAAGTTTGGAGGCTGAGGAAGCTTTAAGGGGCCTGCAGCAGTGTCTCTTTTAATTGGAAACGACAATTCAAACTAAACGGTGTATTTTCCGAATGCACAAGGCTGGAATAAAGAAAGAATGTCAGGAAAAAGTATAAACATTCCAAATTACGGTAGTACTGCTGCGCATATTTTTGGCAGTTCAATTTATTTATTTATTTATTTATTTACCCTAAGGGCCCTTTCGGGCATTACATAGGGGGGAATTTTGAACACCAATATTAGAAACAATACAAACAATGAATAGATAGCCATAACACACTGCGAGCAAGAAAAAGAAGAGAAAAAAGCCACGAAGAAACAACTCAAACTTGCCATGGCGAAGCAAAGCATACAGAGTGACAATGACTTAGGATTTTTCTGAGATAAAAGAAATCAAGAGGCCTAAAAAAGTTTGGTAATCCTGTATGACTGCAACGTTACTTGGTAAGGCGTTCCATTCATTAATTGCGAGGTTCAGCGGGGAGTATTTGTATAGGTTAATACGTGCAAATACTGCATTTACTTTGTTAGGATGATCAAAGCGGGGAAAAATGCGGGTAGCGCACACAATGTGCGTTTGACGGAAAGATGATGAACTATGGTAGATTTTATGAAATAACGAAAAACGTGCGATTCGCCGTCTGGTCGCGAGGGGCATTAAATCTAAAGATTCTTTGATACGGGTGATGCTACTAGTAGGAGAGTAATCGCGTGCTATAAACCGGGCTGCTTTATTTTGTAGTGACTCCAGGCTGTTAATTAAGTAAGCTTGGTGTGGATTCCATATCACTGAGGTGTATTCCAGTTTACTTCTTACAAGGGATGTATATGCCATAAGTTTCGTGTTAGTGTCAGCTAGCAATAAGTGCCTTCTCAAGAAACCTAATATTTTAGAAGCATCCCTTAAAGTTATTTCAATATGGAGGTTCCATGAGAGACTAGGTGTTAAATGAATTCCTAGATATTTATATGATTGTACCCTTTCAATATCTGTATTGTTAATTTTATAAGTATGTTTGGTTATCTTCTTTTTTGTAGTAAAAGTCATGCATTTAGTTTTTGTTGTGTTAATCTGCATTTGCCAATGAGAACACCACCTTGAAATTTTCTCGAGGTCAGCTTGAAGTACAGTATTGTCAAAGGGAGAAGTTATGGTCCGATAGATGACGCAGTCGTCTGCGAAGAGCCGAATCCCTTACAAAAATTTTTAATGAATTTCATTTGAACGTTTATGGAGTATCTTTTCGAGTCTCAGTAGAAATGCAAATGAGTTTTGTAACGAATCCGTAAGGAGTTTACGAAAACTATTGGCCACCGCGTTCCAATTGAAGTTTCGACAAAGCTACCGCATAAAGTTTCTAATATATTTCATATGAATATAATTTGAGAGTCTATTGACACCGTTTCGAGTCTGTGTTGAAAAACAATTGATTTTTTGTAACGAGTCCCTAAGGAGTTTACGAAAACTATTGGCCACCGCGTTTCAATTAAGGTTTTGCCGTTCCACCTCATAAGAATTTCTAATACATTTCATTTGAAAGTCTAGATACACTGCTTTGAGTCTCTGTTGAAAATCAAATGTTTTTTTCTACCGCGTTGTAACCGAGGTTTTGACGTGCCATCTCATTAGGTATATTCCGACGAGTCGGAATATACCTAATGAGAGGGCCCATCAAAACCTCAATTGCAACGCAGCAGAAAAAACATTTGATTTTCAACAGAGACTGAAAGCAGTGTAACTAGACTTTCAAATGAAATGTATTAGAAATTATACTCCTAGCATGGGTTTCTAGATAGAGCTCTCAGAGGGAAGACGACAATAGGTTGTATGATATGTTGTCTGGATGTAACCGCTGTTTTGAGGGAAGGGGAAAGTGAGTGCAAGTGTCACTTATATGTTTGCCTATATACTCATGCAGGGTTCAGGAAATGCCTGCATAAAACCGTGGGAAGGAGCAATAACTGGTTTATTAAAAATGTGAAATTCGAGTCTATGGTACACTGCCTTCGTGTCCATGGCAGACCTTGTACTGCCTTCGTGTCCACGGGAGACCTTGTACTGCCTTCGCGTCCACGGGGGTACTGGTAACCTAAAAAGAAAAAAGATGCACAGTTACACATTGATCTGCTCATCTAAACTTCAATGTCCGAGCAAGGTATCCTGTTCACAGCGCAGCAGTACCTCAGTGCTGAATCAGTATTACAAACCGGGACATCGGTCTTTTGTATGAAAGGAGGCAACTCAGAACACACGATACAAGCCATGGAAGTAGCACTGACTCGTTGCCTTAACAGGGCTGAGTTAACGCTGCACTGTAGGTGTGAACCAGCCTTAAATGCGGAAAGTCACATTTAAAATACCTACATTTTTGCTCACCCAGGCACTTAATTTTCACACTACCTTGATAGTTTAATGAGTGGCACTAATAACATTGTCAGGGGCACCATGGTGCAAAAGTATATTTTGCCCCCGAGTCTGCGAGAATCAATCTCTCACTGTTTTTGCCGCCGCATTGCAGTCTTTTATTTTGGCTTTTAACAAGGTCTACCAAAGATAAGCGAGCAGATGTTGTCGCTTATGAAGTTTACCAAATTGGAACATAGAGAAGCTATGATTTATAAGCATCTCGAAGAATTAATATAGCAATTTGGGCCAATTGGTTTATGATCGTAGACAAGCCAGTGTTTTACGCCCACTTCTTGTCTCTGTGTATTTTTCTTTTGTGTTTGTTTACTATCTTGAAAAAGTATTTTTAATCACAATGGACAGGAAGAAAACGGTAATAGGGTTCTATGCGGATCATAAAGCAATGCTCCGAATGGGTGTGTATCAAATGCAGCTTTCATAATCGATGCAATACACAGTTTGAATTATTGGGAGGATCGAGACATCAGAGGACGAATTCAAAAAGCAAACTTACGATAAAAAATTGCGTATGACAAAATCCGAGAAGAAATCCGTGTTAACGAAACAGAATCGTCGCAACTTTTGTGTGACTTAGAACGGAATATTACGACATCATCCAAAGTGTCTTACAAACTTCTTAGGGCAAACATGACCACACGTCACGACCAGCAATGTAGTTAGAAGTGTTGGCAAGAGGCATGTGTTTTGCGCACTGTGCATGCACACCGTTGTCCAACCATGTCAACTGCTAGCTGAAACTTCCTGCCGCCAGGATTAAGATATTGCTTGCGCTATAAAAACAATTACACACTACCCAGCTGGCACGCTGAAAGTTCAAACATTGAAGAAACTAGCTCATAAAACTTCAATGTAAGAGCTAGACCTTGTGGACGGTACAAAAAGTATGTTCAGTCTAAACCCTGGTGCACTGCAAGGCTGCTTTACCTCAGCCAGTTTGGAACATCTGCAGTTTCATTCTCTTGAAGATATTATGCCTGAAAATTAATGTGACAATTTAACTGGATTAAAATTTTTTAATCGACATCTGGCCTAAGTATACTAGTGGGTTAATTTCTAACTTACCATAATTTTTTTTCGGCATCCCGAAGGCGTCGCTTCAGGGTTCAGTTTTCATATTGGATCCACCTCACCATCACAGCTGCAGCCACGCTGAAATGTTTGCAAAGTTTCAGGCAGGGTAATTAAAAGTCGGCAGTTTCTCCCGAACATTGCTGTCACAAATTTTCTTTTTTGTCATTTTGTCCTGTTTAAGGGTGGTTCGGGGGGGGGGGGGTTCAATTGCAATCCTCACGCACGTTTACCTGAGCGCCAAAGGCATGAGCTCGGATGAGACTAATGCCGGCCAAGCTTCAAACCAATGGGAAGAGGAAGACGAGAAGAAGGAAGTGGGACTTGGAGCGTTTCGGATTGACCAACCATGAACCCGTGACAACCGCATAGGTCATTCAACACACGTCGCATACCACTCAAACACTGTGTCGAACTGTATTTTTAAGTCAGTCCCACTTCCAACGGTGTATGAACAGGGGCATTCATTTCGTGACATGCCTTGAAATGAATCAAAGTGACGCAAGCTGGGAACACACTGCTGCTGCTTCATTTAGGAATAACTGCGGCCCTCGGCTTGATCACATCACAGTTGCAAAATGAAAGAGAAAAAAAAAAAAAAAGACTCAGAAAGGAACAACTGCTTTATCAAAAATTCTAACAGACAAATGTAAACCCAGTTCAATTCCAGAAAGTCAGGGGACCAAAGTTTGTCCTAACAGTACCATCCAGTCCACTTCCATAACTTCAAAACAAAAAATTGCTATCCTCTTGAACAATTTTGACTGCAAAGGAATATTGGCTCTGCATGAACCGAATTCCAAGGAAGTCTAACTTCTGAAATGTAATGAAGTATGATCAATGTAATCAATTTATAGTTGAATGACATCAGTACACTGCTAGACCAATAAGACATTTTCTAAAGCAACGAACTGAAAGTAGCATTAGGAATTCAATAAGTGCTCTGTTGACATAAGCTACACTTTCTCGGGCCATACACAAAATGAGTGGCAACTTTTCATTATGCTACGCACAGATACAAACATAAGGACGGATAAAGCAAACTTAACTAGCTAAAAAAAAAAAAAAAGTCTAGCTTAACGAGCAAACGTGTGCCGAGAAAATAGGGAGTTTTAGAGCACCGGGCGCTACTTTATCGCGCGTTACGGAGGGCAAAATAGCGAGGATTGCGGCGAAGAGTTTTAGAATAGCGTTTCTCTGCCGGGGACCCCCAAAACGCAAGCATCTCGAGCTTAAAACGCCACCAAGATGTCGCGACAGCTTTTATGTGGAAGTTAGAACGTTATATCTTGAAAATTAAACAAGTGTTTCGTCCAGAGTAACAGTTTTATAGTTGTTTTATACTCAATGCTGTATGTTTTGTTTTTGTCACTGCCAAGCTGCTCTGTTGTACTTACGAAGCCCAGACGATCCACTACCCAGGAATGTTTACATTTCTGCCGCGATCGTAAGTAGACGCGCTTCGATAGCTTTGAGCTGTGACTCCAGCGATCCGTGGCGTTTTCAATACGCTTCGACCATACCGACCGCGCCGAGTGCGACTCACGCAGTTCCCGCGCGGGCGACGGCGTCGAAGACGCGATCAACAGAGATGTCGTGGGCGCCGCCTTTTGCGGTACCCACGCTATTTTCGAGAAATAACGGGCCGAAAGCTCGAGTCCGAATGCTTGTTTTGGGTCTGCGCATGCACAGCAGCGAAGACGTCATTTCTTTGGGGTTGCGGACGTTATTCTAAAACTCCCTAGGGTTCACTTCTCGTTCAAGGCGTTTACTTACAATGCAAACAAAGAAGCAAGCTTACCAACTGCGTCGAGTTGCTCGTTCTGTCTCTTTGCCGGTCTTCCGCGCTCTTCTTGAACATAATCATCACAAGACGAAACTTCACAGATAGATAAACTTGATTAAATTAGCACATTTCCATGTCTAAAGGCATTTCCATCCCGCAAAACACATGTACCCAACGCAACGGCAACGGTCTTAACGGTCGCGAGTGAAAACAAAAAAAAAAAAAGAACTGGTGTCGCTACCGATGGGGCGTCGAAGACGCGATTCTGACAATACGAAACCGAAAGCGGTAAAAGTTATACTGAAACCGAAACTGACCAAATCGCGATAGAGGGGTGCCGTAAATATGTCTTTAGAAACTTAGGAGTAAAAGAGGGTGAATACAGTTATTATTATAAGCACAGGAAATAAATGTGCAAATCACAATTAGCGCCGACGCGCTATTAGTTTCGGGTGCAATGCAGTAGGGAGGAAATTTCTTTTTTATTTTTTGGGGAGATTACTTTTAATTTACACTCAGCTTACAGTATTTTTTTAGTAAATTATTTTTACTAATAAATTATTAGTAAATTACTTATAATTTACTAATATTTATTAGTAATTACTAATAATTTACTAATATTTATTAGTAATTATTAGTAAATTACTCATATTTACTAATAATTATTAGTAATTATTAATAATTACTAATAATTAGTAGTAATTATTAATAATTACTAATAAATATTAATTATTATTAATTAATAATTATCAATTTTTAATAATTGTTAATGATTATTTGTATTAATTTTTGGTTTCAGCCTGGGCTGAAACCATTTTTGCCGTCCGAAAATTTTGAAAAATAAGCGTAACACTGTCGCATAATTAACTTGACTAATGTACTTTTATACATGCTGGAATTCTAGCAATACATTCTTTGAACGTGGAACAGATATTTGCATCATACAGCCCAGGCTACATTACACAGGCATCAAATTGGCCGGTGTATTTCTGACAGGGACTATTTTTAACTCAGTTGGATGTCTGACAAATATAGGAGCTTCGTCCAAAAACAACTTTCCAAAAGCACAGAAACGTGTTCCCATTGATCCGATTCTCAATTGTTGCGTCCAATATGCATTTACATCCTCCTGACAGACATACGTCTAATTGGTTCCTATAGCTCAAATAAACATGCACAATTGGCCTAGATTTCCTGTTTGGCAAACAAAACATTTCGTTTGACTGATACAAATTCCTAATGGTCCGATAAAGTCCCTATGGGAGCAGTCCAACCTCCTATAGGACCAAAAGGTATGCCTATTGGCATTCCTATTCCTCTTTTATTTTCATGTGTATTGAATTCAAACAAAATGACAGCTCAGAGTTAATTAATCAGCCTAGTGTGTATTTCGTCTTGTTCTTACCGATTTTTATTCTGTGGAAACTTGGGATTATGTTTCCGTGAGACTGTGTGAGAGTTGGTTTAAATTTTTGCGTGGTATTAAATCAACAGTTGCTACTTATAAATGATTTGAAAAATGTTCTAAGCAGCACTCTGTATTTGTAATATTAAACAGCAGTGCTTCCCAAACAGTGAGGCGCGAACTCCAGGGGTGTCGTGACTGATCTAGCGAAGTCGCAAAACAACTGCTGGCTTGTTTCTTTTTTTTTTTTTCAATGGTTTTAAATTTGTTAACTTTTAATTACCTGTATTACCTGAGAAACTAAATTTCAGAGTCAATTTCAATATGTTACTGCTAATGCACTGAGATGGTAAGACTTGTGGTCTAGCGAAATGCGAATGGAGGAGGGGGCGGGGTCGTGGCAGGATATATTTTACATTTTAGTGGATTACGCGCGTAGGGAAGTTTGGGAGCAGATGCTGTATTGAGTCATTATGTCTATTGCTGTGTCATTTTGATCGCCCGAGACAGTGTGCTAGTTGAGAATGGGAGTAATTGAATATGTATCGATTTCATAGAAGGCTTAATAAATGGTTAATAAATATGAGAAGTTATTGGATTGCAATTTTGAACATTACTTTATTTGAGGAGAATGTCTTCTGAATAGCAGGCAATCTGCATTAATGATTATCTTCACCTTTACCTTTATCGAATTCCTCCACTGTGGATCAGCTGATGTCTATTGGGTGCCTTATGGTAGAACTCACTTGAGTATCTATGGATAAACTCAAAAGAACTGATATTGCATTCTTAATGATAATACTCATTTGCATGAGTAATCAGTACATTTATGAACTCAAAAAGAATGAATATTGACTGGGTAACGATAAACCTCACTTGAATTTGTAATGAGTAAATTCAAAAGAATATATATTGAGTGGGTAATGATAACACTCATTTGAATGTGTAATGAGTAAAATCAAAAGAATAAATATTAGTTTTGTAATGATAAAACTCATTTAACGTTGAGTTTCTTATGAGTTTCATTTGACTCTATAAAAACTCATTAGAAGCTCAATTGAAACTCATTGTTCATTTTTGTAAGGGATGGTAGAAGTAATGTTGGTATGAATGTCGTTAATATAAAGGAGAAAGAGTAAAGGCCCGAGGACAGAGCCCTGGGGAACACCGGATTTGACGGAGACAGGAGGAGAGACAATGTTATCTATAACAACACATTGATATCTATTTGATAGAAAGCCGGAAATCCATTTAACAATGCCTGTTTCTATCTTTGCTTCTCTTAGTTTATGTATTAGTCGTTGGCGGGGGACACGGTCGAAAGCTTTTGAAAAGTCAATAAATACTGCATCAGTGCTGAGGGATGAGTGAATACTAGAATGAAGGTCAGTAACTAGTTCAAAAAGTTGAAGTTCACAGGAGCGTCCTCGTTGAAAACCATGCTGATTTTGAAAAAGAAGATTGTTAGTCACTAGGTGATTCATTATCTGAGAATAAATTATATCTCATACAGGCTACTGGGGGAAATTCGTCCGTTTTTCCTGCTACTATACAACCTAGTTTCCAGTAATTGTGCATCTTCTAAGAAATAAAACAGGCCTGCATGCGTGCACGAACTATATCATTAATTCACGAAGAAGCTACACTCATGTAAAACAACCCTGTTCCCCGAGCACTTCAAAGGTCTTCCGACCCATGCCCTTTAAAGGATCTGACATAGCCTATGCATCTGCGAACCAGCGCATGAAGAATGGCACGCGCAGAGTCGTGGTCGCAAGCTAATTTGCAGACCGCCCAAAGGCCTTTGATATAAATGCCGTTTGAAATGCCTGCAAAGCGGATGTAATAGTCTCCTAAATCATGAACATGCAAGGAACAGAGTTCCAGCGTTTGAAATACTTACGCCGCCGCTTCACCGACCCCTCGCACAATTGCCTTGTGCCGTGGGGACCGACAGTGAGGTTCATCGGCGGAATTGCCTCCGCCGATAGCTTTCGGGGATTGTAAATCACTTAATAAAAGTACAAGCACGCCTATAAAAGGTACGGAAGCACATTGGTATCGGCCTAACCCAGCGTCTTGTACACCGGGTGAACGAAGTCCCGCTCCTCGAAGTGCTTGCGGCACACAACGGCCAAACCAGGAAACCGGGGCATGGAAGCGAGCCGGATGCGAGATCGTGAAGGGGAGTCCTTCCCCTGACGTCACGGTAAACCTCACCCAATCAGGGCGCGGTGACCGCAGCGACGCTTGTGTTTGCTCTCGGGGCTAATAACTAAGTCTCCATACGCACTTTCGCGTTTGAACGCGTTTAAGTGCGTTAAGGGCCATACGCACATCAGCGTTTGAACGCTGTGCGTTCCGTAGCGGCAAGCGGACGCGTTGCGTTGCGAAGAGCGCTTGCGCCAAGCTTGTACACACATTTGCGCTGACACGCAGTCAACCGCAGTCAAGAGCCAATAAGAACGCGCTATGGTCGCTAGCGGCTCACCAATAGTAAGCGAAATCCACGGCAACATGGCGGCGCCCAGCGACAGCGCCGAAGTGTTCGATCTTGGGACTATCCCGCTGGCTTCCCCACCATTTTATCGAACTAGAACATCCCAGCCTTGGGAAAACCAGTCCTCACCGCTCCCCAAAACGAAAAAGCAAGCACTGCGAGCGGAACCGGATACGTCTTGCCGGGTCGGCCGAGTGGCGCGAGCGAATACGTCGCCCTCCTCTCCTCTCTTGGCTTCTGATTGGTCGAACGCACCGCAACGCTTCGGAAAGTTCAGCGAGTCTCTACTCGCTTGCGTCGTGCTACCGAGCCTTACGGGAAGGCGCGCGTCATACCGCAAGCGACCGCGCCTGGCCGCAAGGACTCCGCAACGCACTCAAACGCGTTCAAACGCGAATGTGCGTTTGGACCTTACGGAGTCTTTGCGGCCAGGCGCGGTCGCTTGCGGTACGACGCGCGCCTTCCCGCAAGGCTCGGTAGCGCGACGCAAGCGAGTAGAGACTCGCTCAACTTTCCGAAGCGTTGCGGTGCGTTCGACCAATCAGAAGCCAAGAGAGGAGAGGAGGGTGACGTATTCGCTCGCGCCACTCGGCCGACCCGGCAAGACGTGTCCGGTTCCACTCGCAGTGCTTGCTTTTTCGTTTTGGGAAGCGGTGAGGACTGGTTTTCCCAAGGCTGGGATGTTCTAGTTCGACAAAATGGTGGGGAAGCCAGCGGGATAGTCCCAAGATCGAACACTTCGGCGCTGTCGCTGGGCGCCGCCATGTTACCGTGGATTCGCTTACTATTGGTGAGCCGCTAGCGACGATAGCGCGTTCTTATTGGCTCTTGACTGCGGTTGACTGCGTGTCAGTGCAAATGTGTGGACAAGCTTGGCGCAAGCGCTCTTAGCAATTAACGCAACGCGTCCGCTTGCCGCTACGGAACGCACCGCGTTCAAACGCTGATGTGCGTATGGCCCTTTAGCGTTTGTCTTTCAAGTAGCGTCGAATGCGCCAATGCACGAGGCCCATGTCTCGAGCGGTCCTTGTAAGCAAATGGCGGCGCAGTACTGAAATGAGCGGCCCTTGGAAGCCAATGGCGGTGGAGCATCCGCTCATCAAAGCCGTATATGTAGAGAGTTCCATTCATTGGGAACTATAGGAGACGAATGAGGAGGCGCCATTGGCCGAAAGCGGGCTGGGCGTGTTCCAGGGCGTCGTCACAAATTCGAATGTGGCCAACCAGGAGCCGGAATAACACCCCGGCTGTGGTCGCGAGAAACGAAATTAATAAATGCGTCGGAGTAACTCTCGGTCGCTAAAAATATGGTGCACGTGACGTTTCAATCACGGTAATCCAAAATCCTGGTGGAAGAGCGCGACTAGCGGAACGATTGACACAATACGTACGCCAGACGCCGAGGACCGGGAATCTGCCGTCCGAGGGTCACACCCTGTCCGAGCAAACCTGAGTTCCGAGCGGTACATTCGTTTCTTACATCTTTCTGCATAATCATAATCGAAACATCGCGTGCACCCCATTTTCAACCATGACAGGTTACTACATTTAACTCTGACGCGCTTATTAAAACCATATACCTACGATTAATACTGTTTCTCGCTACCACCGCTAGGGGATTCTTTTCAGCTTCTGGTCGGCCAACAGAGCATGCCAAGCCCTCCATCTGCGGCTGGGGCCCTATGTTGCGCTTTTTGGACTCCCACGGTGACTAGGGAGAAGGAAGTGACGTCAGCAACGCAGCAAACGCAGATTGGATGTTGATTGGTGAGAGTCGCTGATGACGAATTTACGCAGAAGAAAACAAAGAAAAAGTGAGCTTTGTTTTCTTCTGCGAAAATTCGTCATGAGCGACTGTCACCAATCAACA
The DNA here is from genome assembly GCA_013358835.2 of Ixodes persulcatus. Classification (NCBI taxonomy): domain Eukaryota; kingdom Metazoa; phylum Arthropoda; class Arachnida; order Ixodida; family Ixodidae; genus Ixodes; species Ixodes persulcatus. The sequence goes on along the minus strand of JABSTQ010011188.1, from coordinate 1,373,715 downwards.
TCCAATCTGTGTTTGCTGCGTTGTGGACATCACTTCTTTCTCCCTAGTCGCCGTGGGAGTCCAAATACGCAACATAGGGCCCCTGGTGCATGCCCTGGCTCTGCCTGCGCCTCCCTTGACCAAACTCTATACACGGCTCTGCCGCTCGCGGCACCTGTCTTGCGCGTTTCCACAACAATGGTGGGCAGTACTTGCAATAAAACGCATTTATCAAGGGGCTTTAGGTAGAACAAGCCGTGTGGAGATGTTTCTTTTTCAGTGAGCGACCCAACGGCGCTACAAAATAAAGGGGCGAACACTCAGCTGAGTCCTAAGGAATTTCCGGGAAAAGACCAAGTTAAGTATTTTCACGTTTTAAAACCAAAACTGTTTACTATAGGCGCTTTGCACACGTGCCGGATTACAGCTGCCATTGCTGACCTTCTCTTGTCCTACCCAGATGCCGAGCAGGTGAAACGGGCGTTGCCGAGCGTCCCCAAAGGCCAGTGCTGGGGAGAAGGACACGGTAGAATCTAAAATGGCAGTAACCTGCCCTGCTGTGGTCATGATGAAGTGAAGGAAACGTAATGAGAGGAAACGAAATTTGAAGGTCGGTTATGGCGGCGCCAATGCACCGCTGCTGCAAAGCGTGTATAGGTTCCTGAGCATACTGTTCGATGTTGGTCATTAAATATGCGCGACCACTATTTCTCGCTCGTGCTTTTACTTGGCATCTCTCATGATCCTTGCAAACCGTCGTCTTCTATCCGATGGAATCCTTCGGCTCAATGACGCCTATGCCATACTTCGTGTCACCACTATGGTCGATCGAGAACACGGGCATCGAAAGCGTACATTTTCGATCGTGTGTAATTGTGCGTGTCCTTCTTCTAACTGCTACTATCCCTGCGGCCAAAATTACATTTACTGTACTCCGTCACATCTTGCGATGGACCACAGGGGACGCTGTGAGCAAACGAAGCCAATTCAATGCCACGTGTTAATCACGTGACGTCAGAAAGGGGGCCAGCGGCGCGCGTTGGGCGTAGTCACGTGACGCGTTCACAACGCTGGGTTGACTGGGATGGCTCGTAGCGTCCGCTGAAGTCCGTCGCAAGATCGGAAACGAAGTACAATCAGTTCATCTTCCTACAAAAGTCATTCAATTATTGAGAACACATCAAAGAGGCGCTTCAAAAAGCCCTAGGCCCGAGGAAATATTGGCGGCCTCGCCGCATCGTCTTTCGAGCGTTCGCAAAACAGGTCGAAGACACTGGCCTTCAATATCAATTTTAACTGTTTATGTGTAAGTGTGATGTTGTGTGTGCGTGATTTTACTTTTTATTTCTTTTTTTTTCTAAATATCTGTATTCTCCTGTACCCTCTCCTGCGGAGTAGCCTGCAAGGAAACGAACTCCGGCTTATCTCCCCTTGGTTCGATAGATTTATCGATGTATCTATCTACTGCCAATATTACTGTCTAGGTGGGTCATTTTATGTTCATACAATTAGTCTAAAAGCAGCGAATTCTAAGAAACTTGATGATGTGTCATTCGCGTTGCCCGAGCTATCCTGTTTTCCGGGCACGTGTCAGTGTCACGCATCGTGTACATTTGTCAATGTCGCGAGGGGCGTGGCTACCTGGCATCCCGGCTCCCGCACTCCAGAGCCCCTAAACTCGTCAAACCCAAAGTTGGAGCCGAAAGTTCGCGGATCGTGCCGATTGAACGTCGGCAAAGAAAAACAAAAAAAAAAAGCGCGACGTCATTGTCGTGACAGGCTAATCGGTACGCTCCGTCAGCTTCGGCCCAAAGTTTGTGTTTGACGAGTTTAAAGACCCAGGTTGACTGCACTCCAGCTTCGATGAGCTCTACTTTGTTTCAGCCTAAGTCCAAGCGCAGCCGACGCTACGAGGGGCTTGGACAAATCAAGCAGTGCCAAAAGCGCAAGTCACCGGGCTTTTTTTTGTGTATGATTGATTCAGCGCTGATAGAACCCGTATCAAAACATGACGAACACCATTCTGGATGCATTCTTGACGCTGCCTGATACGTGCCATCAGCTCGTCGCGTCGTCTGCTTAAAGGGAGACTGAAGCGGTTCTGTATTTCATCAAAAAACACTTCAATCGTCTTTATGTGAGCTCCGGGATTACTCTTATCAAAATTATATTTCAGATTGATCCGCCAAGTAGCCACAGCAGCGTTTTCAAAATAGCGCCGAAGCCCCTCGTTCCCGCTGCGTTCGGTGCGGCGAGGAGGGAATCAAAAGTGTCCAAAGTCCCTCACGCGTTCCCTCACAAGCCTCACGTGCGGGGAGGCTCAAACTTGTGGACGTCACTCCCAGCGGTTGGTTTTTCGCTTGTTCTCGCGTCTATCGGTACGTTCGGGTCAAACGCTCGCGATATTCAAATTCACAGGACAGGAACGGGCTCAAAATTCACCTCTGTTTTTTTTAATAAATTGTTTTCAGCTTTTTTTTTTTTAAAAAAAAGCTGAAACGAAGTATAGAGCATGTTTACCCAAGCTCATCAGCCTTTTCATTGGTCGCCTTTTCTCGCATTTATTTATGATTTTGCGTGCGTCACGTGACCTGCCTTTTTTTCTTTTTTTTGTTTTTTTAAGGCTGAACTCCATGGGACGAATATACTGCGAATAACCGACGAATTTTGGCCGTCGGTGTAACCGCGTGGTGCATTATGGGTAAAAGTTCCCGAAGAAACCCGAGGTCCTCCCGAAGGAACCCGAGGTCCTTCGGGAGGACCTCGGGAGGACCTCGGGTTCCTTCGGGAGGACCTCGGAAGGACCTCGGGTTCCTTCGGAAGGACCTCGGGAGGACCTCGGGTTCTTTCGGGAGGACGTCGGGAGGACCTCGGGTTACTTCGGGAGGACCTCGGGAGGACCTCGAGGGGACCTCGGGTACCTTCGGTGACCACGGGGAGGGGGGGGGGTCACGTGACCCCCCGAAGTCACGTGACCCCACTTCCCCGAGGTCACGTGACCCCCCCCCCCCCCCCCCCCCCGAGGTATCGGCATCGTCACTGATGACGTCATCGGCATCCGCATCGTCATCGTCATCATCGCTGATGTCATCAGTGACGTCGCTGATGACTTCATTAGCATCGTCATCGTCACGTGACCCCCCCCCCCCACCGAGGTAACGTGACCCCCCAGGTCACGCGACCCCCCAAGGTCACGTGACCCCCCCCCCCCCCAGTACTGTTCCCTCCTCCTCAAGAGCTGCGCTCCAATTCGGCGTTACAGGGAGTTGTAAACGGCTTTAATTTTTTACTCTGGTCTTAATTACGGGTATTGACCATTAGAAACAGCGCTGCCGCTACGAGTAAGTCACGTGCGTTAGAGCTGTTTTTAGAGCGCAGCTCTTAGGCGCCCGTTTCCGGCTTGAGCGCCGTCGCCGTCGCCGTCAGCGTAACCGCGCGGTGCATTATGGGAAATGTCCCATAATGCACCGCGCGAGCCCCCCCCCCCCCCGGGGTCACGTGACCTCGGGGGGGGGGGGTCACGTGACCCCCTCAGGTCACGTGACCCCCCGGAGGAGATTGAAGAATGAGGGGAAGAGGAGGAGGAGGGGTATACCCTCCCCTGAGTACCCTTCCCTCCTCCTCCTCAAGAGCTGCGCTCCAATTCAGCGTTACAGGGAGTTGTAAACGGCTTTCACTTTTTTTTTTCCGTTCATGCAAAATTCAGACAAGCTGCGGAGATTCTAGTGACTGCCAGCTTCAGAAACGCGGAACTTGGGTTATTATGTTAACGCTTCTTGCTTCGTTCTTTGGCATTAATATCGGGTGATGCCGCGGTCTCATTGGCGTTACTATACGATATAGATTTCTTCGTAAACATCGTCATCTGCTGTGCACGCTTTATTCCCGGGCAAATGACGATTTATTTTAACGTGCTTGTATTGAAAAAAAAAAAAGAAGCTTATACAACTTGTTAGCGCTTTATCTTACTTTTTCTTTATCTTTTTTTTAGTATAGGTTTAGTATATTATAAAACAGCCTGGTTTCGATTCGAAGTTTGAAAACTGCACGTTCTCTTCAAAAGTTCAATTTTTTCTTTTCTTCTAAGAATTCAAACTTTTGTTTTCACACGGACGCTCGTTTGAGGGCGTTGAATAAGTTAGAGAACCCCGAAAGTCCAGCGGGGAGTGAGGGGTTACTGCCAAACTTTTTAGACGCAGGAGCGTGCAGAACCGGGGAAGGATAAGTGACCGTTTTGCTTCTGCTTGACAAGTTCGGGTTTTTTGCGTTATATTATTTTGATCTCATTTGGGCTGACCTTTAGGCAAAGCCCACGGTGCTGGCTAGTTGGCGCGACGGACGCGTTTGACATTGACCAACGACTATGGCTCCACACAAACGATAAGCCGCGCCGGCTCGACTGCGGCTTATTGTCTCGCCTAAAATGGATGCTGGATTCCGCCTACCGGGCGCTGTGTTTAGTTTTAGCTTTTGGTGCTGCGCGTCTCGTGGCCGGTGCTCTTGGCTTAAGTTTCCGTTTTACTTAAAATGTCAACGCTCCTATGTCTTGTCAAACAGCGGAGTCGCGACTTGAGAGGTCACATTTGGGAGAAAAAATTCCTTTAAAGGGACCATGAAATGACCTTTTTTACTTTTGCCAGATACCCTTTACATTAAACCGTCAATGTTCACTGAATGCCGAACAGGCATCCGTTTTCGTCTCGATTTATTAACTTCTACACAAAAAATTAATGAAATATCGACTTTTTCTTTCTCTCCAACTGACCGCAAAACAAGCTGCGGCGTAATTTTGACGGTCGTGACGTACCCTGTTTCCGGAACCGGAAGCTCTCTCGGCAGTAGGAGATGGGAGCGTTAGCGGCGGCGAGTTGGCGGTGTACCGGTAGGTTTTACTGCGCTGATGGCGCTGATGTCACCGACGTATTTTCGGAATCGGCGCCTCTCATCGCCGCGATAGGCATGGACACATCGCAGCTGAGCGAAATTCAATGAGATATGTTGCGCTACAGCGACAGCATGGGACTAGTCCCATACGCCGGTATGCCTGTTGGGAAGTGCGGCGAGTCTTCCGGTGAAGACTCCAGCCCAACTGTCATTGTTGGTAAAAGGCGGCCCGTGTCAGTCATTTGCAAAGCGACGTAGATGGAAACAAATTGCCGCGCCGTTTTTCGCGGCCTCGGAGATGCAGGAGCGAGCCGATGTTAAAAAAATATACGTTTGAACTACGACAGTCTCAGCAAGAGCCACGTAAATACCTGTTCACACTCGGAGCGGACGCGCGCGTTTGATGGAAGTGCTGTATTCGCGCTGTTGGTAAGCGCTTCAGGACCGATCTTTTACGATTGCAACTCGATACTGACGTGACACTCGGCAAAGGAAGGTTGGACCGGCATTGCACGTAGCTCCCACGAACTGTTATAGCTCGACAGTGACGTGTAGTCGTGTCAGAATAAAAAATGGCATACTAATAACAAAGTGTACATACCGTGTTACGAAGGTAATCCATACGGCGTTTATTTGAGCTCTATATCACACAAAGCAATAAGATATAATCGACGAGAGTTCCTTTTCGACGACAGTGTTCATCAACACTGCCTCGGAAAACAAGGGGAAGAGATTGACCTCACCTCTTAATCTAAAATTGAGGTCAGCGATCAAACTATAATACGGGAAGTGTCCACAAGGGTCGCCCGGGCATATTCCATTCAGCACGCCAGCCGGTCGTGGGCAGACGGTCTTGGTCAAGTACCGTTGAAGCAACGCTGTTCCGAGTCGGGGTGCCTGCTAGGCCGCTAGGCCTATCCGCCAAGCTCGCTTGGTGGGAGCTGGTGGATTCGTCGCCGTTGTAACTTTTCTCGGGTGTTTGTAGATCCAGCGTTCTTGTTCGTCGTGGTCTGTCTCAAGTATTTTTTTCTTGCTGCTTGAAGTCGGGACGCGCGAGAAGAACACGTAGAAAAATAAACGTTCTTTGGTCGTCGCGAAGTAGTAACTGAGCGACGCTGTCGGCCCGGTCGGCCCTACTGCGCAGGTGCAGTAGTTGCTTCGTTTACCACACGATAGATGGCGCTTGGCTCTCAGCATTATCAAATTTGGCAGTTTTCGTCACATCTTTAATTATGCTACAAAATGTGGATCTGAATATTATTTAACAAAACTTTTAGGAAACACTCGCCGGCTATCTATTGTTTACGATATCGCGTTGCTGGTGTGGTAGGCTCTTACCCAATAGGCGACGTGGATTCGGCTGACGTGCTGCGTTTCCGCGGATGCATCGCAGTGAAAAGGCAGAGAGCTTTCGAAGGAAAGAAGGCGCAAAAGAGTCCAGTTTTCTTTTAAAAGTTCTATAGCGAAGAATATTTTTTGGCTCCCTATTTTTGTGTTTTTGTGTTTCTTTTCACAACTTTTACGACGATCGGTGGATGAAATTCGATTTCAGAATCGTTTCATGGTCCCTTTAACGTTTGCCTCACTTATTTTTTTTTTCTTTAGGGATTTTGGGGTCCGGGCGGGGGGGGGGGGGGTGTTTGCAGGGAGTTTATTGCTCAGTTTGATGTAGTTTTAGCTATTTTATGTCCACTTGGTGCTTGTTCTTTCTAGTTTATCACGGGACTCAACTGTCAAATTGCAACAGAAATAATTTTTTTTTATTATTTCAGTTAAAATAACGTCGTTTCTTCACAGGGATACCACGGTCGCATATTAAATTCCAATATTTTATCCGCAGCCATTGCGCATGCAATCACTAAAAGTTTTCGGGAAAAGAGGACTCCGTGGCGGATGAAGGCGAATGACATTGACAGCGAGAAGCTAATCCGCGTTTTTAATGCGGTTGGGTGCACCCCTCTTGTCGCCATTTTTAAGGTACCCCTTCCTACACGCTCCTATCATTTTCACGTCACCCCCAACCCTTTTTTGCTTCGTTCGTTCGTCTACCTAGGCACATTAACGGCGTCGCAAAATCGGAAGAAGTAACGGGAAATACAATGCAAAAAAAAGTATAGGAACAAGACGGATCGATTAGCTGAAATGATGCAATTTCTTTGAACGGTGGTATAATTTTAGCCGTCAGAATAACTAAAACACGAGAAAATGGAAGCGAAAGAGAAACGTCAAAATAGACACACACACACTCGTAATTCCTGAAACCGGTTACGTACCAATTCGGCTGAAGTGTCCATTCGGCCGACGGATCAGTTCGGCTTAAAGTTCCGACTCGGCTGGACGCTCCCATTCGGCTGGGTACCGAGTTCGGCTGGATGTTGGAAGCATGTTGGAAGCACTTCCTGTTTATTCTTCCAACACGTCCGCAGACAGTCTTTGTAGGACCAATGTGATCGTCCTACGAGCAAGACCCCAGACAGTGTCTGCTGCAGACTGTCCCCCCCCCCCCCTTTTTCTGAATCCACCCCTGCGTATAAGTCACCGAAACGTTCGTGTCTCGAATGTCACGCATGCCAGCCTACCTCCTCCAACTAACAGCCACGCTGTTTTAGAAGCGAAGATGTCCCAATGACTCGTACGTAGGCTTTCGTAACGTGACGTATCGTTAGAAAACGGTGCTGTGTGAACCAGCATTTGTGAGGTCGGTTTACATGGGGGCGTTTGGGTACGATTTCTTTTACTTTACGTTAGAAGCCACTGGGACATTCGTGTTTTTCGTATGTCGCGTGCAAAAGCTACTTCTTGATTTGATTGTCACGAATTAATTCGACGCACGGATGTCTCGGTGACTCGCGCGACGTAAGCGGTCGTAACGTAACGTAACGTAGGAAACTTGCCCTATGTGAAGCAACCTTCAGACGTTTAGACAGCGTGATGTCGGTCTGCCACAGTATATGGCGATACTCGTTCATTCTGTACATGAGAAATTTGCCCACTGCCTTACGACTGCTAGCCTCTAAGCTGCATCAAACAATAGAGAGTTTTAGGGAACCCTTTTTTGCACATCCGGTACGGGGCCCTCCAGCACGAGCTGCGCGTGCGCTACCACAGAAGACTCGCACATGCGGAGTTGGTACCGGAGGGCCCATCGTACCTTATCGGATGAACAAAAGCGGTGATACGATGCATATCCATATCGAAATGGCCAGAAGCCGTCATGCATCGCGGAAGCGCGCAACTGCTGAGGGAACGCGCAAGCAGGGCACGAGATGGCGCCAGCCGTCTCGTGCACTTGCTCGCTCCAGCCTCCCGCCTCCTGTGGGCTACAGCGCATGCGTGGAAGGCTTCCTCAGCCCAGCGTGACATCTCCTGAGCCCAGGCGTATGCTCGTCGCTTCGGAAAGCGAGAAAATTCCGCGCCACATGCACGAACACTGAAAATGGGAGCGGCCGGGAACCACTTATTTTTTTTTTAAAGGTCTATTGAATTCGTGGGATTTCTGATTTTTGCAGCGCGAGCTTTCGCTCTACACTTCACGTGCTTTAAATCTGCAATCAAAAATTATTTTCTCACTCAGTAACTTCCATTTGTTGTTGTCGTTATTATTTTTTGCTCCAATTTCACGCTGCTTTTTTTTAAAGCATGATGGATCCTGAAGGTACTGTAATAAAAATGAGAGACGTTTAACAAACCTCTGTAACGGTAACGCGAAATTAGAGCGCAGCTCTTGCGGAGGAGGAAGGGAAAGTACGGCCCTCCTCCCCCTCCTCCTCCGTAGCCTCCCCTCCTCCAATACTTTCCCCGCTAAATTTAGCTGAAAAATTGACGCCACGTGACCTCAACGCCAACTCAATTCCCCTCTAGATTTAGCGGGCAAACGGAATACGCAGTGTTGCATTATGGAACGTCACAGTCCTACACACCAATTCAGTTTCTTCGCTAAATTTAGCGGGAAATTAAGTTTGTGTATAGGTCTGTGACGTCCCATAATGCAACGCGCGCGGTTACGCCGACGCAGACGGCGACGCCGTTATACGCGGAAACAGGCGCCTAAGAGCTGCGCTCTAAAAGAAGTAAACAAATAAATCCACATCTTGTAGACCATGAGATGGGGAACAGCACAAAAACGGACGAAGACAACAGATCTTGTTGTCTTCGTTCGTTTTTTAGGGGCGAAGCTCCTTAGAGGCTGGCCATGTCCGTCCTCCGTCCGTTGTCCGCCGTAAGCCGGCGTCGGGTGCTCGTGCTTCTGCTCGTGAGATCACGTGCTCACGAGCACGTGAGCACATGCTCACGTGCTCGTGTAGGACAAAAAAAAATTGGAAATAAAAAGATGAAAAAAGAAAAATAAGAAAAAAAAGAAAAAAGAAGAAAACCACACATTCTCCTACTGACATGAATGAAAAGGCTCAAAGAAAAAGAAGAAAAAAAAAAGAGTAGGGGGTTCTGAGATGCCATCCCATCTGTCTGCTTAAAAAAAAAGAGAAAGAAGAAAACCACACATTCTCCTACTGACATGAATGAAAAGGCTCAAAGAAAAAGAAGAAAAAAAAAAGAGTAGGGGGTTCTGAGATGCCATCCCATCTGTCTGCTTAAAAAAAGAAAAGAAGAAAACCACACATTCTCCTACTGACATGAATGAAAAGGCTCGGCATGCTGCGGCTCGGCGTCTACGCAGACAAGCACCACCAGAGCTTCGCCCCAAGCAACATCATTCACCACGTGGAGATGCGGTCAATTTTTTTTTTATTGTTCCCCATCTCAGGGTCTACAAGATGTCGATTCATTACCAGCTCGCCTGCACTCTATCACTGCTTACAACAAATAAAGCAGCTACCCGTACTAGTAATGGCTTTCTATCACCTCCCCAATATCTTAGTACTGGGACAACCGCAGCCCGCATCTCTGGAACCTCCTCTCCCTGCATAACTTGCGACTTCGTAGTTAATTCTACACGTTCAAGCGCTATCGGTTTCCTTCGGCGGAAGCAAGCAGCACATGCCCCCTTCTTAGCCTCGCATCGCTCGACGATTCATAGCCGGTATCGGGCCCCCAGTGTACGGTGGACGCTGCCTCCGTTCGAAAGGGGCCTTCACTTATTCATCGAGCGACGTCGATCTGTGTACAGTGGCGGCGTCCGAGGCGATAGCGCCCGGGCAAGCGCGGCTCCGGCCAGGAAGAAGCGGCCCCGGGACCGATACAATATACAGTAGCGCGCTCCCCGTGGCCGCTCTTGCAGTTTTCGACCTCGCGCGAAACGGGGACCCCAGGAAGCGGCCTTTGTCTGAGAAAAAGATAGCGTGCTCCGGCCGCCTCCCAAATTCATCTTGCATGTGTTATGATGAGGCCGTTGCTGTGCTCCGTTCACCCCTAAGCTGACAGCGAGGTGAGAGCTACGCTCTCGCCGGACAAATAAACCGCCTCCGTTTCATCTTCTGCTAACGCTCATTGCGTGTGGATGTAGCGGGGTATTCATCGGACGCCATATTATGGGCGCGCTTTTCGCCGCGCATGGTGAGAACGAGCTCACACTTATGGGCTACTAAGGCCGACAATCTCGATGGCGTGGAATGCTCGTTGCGAGAGAACCGTGCAAGCTCGCCGTTAGCGCGCGCTCAGCAGCCGCGGACTGGGGCACGGCCGTTAGCGAACACTCCCTATGCTGGCGGGGGCGTGATCACGTGGTGACAGATAGACGTATATAACTGGTCCAACGAGACCGCGTAGCTACCACCGCGCTGTTAGCTTAGGGGTGAACGGAGCGTATCGTTGCACAAACCGTTCGATGCCCGCTATCGGCGGTTAGCGCGACGCCTCGGCGACTCGGGGGGCGTAGAGATAGGCGGGTGTGCGCAGACGGGTGCTCTTTTGAAGGGAGGGCCATCGAGCGGGATTTGACCCATTCTGGGAGACATTATGCGCCTTCGGTATCGCGGGTGTCGATGTCTTGGAAAGAGGAGGCCAGCACCGACGCTGTCCTGCCAGCACTCGTTGAGGACCTATTGTGTTCGGCGCTTGTTTGCACTTCTTTCTGTGCTATGTGAAGTTTTTGCTCCGCAAAAGACTAAGCAGGCTATCTTGCGGGAATCGTCATCGTTAGCGTTAGAAAAGGAGGATTATTATTATGCCTTTGTGTCGTCGAATGCTCGGTATACTGAATAAAAAAGAGAACGCACAACGTGAAAAAAGCTTTAATTCAAAGATTATTTCGCCGTTTTTTTATTTTTTATTTATCTTCTTCCCTAATGCTTTCTTAAATCAAATTTTGTTATTTGCAGCTTGCACGAATTAAATAACCATCTTCGAGTGCAAACGCTGAGTACGTCTGCTGAAGTAAAGAAATACGGACTCATAATTAAAACTAGAAATGAAGGAAGCAAAAAGATAACAAAACAACTAGACATACGAAAGGGGGGACGGACACACGACGTAACGGTGTGTGTTATGTTTTTGTTTTTGTTTTATAGAAAGTGACACGACAGGACAAGACGCGAAACAAATCACAAACGCGTTATTAACGCTTGCCAAGTTTCAGTAAGCTACGACTCTCCACGTGCATGAATATGTTGCCGCGTGCATTTTTTTTCTGCCTTTTTCGCGTAGTTTCTTTTCTAACCCCAAAGACCCACCCCACCACCATCACCAGCAAGAACAACAAAACGTGGTTTCGTGAACTCCCAGCTTGCTAAAGAAATGTATGCAAAGCGTTCGTCGATCCGGATAAAAGTTGATGACTGCAAAAGAAAGAAGACAACAACAAAAAAGAAGGGCGAATGCCGACGGGAGGATAAAAGACAACCTGTATTGTTCCCGTCGCGCGCGCTGGCGCACGGAGAGTCATAATATGCAAATCGGGTATACGTTATAGCACAGCCCCAAAACTCCTACTTTAAAGCGAGCGAGGGAGAAAGAGAAAGGGAGGTGGAGGAAAGAGGCGATGAAGGCAAACGAACGTTGGTAGATGACACCGTTCCTCCTCAGTTCAATCTTTTTTGTTTCATATTTTTTCACAGTTCTTTGTAGCCTTCCTTTTCTTTGTGTTTCATTCATTCTTGTTCTTCGCCGGGACGGAGATCATCATCGCTTCCGCGGCGGCAAGTTATTTTGGAATTCACAAATCGCGCGAATTTCGCACCGATGGCAGCGCGCCCAGGGTGGCTGTCGTAATCCCACCGGAGGGACCGTTTGAAATATATTTTTCCACGAGGGTAAAGTCGGTCCTTGCTAGATAAAGCCTTTCGTAGATTTTTTTTGTATTTTGTTCTTGACATTTGTATACCTTCCCCCAAACACACACACACACACACGCACACAACACAACACACACACACACACACACACACACACACACGCACACACACACACACCGCACACACATACGCACGCACGCACGCACGCACACACACTCACACACACACACACACACACTCACACACACACACACACACACAAACACACACATTTCACGTCCTGGTGTTCGAGACTTCTATTTTTCTTCAATACCCGTTCCTCGCTCCGTGTTTTTACATTGACTTCCTCTTTGAGCCGGTCTGGAAAATAGTCCTCTTTTTACGTTTCACGCCAGAATGGGCGCGTTACACTAAAGCGGAAATACCGCCAACTCTGGGAGTTTTCGGAGAGTTGTCGATTTTTTCTTGTACTCCTCCTCCTCGGCGATCTCAGTCGAGCTCTTGAGAGCCCCCCGCTGTCTTCTTACGACAGACCCACGTTTCAACGCAATAAACAAGGACTCGTAAGATGCGCAGCATCGGTGAGGCTGACCCCGAAGACCCTCCCGTGAACTTGACGTTCACTCCGAGCTTTGCACCCTTGTTCTCAGTGACTGCAGTACCCGAGTCTCGGCCGAACACTGACGCGGCACTCTTGTCTGAATTTGTGCCTGGCGTTGTCCTTCTTTGGGTGGTTCCGAAAATTCAGCTCTGAGGCCTCGTTATCTATAGTTCAGTTCAACCTAGTTTAGTTTTAATTCCTGAAAGGTACTCAAAAATAGAACTTTACATGAATAGGACAGTGACTAGAACCTAATGTGAAAAAGCAGCAAAAGTCAATTAGAAAAAAAGCACTACATGTATTGCAAAAATAATTTACGCATATCATGAAATTTGTTTTGATCGGTTTGATGGACATCGTGTGCGGGAAATGTATAGCAGTGGCAATGGAAGGCGAGGATGTTTCTAAATTCGTTAGTTCTGGAGAAGGGAGGCGCAACTTTAAGGGGATGTTTTGAAGCATGATAAAAGCGCTAAAACGTCGAACGCAAGAGAGAAGACAAACGCGGGCACGACTCACACTTGTATTTGAAAAAAAGAAGATAGAAGTATATATATATATATATATATATATATATATATATATAATATGTTGATACACCTATCGTAACCCGGGGGTACACGCCCTTCATCCCGTTTACATAAATTTATAAAACGAAAAAAAAAATTAAAAAAACGTATCTTGGCATTATGCAATGCAACAATGCAATTGACGTGTCGCTGACGCATTTGGGCCCCCTCTGCCTGATAAAGTACGCCTTTTGCAGTTCACGTGCTCTTTCTATCTTCTTTTTTCTATCTTCTGTTTTCAAATACGGTTCTAAGCAGCGCCCGTGTTTGTCTTCTGTCTTGTGTTCGTCTTTTTAGCGCTTTTAACCATGGTTCAAAACAGTCATCACCAACTTACCCAATGCGCTCGGAAATGTAAGGTGGGTCTCGGAGATGTAGGCTGTGAAACTCTGGTGAAGACTAGTATACATGTCATGAAAAAAAGACGAGACGGGAAATGTCGTCCCTGTCTGCTAGTGGTCAGAAGTCGAGGTTTTTAATACCGGTGACACTCTAGGTGTGCGAGTTTTCATGAGTAATGTAACGTGTTGCTTTAGTTTGAACAGAAGCCTTAAGTCTGGAACGCTCCCAAAGCAAGAGAAAGAAAGAGAGATAGAGAGAGAGAGAGAGGGGGGGGGGGGCATAAAATATTTCTGCGCATTGTGGGCTACTATTCGCGCAGCGATAACTCGCGCTCCCTGGACTTCCGAAATCCGAGGTGAAATGTCCCGTGTTCGTGCGCTTTTGCCCGGGCATGAAGGGGGTTTCCCTCGGGGGCCATCACTTCTCGGGCCTTCGGAGCTTCTCGAGAGCCTCCGCGCGGTGGCAAGGGCGTGCCCGCAACGCCCCGCACCCCTTTCTCCGAGTCACCGAAGACGCCTTTGAAGCCGTCGACGTCGTCCGATCCTGTTCCTCGTCGCCGTCGTCGTAAATTATGCATATTCGTGCCGTCGCGTTCGCTTGGCAGCCTAAATGATGCATCACGCGCGCGGTGCGGTTCCGTACCCCTACTGGTACCCCGCTACTGTTGCCATGCCCGTCCGGGCGAAGTCTAGGCCGACTTTCTGTTATCTTCCTCCCTTTCCTGGTTCCTCTCGCCCCCAAACTGCCTGTTCTTTGTGTACTTTTTTTTTCCCTTCGAGGAGCCGTGCATTTGGGAGTCACGCTCATTCCTTTCAATTTACGCTTTGTCCCGAGTTCCTTTTTCAGCCTTAGACTTTCAACGACCTCTGACGTTTCAGCGACCTTTTTGTCTCGCCCTTGTGGCATCTCTATTCCTACACCTCTCACTCTTTTTCTTTTTATCTCTATTTACCTCTTTTTATTCGGCGACGTTGTTTTTTTTTGGTTTTTTTTTGTTTTTTTTTAAGTTTTTCAACTTTATGAATAGTGTATGCCAAAAGAACCTGCTACGCAAACTGAAGTGGGGGCGCCCTCGTTGAGCCAAAATGCAAAGGGACCTTCCGGGTCAAGCTTTGCCCGAGGGATTGTGCATGCTGCCGGAGATATAGGTCGAAACTGGCCCCAAGGCCCTCATCTTGCTCGTTGTTTCGGAATTCAAAGTACGTTTGCGACACCGCGCTGTCGTCGGCATTATTGGTTTTAAGAAATAGGATGACAGTCTCACTAAATACTTTACTAGGGAGAATACATCCTTCTCCCCGATAATACAGAGGCCTCGGCGTAGGCAGGTTTGGTACAGTTTGAATGGCTGGATGACCAGCAACGTTAGGTTTTTCCCCATTGAATTGGGAGTGGTGGGAGGCGCCACCTATTGCCATGGAAGTCGCGGTTATCAGGCATTCAAAGGTGGGAAAAGGACGCGCCGCAGGCCGTTCGGTCAATGCAAGTGTTAACTATATAGCTATAGCAAAAAGACGTTTGGTGGGAGATTATATTATTTAAAGCGTCTACATACGCAACTATTTAAATAAAAGAGCAAAAGTTGATGAGATTTCATAAAATTTAGAAATTTGTGGACACAGCAATTCTCTGAATATAATGTAACCTAGGGTGCCATTGTGAGCACGCGACGTAACCAGTAGATGATGATGAGTTATGCAAAGTTAAAAGGGTAATAGTGCGGCAGTTTTTTTTTTTTTTTGTTCGCAGGACGAGCATTTATAGAAAAACGCGATAAGAATGGGAAATCATTTCACCAGGTCTCCCCAATATAAACTGAATATATAAAATGAGCAGCTTAAATCAGCGAATTCGCGTTTAAAGGGGACTTTCTCAAATATGACCTGAAAGTTTATTATTCGTCTCGTCTCGTCTCGTGACGTGAAGTCGCGCGTTGTCTTCGGGTCTGCGCTGACGTCGTTGTCGCCGATTGCCAGTCCAGGGTCTCTTCTCTGGGGCTTTAGTGATGTCGGGATCGTAGACTTTTAGGGTTGAATAACTTGGTTTAATACACAGGTATTATACACAAAAATTACAACATAGTTAAAGTTCGCTAGTTCTCAAAACTCGATGGCCTCTGCCGTTTAACTCTCTAAGGGCCGGTTGCACCAACGTCGCTTACCTTAACCCAAAGCGGCTCTTTCCTAAGTCGGCTTAGCGCCCTAAACCGAGCTCGGGTATGGACGGGTTTAAATTCCGGTTGCACCAACGTTAACCGGGCTTTACAGACGCGCCCCTAGCTAAACGCTAGATTTGCCTAGGGAATGTAGGGACAAACAGAGCGAACTAGGGAACGCTCAGATGGACGAATACGATTGGCGGAGAGGAATCTCGTGATGTAAACAAAAAAACCTGCTGTAGTAGCCGTCGTCGCCGTCTGCTTTTCGCTGTATTTCTTCGGTGAGTAACGAGTTAAAGGTCTCCAAATTCAATCATTTTTTTCGCTTAACTTTCAAAAACAGGAGTCAACGCTTTAAATAAACACAAATGCTCTATACATCTGTGATTGTGTGTTTATTATCGGTTGATAACAGAATATTTTGACAGTGACAGTAGTTTTCGTGCTCACATTTTGAGATAAAGGAGCCATCGGGGGCCCCAAATCTCACCGAACGCGAGAAGGACGCTCTACTCGCTACATCGCTGAAGACAAAACATCATTGAGAATAAGTAGGCAGGTAAGATGACTACTAAAATCAAGTCATGCCTGAGACGGATAAAGTTCAAAACAGTGACGAACTCGCCACGGCAGCTGCGAAAATGCCAGGAAATCGTCGAATAGAAGTCGCCGAGTTGTCGTCGCCACGAATAGAAGTTGTCGTCACCACGAATGAAAGATATAAAGCAAAATATTCCTAAAAATCGCGATCACCAGAAAAGTTACGGTTATGGAACGATACAGTTTTCTGAAGCCAAGATTCTACTCGCGAGACAAGGAAAATTCACTGAAGATTTTCTCGAAACTCAGAAAACAAAAGAAATTGACTTTTCGCTGTTTTATAACCTAAAAGCGCCGCAATCTGATGCAAACGGCAGAAGGGTCGAAAATCAGCTGATCGCCGAGATCATGTACTGCCACTATTCAACGCGCTCATCTGATTGAAGGATATGCATTGCAAGTAGAAATAAACAAGCTGGTAAATAACAATACGTTACAGTTACGCGAAAATCAGTAAGGTATACATACGAATAAGCTCGTTGACAGAATAACGAACGTGAAGACAGACGTGAGCCCCACAGCTCCGTACGTATCTCGGTTAGGGCGAACACGCTCTGAGAGTGGAGATCCAGCTTGAAAACAGGGGTCGATAAACACTTCACGAGACAATATTTTGCATCCTTGTCACAATCGAAGGTCATTCTGTCGAGACTCTCACGCTGTCGTAGCCTAAAACACTTTGTACAACCAATTTCGTCCACCGCGTCGATCACCACAAACCAGCCGCCATGTTTTAAATCCAGGATTAAGATACAACCAAAAGCAAAGCACCCAATGTTGAGCGCTTACGATAAGCGTAGTTTAGTGCTAGGTTTAGCGATAAGCGATTTTGGTGCAACCGAACGAAACCGAAACTTAGCTTAGGTTCCCGGCTAAGCTCCGCTAAGCGGCGTTGGTGCAACCGGCCCTAAGTGACACCTCTGCACTTTATCAGCTCGATTTTTCCGCATCGCTCTCGATGGGACTTCTATTTTAACTCCTCCTGCATCGCTCTCGATGCGTCTTCTGTCAAGTCTCTCAGTCGACTCCCCCGTTCTCAACTCTCCCGCTCGCAACATAGCTACCCTCATCTCTCTCTCTCTCTATCTCTCTCTCTTTCACTCTCTCCCTCTAACACGCATTCTCGTCTCCGTGATACGGCTACACATACCCCGACAAGCAAAGTAAAAAAAAAAAAAAATGAGTTCAGTTGGCGCTATCCAAAACAAAACGGCCCTCCGCCGCCAACTCTGTAGACATTCTAATCATCGACCCCTACAAAAGCACGTACAAGTCCTTAACATACCTCTCGTGTTCACAATAGCCGATTCCCGGTACAACCCCAAAAGGTCGAAAAAACGGGATGGGACGTGCCATCAACGGCATAATGCGCGTACATAAAACAGTACACATTCCGAAAGAAGCTGTCAAGAGCAGCTAAAATAATACAAAGCACCTTCGCAGACGAAGAAGTTATATGCGGAGCTCTATATAAACAGGTGTAAGGTTACAACGTTCACGTTCGCGCCTCCACTTGTGGCTCATCGACCCCGGGAGGGGGCACGCGCTGTGCCGTAAAGATGCTCGAACCCCCGAAGAAGGCAAAAACATAAAAAAGTACACAACATGTTTCTAATTAACTGGTTACATTACCGCATTAAATTTTCCAATCTCAACTCTAAGTAGGCAAAAAAATGACTTGCAAGAATGTCTTATGCCATAGTCAGTTCATACATGCTTCTAATCGGAGTCCGCTTGCAATCGTATTGCGCGAATGTGAGCAGTAAAACACTTATTCGAGAAATAGTCCAACTTAACCTCTCATGTCGCTGATGCTTGCGGGCCATTTTAGTGCGGAATGATAACATTTATTTTGGGACACCCGGTAGACAAAAATTGACAGTTTCTTTCAAACACTGACAATGCTTTATTCCTCAACAAACTCGATCTTAAACACTCGACAAAACATTGCTGGAGTACTTGTTTTTTTTAAATGAGCACATAAACAAAAAAATCTATCTATTCCATGGGTCAATGCGCAGTCATACTAAGCACAAGATGTTCACCTCAAACCAACTAGCCCAACACGTCACATTGTTGCTAAGCACAATAATTGTTCAGCATTACACGAGCCATTCCATAATTTAGCATGCATCACTGAGCAATGCAGTGCCAACACTTGGCGCTCATTTTACCCGATTACACGAATGTTCACTGGTGTAGACTAGGCAAAAAAGAGCAACAGCCTACTAATCGAGGACTTTCAGGGCTTTTTTTGTTTCACTTGTTCATTTGTGTGCAAAGTTGTTTTTCATTTTTTATGAAAGCCTTGAACAGGACGTTTAGCAACTTGTCCACGACAGTGGCGTCACTTGAAGGAGGGGGGGGGGGGGGGGGCGGGCGCAGTGAGGTCTCATTTGGCTACGACAGCAGATCCGCGCAGTTAAAGCCACTGCTGAATACCGCCTTCCAGTCCCCGATTTTCTTGCGGGAAGAGGCATTTTGCTGCTTAGTGCAAAATGGGCGTCATTGGTGATCGTTACGATTTGAAAATGCGACTTCTTGAGTTTTGGATAACGCTTCAGGAAGCTAAGGTGATGCCGATTTGCTCCGCCGCGGGCTGTTCTCGAGTACGTAAAAAGAGAGTATCCTGCGATCTCACATGTAGCTTCGGAAAACTGGCCGCAATGATTTTCGGCAGCAAGGCGGCTAGTTGTCTTTACTCTAAAGCGTAGCCTATACTTAATGGCTCCGGGCTCAGCCAACGGCCTTCGTTCCTCGCCTCCGCGCTTGGCCAATACGACCTAGAAGACATGGCCTCCTTCCTTCTCACCCAAAGGTCGTCACAAGTGAATCCACGCAGCGCCGCTTAGCGTCTCCCAACGAACGCGATGCTAGCATGCGGCCACGCCAACGATTCTGCCGCTATGCGGCGTCTCACGTCGAGCTTCAGCGGTTTGGCCACTTGGGGCGGGTCTGGGGTCTGCCAACGATGACGTCACGTCCAGGCCTTCTCTTTGTAGGAGGTATTAGCTCGCCTACCTTCCACCCTTGAATTCTGCCGCCGACCTACGGCTGCCGAGGCCAGGTGGCTCCCTTTTTTGATCGTGTTCGGCGAATGTCGATGCAGCCGCGGCTGCTCGCTCTGGGGGAGGCGACAGCTTTCCTTCCACGGCCGCTTCTTCTTTTTTTTACAACTCGGTTTCCACCTGAGTGCTTCGATGTCGAAACAAGACGTTCCCGTTTCTTGCAAAACCTCAGACCTGCGGTTTTATCTAGATCCTTTTTACAAAAAAGAGGCTTGATATCGGGTCTATAAATAGCCTCTGTACCTCTTACATCTGCGCGCCCTTTGCGCAACTGTTCACCGTGGCATCCTTCCTGATGCTCTTATTGCGTTTCTTACTCAAACCGCGTACGCGATTTCGGGTATTCGAGTGCCTACGCCGGCCCGACGGAATTCCTGGGGTAATATGGCGGAGAAGCCGTAGCTTCAATGCAAGCGTCTTATTGTCTTTCTTTTTCTCCCTTTTCTTCTGTGCAGAGCGTGTGTAAGTCGGGTCGCCCTTTTCGGAGGCGCATTGGCGGACGGCGGGTGCAGACGACAGGGCGCGTCGTCTGCTTTCTGCGCCTCGTGAACACGTTTGGGGCCACAGTGGGCGCTAACTATTTTTCCGCAAGACCCGTATCTTGAGGACGCAAATCCCCTCTATGCGCTCGCGAAAACACCCGCGATCATCTCAATTTCTTTTCCTCGATCCGCCAGTGCTCGAAGAGCAATCTTATAATAGGAGAAGCAAAATATACTTATCATGTAGATTTTATCGATTACTGCCACTGGTGAATGTCGTCCCGTAGTGATTCCGAACCGTCGAACACACAAACGCCTCGTAGAGGCATATTCCAGCGCAGATAAACGAAAAAGAAACATGGGCGTGCACTCTTAGAAAAAAGGGTATCGATAGTCCTCCCTTAGGGGAGGAACGGTCTTGTAACCTATGTTCCTTCAGAAAGAGAGGAACTTTCGTCCCTGAAGCAGGGGAGCAAAGTTCCTCCGTCGCCTGCATCTCATTATGGCGGCCCTGAATCGAGCAAATCGAGCTCAATAAGGCTTAACGAGGACGCTACGTCTCTTGTACGGGACGAGAGGAGCAGCAAATAAAAGCGTAACACGAGCTTTCCGCGAACTGTGTTTATTTCCGAAGCCAGATTCCCCCCACAGGTACAGAAACTTGCGTTTCGAAAGCAGTTACTCAGTCTTTTCGTCGAGAGCACTGCGATGTTAAACGGAGACAACCGATACCCAGTTACTTCGCGCACTTTACGTCTTACCTTTGGTGTTCCTCGAGTCACTATTACTTCGTCAACCGCACATCACGGAGGAACGGCAAACCCAATTCGCGAAACCAAAAGCCGCTCTCAAAAGAACTAACTCGAAGCCACTGTTTATCGCGTAGCGTGAAAGGTTAAATCGCTTGCCACTAGACGGCAGGGTCAAGCAGAGTAATTGCAAGTAGCTAGGCTAGGTGGCGCTAGGTACTGCCCAATTCATTTTCTACAAAAAAATATTTCTTCAACCCACCATTGCGCTTACGGATTTTCGGGAACCTCTCCTTTCCTCAAATTACACATTCAACAAGCACCACGTGAACATACACTGAGCACATACACTGGATATACAAACATCAATTCAACGGCACACTAACCCGAACGCTATACCCGAGCTCTGCTTTTCCGTCTTTTATACTGGTCGTTTTGAACGTACGGAATTTTTCGGTGACTGAATAAGCAATAAAAAATATTCCCAGCATGTTGATTTTTTTCTAGCAATGTCAGACCTTTGACAGTATTTTGAATGACTCAAGGGATGAATCTCTTATTAAAAAGCGAACGCTCGATCATGCCGTAAATATTTGAAATCCAATAAATCAAGTCGCTCCAATGCGGTTCGAAGCCATGAGTTTGTTTCCCCGCGCGGCACGTCGTAGCCTCTATTTCTATTGTAGTGTTTGTTTTTCTATTTGTGCTGTTCGCGCAAGGCTGCAATTTCCGTCTTGAATTAATCTCTGTAGAGCGGATATTCACTCAGCTGGAAGTGATGCTTCACGGGCTGAGAGATCGCTTTTCGATCAACTTGAATGCAGTCAAAGCCGCGACTTGCGGCAGGTGTTAAGAGTACGGAGCTACGCCGTGGCGAGCTCGAAAACTTCTTGCGAGCATCCCAAAGCGCCACTTTGAGGGCAGTTTCTCCAGGGACCGTAGTATATTTAAACAGCGAAATAAAGGGTAGCTTTTTTTTTTCGATTTTACCTACTATTCTTTTTTCATGCTAAAATTCCACACTGTAAATATACCTACTTTCCGTCATGATTTCGTACTGTTCAGTGCTTTCCCCAGAGCGCAATCGCTCTCGGGCACGAGACAACCGACAGTCACATTGGCCACTGTACGATAGGAGCTTACTGTTCAGACCAGCGTTCCAACATGACTATCCGCACGTCGATCGATTGCACCTAACCCCTCAAGTGGTATTAAACTTTTTAATGTAAAGCGGAATGTCAACCTGCGACACCCCACCCCGTCCGATCACGGCCCGACCAGCGGCATCAATGCCCGACAGTTTACGTCATCTCATCTTGTTGTTACACCACTGATACGCGAACACACGGTCACATCGGCGATAATTCCAGTCTTCTGTTCACAACCCACAACACTGCCATCACGATGTTGCTGCTATGTTGCTGACACGCACAAATACAGAACCACGTTGAACGCCGGTCGCACTCGGCATCGGAAAATAGAACCGAACTCAGCAAGAAAGGCGCCCAGGCAGCCGGCAGCAAAACCTGCCTGTATTGGACGCAGTTCCTGCGATTTCCATAACGTCGAGAACGTCGACACAGTTCCGCGTGGTTTCGCTACTGTAGTTCCGCGTGAGCCCCGCAATTCGGAGATCTTTCCCAGTGTACGTGGCGCTGCTGGCACTGCTCCGGAACTTCGCCGTTTCTAGCGGCTTCGTTTGCTCGTTTCATAAAATTAGTGATAAAAACGTCAATGCAACCGAAATGCTCTGCACGCTTGGACTAGAAGACGGAATTACAGGCGGCCTTCGCTGCCGCTGAAGCTCAATCAACTCAACAGCATTTATTAAACAACGTGCGCGACCTGCTCGAAAACGAAACCGAAAGAAGTTGAGTTGGTTGAGTCGGGAGGGCGAAAGCTTTCTCCAGTCTGCCTGGAGAAGGAGGAAAATGTCTCGTTCCTCCCTCCTTCTCGTGTCCGCTTGGGGGCGCGTCAGTAGAAGGGAGGAAGACGCGCCGTTGCTACTTTTTTCCTCCAGTTTTGTTTAGAGTGTGTGTTGCTGTCGTTGTCTCAACGGAGTGGTACACGATTAAACCCGAGCCCCGAGCAACTCGTGCCGGCCGAAGGACGTGAGAAAACATACAAAACTGTGCTGGACACGCATACGTTCTTGTATGTCAAGATGCCACCGGAGCGAGATCGAGAAACACCGCCGCGCGAATCGCTTTACTCTACGACGTAATACAGACGGTGTCGTTGGTGGCGCTGCCAGTGTGCTACCAAGACGGAGCGGTGCGCCCTCTTTACGCGTTGCACACTTCCAATAAAGCGACGTTGCGTGTGCATTGTGAGGCATCGTGTTACGGGCAAAACAGTGCTTGTGTTTTTGTCGTAAAATACGAAGTTGACCCCATCGTTTCTTTTATTTTATGCGTTCATTAACGACACCCTGTTTTGAAGCTACCTTTATTTCTTCCTCGATTGTGCTGTGCCACAATTTAACGGAGTAGATAAGATGCATCAATCGTGATCCCATAGTGCTAATGGCAATTAAAGCACGAAAGCATGTTTCTTTCTCACTCTTTCTCTTTTTTCTTCTCAGACACTTTCTTCAGTTATTTTATTCCCAACTACGCTTTTGTGTATTAAAAAAAAAAAAAAAATATTTTTAGATTGTTGTTTCGGAATGTCGCCATACATGGCCGGGGCTAGGAGCGCCAAGTTGTTTTCTTTCGAAAGATGAGCTCCCTACCTATTGATGTTTTGTTTGCATGTGTGTGTGTGTGTGGGGGGGGGGGGGGGCATTTTTTACGGCATGTACTTCGTGTAAACCCAGTATTTCTACGAACTCATTTCACGCCGTGTGGCTAGAGGTGGGGAGACAGGATTGGCCTATTTCGACGTTGCATGCAAAAAATTGGGTTGTGTTTTTGTTTATACAGCCTAGAACTTGGTCTGCCTCCAAGGGCGACGAGTCTCCCAGCTGTAGATGAGCATTTAGCCAGTGCAGTACAACCGCTAGCCTGGGGTCTTTAACGTGCATCACGCAGTAGTGATACACGACCGCACGCCGGTACGATGCTCATCCAGATCGAAACGGGCAGGGGTGGGGATTGAACCCAGTATCCTGGGTTCTGCAGCGCGAGCTTTCGCTCCACGTGCTCCGAGCTGGTGTGCGCTAGCCCACTCGGCCACCGATCCTTTTTTTTTTTTTTTATTGCCGGTTTGGACATGTACAATACAAAAGGATCACACTGTTAAATTCACTTCATGAAGATCAATGATGCGCGGTCGTAAAATTTAAAATTTTTTCAAGGTCTCAAGTACGTCTAGAATTGACACCCAATCAGGCGCACAAACCAAAGTGGCGTATACAGATTTTAGTCTGCAGATAGATTCTATGAAATACATGCGTACGGGTCGGGCATCAACGTCGGCATGCCTCACTGCCTTTCTACTTCTCCATATGGCATGCAGGCCCAGGAGCATAAGTAGATCGAGAGGGTTTTCAACTTGTTTCTCCACAGAGAGAAACCTAATGCCGTATGGGGTTAAAGGCAAGTCTTTTTTAATAGTTCGCTGGAGGACGTCCCAGAAAAGGAAAGCGTCCCAGCAGTCGAGAAAAACATGTACGATAGTTTCAGGCTTTTTGCACAAAAAAAAATCAACGCCCCACGGTACGTAAATTTTTTTCCCCTCAAGCCAAGTTTTGACAGGGAGTGTATTGGTGTGTAACTGGAAAGAAATGTTTTAATAGAGGGGGCAATGGTCGTCTTTTTAACTCTAGATAACACATTAAGCTCTGGGCCTGCATGAAACATGGAACGATACAACGGTTCAGGAAAAACACTTTCAATAAGGTCACGAGTTAAGCGCTTGCGTGTCACCGTCGACAAGTATTGAAGAGAAAAACGCACAGACAAAAAACGACACGCTTCAACCACTTCTCGAAGAAAACTGCTGAGTTTCCTCTGCTCGGGTCTACATGAAGAAACAACAAAGAAAGGGATTTCATCTGCAAGTGTCATTTGAATTACCGTCCGAAGAAAAGGGTTGGTTTGTTCTCTAAGAAACATAAAACGTGATACAGTCTGCCTAACGAACACGTGAGATAACGATAGCCCTCCCTTACTAACGCGACAAAACAAATTGTCGCGACGCATTCTCTCCCATCCCGATCTCCAGATGAAAACGGCAAAAACACGATGTAATTTCTGAATATTCACTCTAGCACACGCCAGCACTTGAAGCACATACCAAAATTTAGCGATTATAAAAATATTACAAACGGTAGCTCGCGTAAAAATGAACATATCCCATCCTTTCCATTTGCCAGCTGCCTCGCGCGTTTTCTGCACTACTGATGACCAGTATATATTCGGTCTTTTATAATGTTGTAGAGGAACGCCGAAGTACTTTGGAGGTGTCGACGTAAAATTTATGTTTTCAAAAACGTCGGGCTTTGTGGCCCATGTTCCTTGCCATAAGCCGCTGCACTTTTGCCAATTGACAGCTGAGCCCGTAAGCTCGCAGTAGGCCTTCACTTCACTTACTGCTGCTGTGATGCTATCTTTATCTTTACAAAAAATAGCGACATCATCCGCATAGGACTGGAGTTTTACCTCTATATTTTGTAACGAAAACCCACTAATACTCGTATTATTTATTATAGTTCGGCAAAAGGGCTCTAAATAAATACTAAATAACAAAGGTGATAGCGGGCAACCCTGTTTAATTGACGAATCCACAGAAATTCTCGATGTTGCTTTCCCGTTAATTATAATCTGTGTTGTACATCCCGTATATGCCATTTGAACAAACTTTCTTATGACTTTTCCCACTCGTACATGATCTAAGACTTTATATAGGACGGTATGTTGCACTCGGTCAAACGCTTTCTCCAGATCAATCTGGAGGATGGCAACCTGATCAAGTTGAGCATCGCACAACTCTAGTACACTTCTCGCAATGTGCACGTTCGTTAAAATGGATCTACCTCGGATACTACAGGTCTGGTGATCCCCTACTATGTCGCAAATAACATTCTGTCGTCGTCGGGCGAGAACTTTCATTAATACTTTATAGTCGACGTTTCCTAAAGCAATGGGTCTGTAGTTCTTAACATTTCTTAATTTGTGTGCATCATCCACTTTAGGAATAAGGACAGTATGGGTATTGTTAAGAATGGAACCTTCGGCGACCTTCTTCCGAGTTTCAACGCTGCGGAAACGAGTCACGATCTGTCCGGGACTGTCGTCCGCCTGTTGGGGCCTGCCCGAAACGAGTCCCGACGTGTTCAGGACCGTCGCCCACCTGTCGGGGCCTGCCCAAAACGAGTCTCAACGCGTCCGTGACGTCAACGGGACGTGTGTGTGTGCGTGTGGGTTGGTGCGCTCAGAAAAGGGAGAGAGGCATGACCTACTGCGGAGAACTTTGGCTCAGACTTGTGCCTATCTCAAATACTCTACTCAAGATACTGTATTTCAAATACTTTTTGAAGTATCTTGGTATCTTGCAAATACTTTTGATTGAGAGTATTTGATACTCTATCTTAAATACAATTCTGAGTATCTTGTACTCATTATCTCAAATACATTTTTGACATTCCGCCATTTTCCGACGTTTTCGGTATGAAGTTGCGTGGGCCTGGCACGAGCAAAGGAGATCATTTTTACGGGATGAGGACGATTCGTCACATGCGCACTCGTCACAGGACGATTGGTCACAGGACGATTCGTCACATAGGAACATTCGTCACAGGATGACTCGTCATGCGGGCAACTGGTCAAATCGATCGGGCAGGGGACGATAGTAAATTGTAAATTTCAACAACTGCCCACATTCCCTGATGAGAAGTTTCACGACTTCCCGCTGTGACATAAACCAATGGTTAGAAAAACTAGTCTTAATATACTCATCTGCTTTTCCTTTCATCATATTACGAGTCTTTAGCAGGTTGATCTCAGTTGCTGGCTTGAACGAGCAATAATCCGACTGGCAGCCAAATCAGTTTTTACTTTGGCCTTGCATACACCTCTTCGGCAAAACCAATAAGTACCGGAATTCTTTCTGCTGCATGTGTACGAGTACCCCTCGTGCAGCAGCATGGCTCCACCTCTCTCTGTTGCGATCACCTTCATTTTTTTTAATGTAGTCCGAGTTCAAAAATAGTCGCTCTTATATGGCTTCCGCATTCACCGTTCGGGACGGACCCAGAAGCTAAAACGCCTGTTACAAATTCTTCGACCTTGAGAAGCGAAAGACATGCTAAGATAAGAGGTGACCCACTTTGTCAGGCTGAACCAACATTCAATGTTCGGGACCGAACCAGAAGCTAAAACATTTGTTACAAATTCTTCGCCTTTCAGAAACCAAAGATATACTAAAATATGCGGTGAGCCACTTTGTCCGCCCGAACCAAATTGAACAATACATATTTGGGGGGGACGAACTATTGTGGGACCGGTTGGCCGCGTGACGAGTCATCCTATGACGAATGTTCCTGTGTGACGAATCATCCTGTGACCAATCGTCCGGTGACGAGTGCGCATGTGACGAATGGACCGTATCCCCATTTTTACGAGCAACGAAATCCTGTTGCTAGCTCCGATTTGCTACGGTGACTTTGATTGAGCTCGTGAAAACATCGCTTTTTGTGCCGATTGTGACTCATATTTCAGCCCAAAGTTCGTACAATGAATGTTTTCCCCTCGCCTTCCCAAAGGCGCCTTTTGTTTCCTAGTTTCCCAAAAAAAATCCTGAAACAAAAGGGGTGGTTTTACGGAAGTAAAGATTACCACTCTGAGGCGCGATGCAGACCGGAAAACGACCTACGACAACAACGAAGACTTGAGTGTCAAGACAATAATAAATAAAAACAAAAATGATAAGTGGACAAAAATAATTGTTTTGCTTTTTGTATATTTGACCCTGCTATGGCAAAACGTCACGGTTTTTTGTTGTTTATTTTCTTTTTGCGGTCAGTCCCTCACTTATTGCTGTCGCGAACACTGTCTGTAAGCGAACATTGATAAGCAGAGAACAGGACAGGAAACGGACAACGAGCAAGATGGCCTCTCAAAATGCCAACAAAGCGTCCCCAAACGTTGAGTGTCTTTCTAAACAACACCTACTTGAAGAAGGTGCGACCACTGCCGCGGCTATTATGTGGGTTCTCTTTGTTATCCATTCACTCATATTCATATCCCAAGTTCGTTTATAGAGAACTCCCCATATAGGGAATATGGATTGTAGTTAAACGATGCGTCTAAGGTGCGCCATAGGACGTGATATTCAGCGATGTCACTATTGGCGAGGCGCTCTGACCCGTTTGTTGCCCCCACATCCCGGTGTATACCTAACACAAGGCCTGTGAAATGCCCACAGGCCTTGTGGGCATGTTCATGCCATCTTCTTTAACAGAACGCGGGGCACAGTGTAATGTAAAAATACTAACAATAAACGAAGTGGTGTTAAGTGCCCGATCTTTCCGGAGAGCAGTCGTCAGAGGATGCGAGCTTGACTCACTTGGGCTTTTGTGCTGAGCTGGGCACCTTGCATGCTGCACTGTTCATGCAGGCCGCAGTGGTAACAAAAAAGGCCCTCCTCCCACTCACCGCAGAAGACGAACTCCGAATCCAGCCGAGTTACGAATGTTCTACGCGCCGAACATTCTAAGCCGAATGTTCCAGAAACCCACACGGGTACAAAAGGTGTTCCGATCGGCGGTCCGGAGTCACTCTCGCCCCAGCGCTCGATCCTGCTGTTTCGCCAACATCGACGCCTGCGACGCTAGCCTTTCTCTATTTAGTTTTGGGTACAAGTTCGCCCCATTAAACGTTAAGTTTCTTCAGTTATTCGCCGCCTCATCATCTTTCATTCGTGACAGTATCCTGCTCCTTATAGTTGGACTGCATAAAATAGCCCTACGATACGTTTTTCCCCCGTTTTGTGTTGTTGCGTGTTAAATGAACCATTCGGGTAAACCAGGTTTGCGCAACCGTATAATTGTCGTTGTGTCTGACGTCGATAAAAATTACGCAATGCGGAAGTATCTTCAGAAGTAATTCAAATACATTTCTAAGTATTTGTACTCTACTCAAGATACTTTACAGTGAAAGTAACTTGAGTAGTATTTTAAATACTTTATGGAGCAGGTATTTAGTAACTTAACTTAAATACTTTTATCGAGTATTTTGTCCAACACTGCTTTGGCTACATCGCACTTGAAAGGGATAGAGGCAGGGCCTAACTGCGGAGACCCATGGCTACGACGCACTTCTGGCTACGACGCGCGCGCCGGTTTTTGCTGCAACGCACTTGGCGGCGGTTTGCTACGTCGCACCTGCTGCCCCGGCGGAGAGTGAGGAAGAAACGGACCCTATATAAGGCGGAGCGTGAGGCTGCTCCGGTTGTTCTCTTGGTTTTGACGACTGTATCGCAACCATGTAATTAAACCGTTCGTTACGTTACCAATTCTCCCACCTCCAGTGGACCCCTGGGTTCTTCACTTCGGGGAATGGTCGTCGTCACGAGCCAGGAAGCCTCCGGACGTGCGGCTTAAACCCCGCCTCGAACTGTATTTAGAAAGGAAGGCGGTAACTTTTCTGCCTCATTCGACTCGCTTATTACGTCATGCAGATGCGCAGCAATATCGTGTTTAAATTTTTTTTGTAAAATGCCGCTGTTAATCCGTCCGGACCCGGAGCTTTCTTTGTTGCCAGTTCTTCAATCGCCTTCTCGATCTCTGCGACGCTTATCGGTTCTTCTAATTTTTCTGTTATCTCTTCTTCGAGATGAGGCATCACTACTAGGTATTTTTCAAATTGCGCGTCGCTGCCGTGCTTCTGTCGCTGGAAGAGATTACTATAGTATTCAATAAATGCTTTTTCTATAATCTCCGGTTGACTACTTGGTAAGCCTTCGTATTCTATTTCGGCTATGTTTTTTTCCTTTACATGCTTAGCTTCGGCACTTAATGCCCGTTTGGTGGGCTGCTCCCCTAGAGTGTATTTAGCGGCGCGGGCCCGCACGATGGCTCCTTTATACTTTTCCACCTCTAAGTCCGCAATTTTACTTTTTACTGTCTTAATCTGTTCTGAAAGCATGCCTGGGTTTTCATTTTCGAGTCTGCGTAGTCGGTGAAGGTCATCAAGGAGCAACGTTTCTTCAGTTTTTTTCCAGTAAGCAAGCGTGCTAGACCGTTCTATTGCACTAAATTTAACTTCGCGCTTAAACCATTCCCACTTTTCGCAGGCACTCGCCCCTATGTGGTGCATTTTACTTAATAAGTTATCTACTGTCTCAGTAAAAACTTCATCCTTAAGAAAGTTATTATTCATTTTCCACTGGTCCCAACGAAACTGGGTTTTTTTCTTGAAACCACCAACAATAAAAGAAACGAGTGCATGATCAGAAAAAAATACCGGCAGTACATTATAGTCTTCGTATCCGGTTAAAAGTTCAATTGACACGTAAGCTCTATCAAGACGGGCATGACTCGAGGACTGATAATGTGTGTTCCATAAACAATCGTTGGTTCTTTGGTACGTCGCGACATCCTGCAAACTGTATTCCGTAATCAACTCGTTTAAAATAATTGCACTACTGTCGCTTTGTCTTGTAATTTTGGATCGGTCCCGTGTGCCGCAAACGCAGTTAAAATCACCTAATAAGACGACTTTACGTTGAGAATCTAAATATTGGTCAATGCTTTGAAAAAACACTTTCCTTTCGTTAATGTCGTTTGGGGCGTATACATTTATGATACGATATTCAACATTAGAAATACTACAGTCGCAAATGATGAGTCGACCAACATTGTCGACTATTACTGATTGGACTTGTGCGTTCCAAGATTTTCGTAAAAACAACATACAACCCCCGGACATACCATTTGCCCGCGACACGCACACTTCGAAAGAGTGCAAGAAAGAAGCCAGTAAGCATGCGGTCTCTTCGTCACTTCCAACTTTGGTCTCCTGAATTGCGAGGACATCAATACCTTTGTCGAGTAGGAGCCTCTTTACCTGATATTTCTTGCGACGCGAGGCAAAGCCTCGAACGTTACGTGTCGACAATTTCAGGTTTCCGACATAAATAGACGCCCTCGCATGTCAGGGGCTCACCTCGTCTAGAGAACCGCACGAAGTACCGGCTCATAACCGCGTCAGCCGGTCGGCTTGTCCAGTCCTCTGGGTTCGGAAACACAAATTGGTGCGGGTCGAGGCTTTCTCCGCCTCGTGGTCGCAGTCTTCCAAGCCGTCTTCACAGGCAGCTCCTCCGGGTTCGAGTCATAGCCAACCTTAACCGCGTCCGAGTCCGAATTCGAATCGAGTTCCCGTGGTCGTTTCGTGGCCAACGCCCCAGTGTCAGCCATATCCACGTCGACGTTTAGCTGCGCCTCAGTAGACGTCGTTGGCTCGACGACTCTCGCCTCTTCCTCCTCCTTCCCCGACGCAGTGTTGCATGGTGTTGTCTGGTCGAGGCTCGTCTCGGCCACGGCAACTGGCGTGGCCTCCGTCATTTTCGGCAACTCTGCAGGCGCTAGTCGGTCGGTGCCATCCTTAGCTCTCTCCTCATTGTCTTTGGCCGCGGTAGCGGCACTCGCGGCGACTTCTTCCGCGTCTGTCTCGTCCATGACGTGCTCGGCGTTTGTCTCGCCGCTTCGGGCACCTGCGGCCGAAGCACGACTCACACTTGGGCACACGGCAGTCACGGCGGATGTGGCCGGTCCGCTGGCAGCGCAGGCAGAGCGGCGCCCTGCCCGGCGCTACAACGAGCGCCAGCCCTCCGGCGATGCGCAACTGATGCGGCAGGTCGTCCAGTGTAAGCCCAGGCTTGAGCCGAATGACAGCCGTTCGCGTCATCGACGCGCAGCCCGCAATGTCTTGCACCCGCCACTTCTCGGTGCCCACCTCGATTACTGTGCCGTACGGTGCCAACGCCGCCTTCACCTCGTCATCAGGAACATGGTACACCATCCAGTGAAGCTTGAGGCGGATGTCCCGGTTTCCTGGGTCGATGACGAGGCATCGCCGCCCATTGACGACGAGGTCGCCGGCGGCAAGGGCCTTCCGCTTTCCCTCGGGTGACTTGAAAGTCACAGCCCAGACGTGGTTCATCTGGTATGCCCCCAAAGCGGTGACTTCCGGGAGCATTTCCAGACGCTGCAGGGTGTCCCGGAAGTCCTCGACTCGGTACGGGCGGCCACGAACGTCAGCATGCAAAAACACGGTGTTTAACACCGCAGAACCAATCGGCAGGGGTGGCAGTATAGTCGGGTAGTCAGTAGACGCCGCGTCTTCCCTGGCACCGCGGCCCAGCCGGGCCGCAAAAACCGCTCCGCTGGAGCTCATGATTCCACGTCCGCACGCGCTGGTGTTCGAAATTGGAATCCCGGCCACCGATCCCCCATAGACGTTGCATGCATTCGGCCCACACAAAGTACGAGGCACGAGCCGACCAACACCGAATACAAGGAAAGAGTAATCGATTAACTGGTAGTATTTATTTTATGGGTTTTCTTTCCATGGCTATACTCTGTTTCATACTTCGCGCAATGCTGTCAACGCTACTGGCGCGTCCGTGGGGCTTGATCTCGCTGATCATTTGCACTCGTTCTCGCGCAAACAAAACTATAGATGAAGCCACGCGCTCGTGCCGGTAGCTTTAGCAGCGTTGCACGCTAGGTATGAAACAGACTATTGACGTGCAGAACAACAGACGCAGAGCCGGAAAAAATCAGAGGGAAAACACTGCGCCCTCTCTCGGGCTACTTGTGAAGGAGACGTAATGCGAAAGCGTTTGGGGTCCGTTGCCCGCTGAAATGCGAACGTCCTTCGACACTATGACGTCACGTCACGCTCTGCCGTCATGTGACACTACGTCGCATGAGCCAAGTCACAACGTCCAGTGATTTGACGTCGGCAGATGACGTCACAGTCATCAGACGTCAGGTGACACAAAGGTCACGTCATGTGACGTCACGACGTAGCGTCGCACTGGTACCTGACTGACAACATGTGACAACACTCATAACCAACGCCATGACTTTATGGCTAAATTTAATGTGCTAAATTAAGCTACCGATGTACTTACCGACGCACGCACACTACCTCACGGTACGGAGGAGAAACAGAGAGAGAAATGAAGACGTAGATGCGATAAAGAGATCGAGAAACAGAGATGAGCATAAGAGACAAAAAGAGACAAATACAGAATATGAGACAGACAGACAGTTTGAGATATGCAGAAAGGCAAAGAAAAAGGGACGGATAAAGAGATAGGGAGGAAGAAAGATGGAGTTCCGTAAAAAAGGTGCAGTCGCATAAACTCGAAATCGCCCTTACTGACTATTTAATATGTCGCGCATAACCCGAATTGCGTACCACATAATGCGTGACGCCGGTCGCTTCTGAGACACTGTTTCCTGTTGCTGTTTTTTTTTTTTTTCTTCCCCAATTTCCCAATACGGAAGCGTTCTCGTAGTCGGGCAAAAGGCGCGACAACCAGCGAGGGTCGCATCGTCGAGCGGACAATCACGTTCCGCTAATCTGGAATTGAAATCTCGCCCGCAGGTTCGCTACGGCGGGGTTTTCGGACTTCCGACGTGGGGAGAACATTAATTAATTGCTTTTTCGTCAAAGGGTTTTGAAACGTCAGCTCGTCACGTGAAGGAGAGACTCTGACGACGAGAAGGTTTTTACGCAACAAATGGCATTAAAAGGCCCTCTTTGTTTAAACTAAGCCCTCGGGAATTTTTGTTTCTCTATGTATACGCCCTGGGATTGCGTGACTTTCGTACATGTTTTACGTTTTCGTATATGACTCGAGGGATACGAACATGCTATAGTGCCTGGATTAAATTTAGCTTATTTTTTTTTTAATGTTTATTTTAGTATTGTAGATAATCACGAATATTTGAAGTAAGAAGTGCGATAGCCTTTTGTGTGTGTGTGCGTGTGTGTATGTGTGCGCGCGCGTGCGTGTATGTGCGCGTGCGTGTGTGTGTGTGTGTTAAAAGCATTTTGACTTTATTTATATTTTGTGCGGATTCGCCAAAATGTTGCGGGGATAAATAATCGAATAGGCTTGTTCGCGTAGCTTTGCGTGCGTTGTTTCACTTTTAAACGAAGTCACTTGCACTGGTTCCCTTTATCTTCGGCAATTTAAAAATGTCGGATTCATTGTCTCGAATCACTGATTGTATTAAACACTAATGGATGCCCGATCATTCTGCTCAAGACGTAGCCTGCCGGAAGGTATTGGGCGGAGGGGGCGGGACATATTTCTGAAGACTCGGTCTTGACAATTGGTGGTTGCAAATACTTCTACGTTTTGTACGTTCTTTTTTTCTTTGGAGTATTTCGAACGGCCTTTGAAGTCCGATCTAAAGTTTTTTTGATGTTTCCAAAGCGTGAATTTTAAGGATGCTCTTTAGTCCAAACGGCTTTGTCCGATCTAGACACCGCTACAGTCGTGTACTACATCCAAGCCGCATCCCCTCCCCACGACCCCCGTAGTATGTTGCCCAAGGAACTGCGACGGTTGCAATCCAGCGTGGGAAGATTTTGAAAGAGGCAATTTTGTATCTGGGTTGCTCGAGACGAGTGTTTTCAATCCGTCGTCACACTTTACTCGTATACATCGTAGAAAAGGCACGGTATTCGTTGTAGACACGACGACAGCCCTCTGCAGGCACGTCTCAAGCATTTTCTCAAACATCTTGGCTTCATAGATATGTGTGCTTCGAACTTGTTTGCAGACAGTTTTTGTACACGACGCGTCGTACAAGAAAGAAACTTGCCTCGGACATTAGAGATTAGGGAAACGTTTTTGCACGCCCGATACGGTACGATCTGGTACGAACTCAACATATGCGCGAGTCTTCTGTGGTAGCGCATGCGTAGTTCATACCGGAGGGCCCATCGTATACCGTTTCGGATGTGAAAAATGCGGTTCCCTAAAACTCCCTATTGTCTGCAGTCTGTCTTTCGTACGATATATTAGCAATGGGACCCGTAACGATATAGCTCGCGCTGCTGTTTGGAAGCGGGCGCTGGATCACGTATCCGGATTAATAATCGGTTTCCTAAACCTCCCTAATGCCTAAGGATTAGGCCAACCAACGACGGCGCCTTTCGGCAGTTTCGCGTTCGTGTCAGTCGGCCCACGATCCTATACAAAGCAGACGAAAACGATGTTAGAATCTTTATCTCTTTTTTATATAGATATATACAATTTCTACACAATTTTTATATTTAATCTCCACTCACTAAGCTCTATAGAAAGTTTGAGGAAAACGCGGCCAAAAAGCTGTAGGCGGGGATAGATAATTGAATACATTTTCTTTAGAATATCTATAGCGTCTATGCACTATTTTCTGTATAAAATCTGTAGTAACTGGATAAATTTATTTATTTTTTCTTTGTAAGCGTAAGGTGGGAAGTGCGAGTTTAATGAAATGAACCACACCCTGCGTTTCCTGATCTGTCAGGGACTATACGGCGAGCAAGTGTTCGAAAACGCGTCCGCATTGGAACGCAAGGAAAGGCACTTCAATCAAAGAAGAGTATTATAAGAGCGTGCAAAGAACGCTCGATGACGAGGCAGCCAAGCGCGCGCTATCATTGGTTGAGAATTTGATATCCGGGGTGGGGGGGACAAAAGCTTGTGGCCGTATTGGGATGGTGAACAAACGCCCGAGGTGGGCGAAGAAGAGCAGACCAACTTGAACGCTGTATAGTTTTCAGGATTAAAAGCGCTAAAAAATGAGGACCAGTAAAAGAAGACACACTGTGTGTGTGTCTTCTTTTAGTGGTCCTCGTGTTTTAGCGCTTTTAATCCTGAAATGTACCACCAACTAGCCCAAGTGAATAACCTTTTATAGTTTTCAAGATTGCCATCAACCCCGTCTGTGCCGGAGGCGGAATATAGCCGAAGGAGGTTCTTCCGTTCTGCCGCTGCCAGCGAAAGCTTCCTATCTTTGGTAGCGTTTGGCCTCTCGGAAGCCTCGAACGTCCATGTTTCAGCTAAAGAAGCACGACGGAAAGCAACAAGCGCATGACGGTGGGCGGGCATCGGAAAAAGGCGCCCCCTGTTTTTCTCATTATATCGGTGGCTACGTAGCGAAATAATGTTACGAATATGATCATACTTGAGAAGCGTGATAGGTATTGAGACGATGGGCATGGCGCTTCACTCGCTCATCACCCTCGTGCACATCGTACATTTTAAAATGAATCGTAATCGTTCTTTTTTTTTTTTTTCGGAGTTGTTGCTTTTGTAACTGGCTCCCGGACCCCCGGCAAGCTGCTTTTTAAGCAGCATTTTCTCTGCAAAACATTTCCAGCGCACTTCTGAAAAAAAAAAATTAAGATTTTAAGGAACCAAAACGTTTCGTCATTCGCTGGAATCATTCTGTTGTTCGGAGTGACTGGCCATATGTGTTTTGTACAAAAGAATACGCGCACGGTTTTTTATTTCCTTTTTTTTATGTGTAGAGTGGCACGCACCCTCTGATCGGTCTGCCACGACTTTCTATTTTTTTAACTGTTGGTAATTGCTGGATATACTCTCCCTTTGTGTGCCTCTTTTTATTTTTTTATAAAGGATTTACAGGAATTTAGTGGAGGAGGCAAGTGCTGATGCCGTGCCTTTTTCCTTCTTAATAGCTAAATATAGCGAAGATTCGGAAACAAAACTGGACAATAACGAGCAGTGGGAGAGATAGAGATAACAAGATAGAGAGATAATCCCTTATGATAAAATATCTTACAGATGATGGAGTTAAAGAGATAAAGTAAATGTTGACGACAGTATAGGTCCGTTTTTGACGTATGCTAACTTCGTTTTTTTTGGTTTTTTTTTTTTCTCACTCAGCGACCAAGTTTAATTTGGCTAAAAAAAAAACAGTGACATTAAGATACGAAAAATGTGTTTATTCGCGCATTTGCCTCGCTATTCCACTTGGCCATTCTTATTTGACACATGCACAATTCCTTTGCGCGAGCGACGATTGTGCGGTCTCCAAGGCAGTGCCTAAGAGCAGAGGCCTCTATTTTCCGAGTACCAGCGAGGTCAAAGCGAACGAGTTTAGAAGCAAACATACTCAAGAACGCTGCCGTTCCCCCCCCCCCCCCCCCAAATGGATGTCGTCGCTAAATAATAGGAAAAAAAAAACATAAACCCCCTCTCCCCCCCCCCCTTTTTTTTTGTCCTCTCTTTTTAGCTTTGTTTGAATTCGTTCTTCATCGATAATGTTATGCTCGTTGATGTTTCGTATTTTGTTGGTGTTTTCCCTCTTTGCTGTATATGTTTCCGCCCGGAAGCCGCGGTTGTCGACGACGAGTGCCCGTTTAAGGAAATTACTCGGCCGTTATTGCCCCTAAGTGAGCTGTGGTTTGTGAGGTGGAAATGTCGGGGGGTCACGGCGGCTACTTCCTCGGAGCACTTTAGATGGGAACATTCTCCCTCCTTCACTCTATCTCCCCTTTTCTTCCATTCTCTACTTTCTCGCAATCTTTTAAGCAGATGTAAATTTTTTTTTTTTCGTGGCGCCACAAATTGTTTGCAGTCACATTGTACCACTTAGTGTAGCCCGCGTCATTTTGTAGCCAAAGAGAGAACGAGGAAAATGAAAGACGTTTATAATCATCTGTAATGCCGATGTAGAGCGGAGCTCTTGAGGAGGACGAAAGGAGGGTACGGAGGGGAAAGTATGCCCCTCCTCCCCCTCCCCTCATTCTCTCCTGCTCCCTTCCCATTTAGCGGAAACTTTTTGCTAAATTTCCCGCTAAATTTAGCCAAGATTTCCCCGCTAAATTTTGCGGGGAAATATTCCTATAAAATTTAGTGTGAAATTTAGCAACATTTTCCTGCGAAATATAACGGGGAAATTTTCCCGCTAAATGTAGGGGGAAACTGAATTGGTGTTAAGGTCACGTGACGTCAAGTTCCCCGCTAAATTTAGATGGAAAATTTCCCGACTAAATTTAGCGGAAAAGTTTCCCACCATTTTAAGCAGAAAATTTTCCCTCCAAAATTTTTGGAGAAAGTTTTAACCTCGTGACGTCACGTGTGACGTCATTATGGGAAACGTCTCACACTGCAACGCGTGGTTACGCCGACGCCGCTCAACCCGGAAACGGGCGCCTCTATAAAGAGCTCCGCTCTAAAAGAGGCGATAATAAAAAATGCCTTTACGGATACGAAATGCCACATGTCTTGGGAGCTGTAGCAGAGGGAAGCCTCGAATTCCCCAGGAAGTCACAGGGTGGCCTCACCCTCTCAGCTTCTACAGGGCAGGAGATCTAACTATAGTGGGCGCTTTATCGAGCTTGTTACAAGTCCCCACAGCCCCGTGCTTACTAACACAACATAACAAAGAAATTGAACCTCGCCTAGCACGGTCCTGGCACGAGCGCTTCGGTCTGACCAGTGCTTTGGTCACATGAGGAGCGGCGCTCGATTCGTCATCTTCGATTTCTCTGATCAAAAACAAACAATAAAATTCGGTTCGTTGTCTTCACAGCTGAAGCGTGCCGCTTGAGACGTGATTGTTCGACCACCTCCCCAATACGCGACGTCGCCCGACGGCCCGTGCGTCGAGTCCGTCTCCGAATGAAAATGCCGCGGCCTCGTTTGTGCGTGCCCCTATACAGAGCTGTTGAGACGCATCTCGAAGTTTCGCTGTAAAAGGTGGGAAGAAGTGAGGGACGAAACGTACTGCTCTCATACTTATTTTGTACTTTTTACGAAACACCTCGGAGAGTATATATGTAAATCATATTTTTAGTTGTATAATAGTATACTTAAAAATAAAAGGCGTTTACCAATCTGTAATGCGAAATTAGAGCGCAGCTCTTGAGGTGTTTTTATTTTGCAATATAACGTGCTAAACAATTTGAGAAATATATATGGGCGGCTTCATGTGAATTCAGGCAAGGAGGTGCAGTCGTCTTTCTTTTATTTTGCCTCGAATTCTTATATTTCGTGGCGCATGTTCCAAGAACAATCCTTTTTATTTTAATGTCCTCTCCTCACATACTGGTTCTGCACCCTCCTCCTCTTCCGTGTCCTCTTCCGTGTCCTCTTCCGTGTCCTCTTCTGTGTCCTCTTCCGTGTCCTCTTCCTCCTTCGTAACTTCTTCCTCCGTATCCTCCCCTCCTCCTCTTTCGTACCCTCCCATTCTCCCCCTTCATAAACTACCCTCCTCCTGTTTTGTACCCTCCCCTCCTCCTCCTCCCACAGCTTCCCCGCTAAATTTAGCTGGAAAATTGACACCACGCGACCTCAACAACAATTTAATTTCCCCGCTAAATTTAGCGGGGAAAATGACGTCACATAACTTCGTGTCACGTCACCTAGAACAAATTTAGTTTCTCCGCTAGATTTAGCGGGAAAATTAACGTCGTGTGACCTCAACGGCGATTCGATTCCCGGCTAAATTTTGCGGGGAAACTGAATTGGTGTGTAGGTCTGTGATGTCCCATAATGCAACACTGCGCATACAGTTTCCCCGCTAAGTTTAGCGGTAAAACTGTCGCCACATGACCTCAACACAAATTCAGTTTTCCCGCTAAATTTAGCGGGGAAACGGTGACGTCCCATAATGCAACGCGCGCTGTTACGCCGATGGCGACGCCGACGCCGCTCAACGCGGAAACAGGCGCCTAAGAGCTGCGTCCTAAAGTATACACTCAGTATGTGCGCCTCAGCTGCCAGGCTGTGTATACTCAAATATACTTTAAGGGTTCTTTTTTTGTTTCAAAGAAATAGAGAATTAGGATATTTCTAGTGTATGGCTTTTGCCAAGGGAGATGCTTTCCGCGTTCAACGAAAGAGACATTGGGGAGTTTTGCTGGATCGTTTTTGCACTCCGAAAACGATACCCGATAGCGATAAGGTGCACGCGCAAAGGCACCGGTGAAGTCTCGAGTACGGTTATCGGATTTGTCGTTCTGATTACTTCGATAATTATATTGAATAATGATACAATGCATGCGCAATAGCGCCGGTGGTGTTTCGGGTATCGTTATGGCAGCTACAGAGAGAGGCGAGACCTGTTGAAACCTCTTACAATTTCTTAGGACGAGAGAACACGCTGGCACGCTGGCGCCATCTATGCGGTGACCCCGGAACTGCATTTCACAAAAGCCAAGGTTTTGCGGGATTTCGGATGTCAAATGTGCGTAATACTTATGAGAAATGGTCGTTTATGACGTTGGCAAAAGTTTTTCGAGCCAAGAAAGAAGGAATAATGCGCGAGAGAAATAGAAAATATGTGGGACCGCCAAGTTTCCACTGCTACCGAATAGATGGCGCCAGTGTGTCCTCTCGTCGTCAGAGATATTAAGAGGTTCCAAGGTACCCGGTTCTAAAGGCCCGTTCACACATGTTCAACCGAGTACGACCGAGAGAGACCAGACCGGTTTTTAAGCCTCTTACGACGTCTTAGGACCAGCTCCGCAGCAGCGCACTCGGTCCTGAGACGTCGCAATTACAAACCGGTCTTGTCTCTCTCGGTCGTTCTCAGTTACAAGTGTGTGAA
This sequence comes from Ixodes persulcatus, assembly GCA_013358835.2. Taxonomy (NCBI): domain Eukaryota; kingdom Metazoa; phylum Arthropoda; class Arachnida; order Ixodida; family Ixodidae; genus Ixodes; species Ixodes persulcatus. Next base: position 1,333,562 of record JABSTQ010011188.1, on the reverse strand, counting down.
CGAGCCTTAAGAGGTCGCAAGTGTGTGAACGGGCCTTAACGCATATTCTGAGCGCTTTCCATTCGGTTCCTTCAACTGGCGCCAGCATTGTGACAAGCATTCCATCAGTAAGCACTGTGCGCCGTCGTCTGCAGGCGGGTGGACGCTACGGAAAGCTATACTTCCAGGAACATTTGGCAGTTCCGCCTAAGTGCAGCCACCGCTTGGCTAAACTCTGTTCTACTATACGATGAACAACAATAAACGCAGTAAGCTCCCCCCTCCCCCCCGCCCCGCCCCCGTCCCCCAGTCCTGATGTTTGAAGTTTGAACACATCACGTGATTACGCGCTCTGCGCATTGCCGTAGGAACGTGACACTCACACGCCATTTGATTGACTCGGATGGTTTGTAGAGTCGGTCAGCCCACCGTAAGATGAAACGGGGTATGCCAGTGTGTCACAGTCCACTTCTGTGTCCTTGCAGCTTGTATAAATGCAACACTACCATATTCCGATAGGCGGTTCGGAAATATATGTGACTGGAATACGAGCACCGTCTGTTTGCATGCGCTTCAGCTACGTCGACTTCTTTTGAGGTGCGGTGGCCACCAGGTTGAACTTTACTCTAAAGTCGATTTTTTTTATTTATCACCCGAGACTTAGGATTCCGTGTTCTCTGTTATTTCTATTGCTTTCATGACCATTCTGGATATATCTTCATTTCGCTCCCAAATCTTCTACAAACAAGCCTTCTTCCCTCTCTGCTCGAGGAGCGCGAATAGTGAACGGGAAATGAATCCGCTGACTCTCGAACCCTTATTTCTGAAAGACGTGTGTACACAGTCTAGGCACCCACATCTCGCTGCTGGCGTGTGTAGAACCGAGATCGTCTGATAGGAAAGCCGATCGCTAAGGCCTGCCCAAGGTTGCCAAACTGGCTCCCCAACAAAGCATTTACCGTGAACTGTGGCCGGACTAGCTTTTGAAGCGGTGGCTGCTTGCATACGTCAGCTCAGTTCCGAGATGGTGCTTTCCTCAAAAGGCAGGAGGCTAGGAAATTCCTAGCCCCCTGCCTTCTTGTGCCGACTCGCAGGAGGCGAGCTTCGCGTTTCCGCGCTCTGAAAGAAACCCGACTCTACACTGACAGCGACCTGCCAAGTCTATTTAAATGAGGGTCTTTCAGTCTTGAATTCTGCCCTCCCCCTTCTTCCTCTATCTCCCTCTTTAGCTCCCTTTCTCGCTCCTTCTTGTCAAACTGCATTACCTCCTTCCTTAGCTTCGTTCCACGACACGAATTTTAAGACGTGCACTTAGCGATTCCCCAAGCTGAGCGTCTCCATGTGCCCTCGCCGTTACATTCGAGCTCGGTAAGGTTACATTCCTTTTGAGCACAGCGAAGGGAAACCCGGCACTGCGAAGTAAATGATGGATGCCCTTCTGTCTCCTTTCCTGCCGCGTTTTCTGTAGCGATTTCTCGGGCGCCTACACCGGTGGCAAACGGACTGTCTCCCATTTCGCTGGCCTACGTGACAGCAGTCAGTAAGTAGCATTGCAAAGCCGCGCTGTGGTCGCGCGTTTTGAATTCGAAACGTGCCACAATGGGCGCAGGCAGGATTGCCCGCCTTTGTCGGACACGGCGACTCGCCATGACGGCCATTACTGCAATTGCGTATCTACTGTGGCCACTTCGAGAAGGTTGTACGTAATGAATGACGCGTTGTTATCCGCTGTTATTTACTTAGCGATACGAGCTACAGTCACCGAGCCTAAGAAACGAAAGAGCATGGACTGTAACGTTCATTGTCCTTGCTTCGTCATCCGTGCTTCGAGCCTTCACGCGCATTCCAAGCACGGTGGAAGGCGACAGACGCGTGCTGGGGTCCGGGCATTCGAGGAAGACGCCCTGCCGTTCATGTTTTTTTTTTTCTTCTTTTTTTTTAGCAGTAATTAGAGTCCTATCATTACTGCTAAAAGAACACAAACTTCAGCTTGCATTTAATGCTCTGTTTTCGTTCACAAATAAGAACTGTATCGTAGAAACACAAATGAGCTATTTAGATAATCAGAGTCAATTCCCCCCCATGACTAAAGAGGACCTTACAGAAGAGCCTTATGTGCTCGTTAGAAACTTCCCCCACATTGGGCCTGTCTTAAATTGTTGTAGACCGTCTCGTCGTGGGAAACTCAACGAACTCGTTGGGTACCTCACATGTGTATAGGTTCTCAAGATGTCCAATCAATGCCTCTTTCGGTGTCTTTTAATGAGCCTTCTCCGTTTCTCTCTCTGTCTACCTTTTTCAGTCTCTTTAAACAGGTACCCTCGCAGAGGTTTTTTTCCTCAAGTTTGTTTTCTTTAGCTTACATTTGTCTTGTTTTTGTTTTCGTTTTCTTATCCCACTATTGATCCGATTGCTTGGAGCACCTAATCAACTCTCTTCTGTTTCCTTCTTTTCCTCACTTTTTTCATTGTCCCTTTACTGGTCATTTGTCCGTGGGTCTCTTTTGTCCCTTCACCTCTCTCTACCTCCTACTCTGCTTCTTACTATTTCTTTCCCCCTTTCTTTCTGCATAGCCCATTTCTCTCTGCCTCTTTCTTTTCTGCCTTTTGTTCAAATCTCTTTTTTTTCTCCCTCCCTCGGCGCGCGCGAGTGCCTTCCAAGTTCATCATTCATGGCGGCCGTTCCCTTTACGGCGTTCAGACCCGGCTCTTCTGACCCTGGCACGGGCTGCCAGACCACGCCGGCTGGAAGGGGGCCGAGGGAGAGGAAAATGGATAGAGGGGGAGAGGAACCGTCTTTCTCCCACACGAGGAGAAAAAAGTGAGGGATGCAAAGAGCCGGGAAACGAAAGCGAAAAGCAAAGGGACGGCGCACCAAATATCGAGCGGTTCCGGCATTCCCGCGTATACTCCGCTTACCGCTAAGCTGCCGGTGCAATGGAAGCTACGTGCTCGTTGGACCAGCCCTACGTCTATCCTTCGCCACGTGATCAAGCTCCCGCCACGCGCAGAGAGCGAGGTTATGTCGTGAATGGAGGCAGTTGATTTGACCTACGAGCGCGTAGCTCCCACCGTACTATCAGCTTAGGAGTGAACAAAATCTAGTCCGCGACTCCCGTTCGTGGTCCCTTGCGTCCCTGACGCTTCTCTCTCAAGGACGGATCCCACGTGCGTCCTTGTGATGGGGCGCTTTTCTTTCTCTTTTCTCTCTCTCTCTTCCTCGTTCATGATTCCATCCTCTTTTGATGGCGGTCTTTGCTGTTCTCACTTTCTGCTCCATATAACTACACTCCTTTCATCCAGAATTTTTGCGCGGAGTTTGCGTGTTCTATCGCGTTTCAATCTCTGCGGCTATTATGATAGTCTGATTATATTGAGCGTGCTTGTATTTCTGCTTTTAGATTTTCTTCTGATTTTTTGTTTTTCGCGTCCGTTGTGCCTGCGATAGTCACGTTCTCTGCTGGACGTCGTTAGCTGAGTCCTTGATGCTTCAGCGAAACGATCGCGGGTGCTTTTTTAAAGCTGCGCTTACGGAGAAGGGACGAGAAGCGTCTTTTCAGAAGGTTACGGAAATTTTTCCGTTGCGTTATCGGTGAAACTCTGTGTACCTTTGCTTTTAATGCCGCGCGCTTTACATGCGTTACATCAGGGGTCATCTTAATTATTTGCACATCAACGTTACTAATACAAAATGAGTACCGATTAGACCTATAAGTAAAATAGTTCGCTTAGCTTAATGAGCTTTGTATTATTGAAATTCTTGCAGAGATAAACATTTTAGAGGTAATATAGTACAATAATCGTGGTCATAAAATAATTACGACGGAACAGTTATCACTATTTAAAATTGGGTACTAAACAGGCTGCCCTTGTGACCTACCACAAAAAAAGTCGTTCATAGTTTAAGCCATTGTCAGCTTGTCCGAAGAAACATCGTCTGCAGTCAACACAAGCAAACTGCATTTACTCTTAAAAAACTTTGTTCAGGTGAATAGCTGTTCAGCCTCTAGTTTGTATGATAAGGATAAGACCCCCGCTAATTGAATATTGCGCTGAAAGTGTTGGCGCTACGGAGTCACGAAATTTAAAACCTTGTTTTCGAACATATGCCCAACAAGTTGGTAGCCGGAAAAAGGCAAAATCTTTTTTGTCTGTCCTCCAGTATTCTTACTGTTTGTTCGGATACGAACTCAGTGGAACAAATTGATTGATTAATTAATTGTTTAATTTATTTATTCATTCATACATTCGTTCGTTTATGTTTTTATTTAGTTCTATGACATGTTCGCCCTGGATGGATAGATTGCCTTTCGGAATCGTTCGCCGACGCTCCAACGACTACAAGCGACATGCACAATAAAACCTCTCGAATGGGAGAGATTTTAAAGTCCGCTAAGCAACGTAAAGCGCACACGCCTTCTGAAGTTGGATATCCCCGGACAAATGTCATCGGTGTCCGAATTGACAAGACACCTCTTTTCTTTACTCGGCATGACTTTGCTACAGAGTGTAGTGCAAAAGGATTACGTGGCTAAACTTCCATCGAGGAAACAAAAAAAAAAACAAGGAAGAGAGATTATTTTACATTTTTTTTATACTATGCAGAAAAATTAGTAGTGGAAATTTGAACGAGCTTGTCGTGACCTCAAGGTGGTAAGGAAAACTAACTGAAAGTCAAATCGCACATTCTCAAATTGTTCCGTAATTTAATAAGCAGAAAAAGTGAGTGAGAGGGTTTATCTTCTGCGTTCTACTTACCGGATGAAAAAATAAATGGACAGGCGTGCATGTCTTCTGAACGTTTATATGGGCGATGGGGGTGGAATTGTGGGATAGGGTGGAATCTATGTACGATGGGGGTGGAATTGCAAAATCCTGTTGTCCTGTAGTGGAACTTGCGTCGGCCGAAAAGGGACGCTGCCATGATGAAAGGCCACGTGAACATGCCTCATCTCTGCCCTCGACGTCAGGAGGTCACCTACCTCTGCACTGTGTAGTTGGTCATTGCCACCCTATTTTTGCAAAAGAACAAAAAAAAAACAAAAAAAAAACATGCGATCATATTCTTTATAAGGATTGTATACAGACAACGCTTCGAATGGATTGTTAGGGTCATTCACAATCAAAAGTAAGACTACAACTGTGTAAGCGAGATTTCAGTTGGTTCGCATGACAAAGAGGTTCAATTTATTGAGACTTGCTAGACTCATATCAATTACTTAGAAGAAAAAAAGTATTTAAGTTGTACTGAGTACCAGGTAAAATAGTAAGTGAGTAGAATACTCAATAGTCCTCAAACCTGTCAAGTGTCTGAGTAGAGGTAATAAACACTCAAACAGGGCGACTTGTTACCTGCAAGATACTTTCGAGTTGCAATTTTTTTATTATTCAGTCAGAAAAATAAACCAAACAAGGGAATAAAAAAACCGAGTTACAATTTTTTTTTATAATTCAGTCAGAGAAATAAACCAAACAAGTGAATATAAAACCATCGACAAAATGCCTCTTTCGCGAAACAGTTGTTTCTCGAATTCTATGCCCGACAGCTTCTTGGCTTCCATACAAGCACTGGACCATCCGGAATACCAACGACTAAATATATGAAATTGCAGAGCACTTAGCCAAAACAATTATTAAAGTTTGTTATTGTCCAGACCATATCCCATCCTCTCCAACAGTTACGAGTAACTTAAGAAGTGAGTTTAAGTTACAATGTAGCAAAACGGTATTCAAGCTAGCAGGCACGTAGCCAGGATTTTGTTTCGGGGGGGGCCCGCCCATGACAAAATGCTGCATGAGGGGGAGGGGGGAGAGGAGGTCCCAGCAAAATGGAAGATTTCGAGGCGGGCCCGGCCCCATGCCCCCCCCCCCCCCCCCCTGGATACGTGCCTGCAAGCTAGAGTACAAAATACCGATTTTTGCGAGTATTTGCAAGATACCGAGTTACTTCGAAAACGACTTCAGATATATAGCGCAACCTAAGTTGAATATAGTATAAGTTACGTACAAGTGTTATACCTGCTCGCTCTTACTCCATTTTTCAACTGGGTCTTTGTTGCGATAAGTTTTTTTTTTTTTTTCTAGTGCGGTTCTTGTTTTTGCCAACATCTACCACTTTGTCTTTTTTTTTTTTTGTTGGTGCTGTTTTAGTTCAAGTGCACTGATATTTTTGCACTAAGAGGTACAAAAACTGCGCAAATGGGACGAAAGTTAACAACAAGAGAAAAGATAGAAAACCAGCACTCTACAACCGCGCCAGTGGGAGAAACGGGTGGCTGCACAGCATCTCGGACCAGAGTCTCTGTATGCATTGTGACAGTTAAACACGCCAGTGTTTAGCTGTCACTGTTGGTGGGCAACGAAACGGGAAGGCGCTATTTGTTGTTTTTTTTCTTCTGATTTCCTGTTTATGGTTTAGTAAAAAGTTAAATGCACTATTTTTCAGTGCGCCAGCGACTCCAATGTAATGCAATCTCCATCTGTCTGCTTTCTCTCTCTCTCTCTCTCTCTTCCTTTTTCTATTCTTTTCGCTTTCTTTTTTTCTTTCTTTCTCTGTCAATTTTTTTCTCACGCTGTCGCGCTTTTATTTGTCTAAATTATTAAACGAAAGCAAAAGTTCGGTACCATCCAATGAGTTTATATAGGTGGAAATCAATGAAACAAAAAGGCGCTTCATCTTACCTTTTCTTTTCTCTAGGAAAAGAGAACAAAGGACCCGTTACATTGTCTTCAGTGGCAAGTGCCAAGGACAACAGGAAATCAATACCGTCCCACGGCTACAACTGCAAGGACCGCAGTAATTAGTGCAGCGCGATGTGAAAAGGAAAAAGTAGACAAGATTAGTCTTCCGTGATATGCTGCTTCCCCATTATGAACAACAGCGACGACATGTTGGGACGCATTCCTGATCTGCTTATTCCTGCTTCGGCTCGTGTTGGAGTCCTGGTTTCTTGCGGAGCCCATGTTTGCTCTCGCCGTTTTCGGACGAATTTCCTGCGGTCCTGTCGTCTAGTCCCACTTTACGCTTATTGTAGCGCCTTCGCTTACAGTAAGCCCTGTCCGCGCGTCTTTCGCATTCTGTTTCTTCTTGATTGCTCGTGCCCTCGCGTGTGTTGAACGACCGCACACTGGTCAGCCATCGTTAGGATTTACGGTATTTATCGGAAAAAAAAAATTACGCCTAAAATTATTTTAACGAATGGGACACAATAATAACCACCGTAATAGACGCTTTTCAAAAGTTTATCGAGCAACATTGATGGTCGCCATTTCTTGAACACGAATAGCGTGATTGGCTCCGAGTCCTCGCCGAGCGCTGACGCAGCCCTCGTGTCCAATACGAGCTCAGAGCACGTGAACATGCAATGGCGGACAGGCGATGGCGCGGACTTCTTAAAAGGGTCTATTTCGATTGGCCCACTTTATTATTGTTATATTTACGGCAAAGTGCTGGAGAGAGATTACGATGCAGACATCGGTCATACTAATACAAACTTTCGCGCGTTTATTTTTTAATTTTTTATCTCGATATTTGTTTATTTTGAGTAATTATTTCACCGATTTAACGAAGCGGTGCAGCTCCCGTTCACAACAAATACGCGCTGATTTCACCTCTGTGTATCAAACGCCGCTTCCTCAAGCCGAATCGCCTCACCAAACGCAAGCGGGGATCACCGCGGGAATCCCCAACTTTCGCGCACGTCGCGGACAAGTCGAGTCTTTTTCCCTACACGAAACGCACGCTTCCACGTTTCTTGCGTTCGTTTCCAAGGACAGCGCTCTCGCTCCTTTCGAGGCATAGATCGTTAGTGAGTGCACAGACCACCGGGTAAAGGCGACGGAGTCGCGAGAGGAGAAGTGCCGAGGAAGGAAGTCCGGCCAAGTAGGGCGGAAGCCGACGGTCCGTCTCTCCCCGACGATGAATGGACCGGACGTGACGTCGCCGGCCCGCCGAATTAGGCATCGGCAGCGGCAGACCGACCGTCCGACCGGCTGGGAGAACCAAACTACCGCAATATCCCGTTCCTCTCGAGCGAACAGAACGACAGTTCTCTCGTCGCCAAAGTTTCCGCCCCGCGTCGGCTTATCGCGGGGAGCCCGGTGGCCGCGGTAAAGGGCGCGCTAATAGATCGGCTTCGAGTCTCGTTAGGGCACCGGCTACGCCCTTGCTCTTTCGCCGGTCTCAATGAGCGTTCGGACTCGCGAACCCCCTGCTCGGGGCAATCTCTTCTTAGCAGACTGCGTGTCTCCGTTTTGTTGGTTGATTGTACGATGCGTCTGCTTATTAAGGGCTTTCCATCCGCGTAAACGGGCTCCACGCGACACGCTAAAGGCCGGTTCACACGTTCGCGTTTGAGTGTGATCGGCTGCCTGGCGCCATCTGTTAGGTAGCCCCGGAACTCTTCCGATCTTTGCACGATTAGATTCAAGGTTTCGCAGTATTTGCAAGATCAAATCTGCGCGCCATCCGTGAGAGATGGTGCCTAAAGACGTTATAACGTTGTCAGAATTATTCCGAGCTCGAGGTGAAAGAATTATTCCTAAAATACACGCAAGATCTAAAGGTGTCCCAGGGGCTAACCGATAGACGGAGCCAGTCTGTTCTCTCGTAGTAACCGATTACAGAAAAGTCGCAACGCAGTCGGACGTACTCGAACGCAAATGTGTGAAACAACCATGAGCGTGCACGTCAAGTTTGACGGCCAGACACAACGTGTGGTGGCTAGCTCATTTCTACGACGCCTCACGCACAAGTAGGATTCCTGACCCGAGGTGTCTCTGCCGCACAGCGGGGATAGCCGACACCATCCGAGAGCCCCGGCTGCGCGGCAGAATAAACATCGCAGCTCCCCACGGGGCGCCCTCGCCGGAGAGCGAGAGAGACGGCGTGGGACCAGCGGCCGGAGCGGACGCAAATTTCATCCGCAGCTAAATTCAGGGCGTATTAACTAGTTTCATAAATTAAGGGCGGTTTCTAGAGAGGTTTCCAGGCGCTTATGAGTGTGTCTGAGCGCTCGTCCACGCGTTCGTGTCTGGTGGCCTTCGATGTAATCCTCTCCCAGGGCCGTACGCTTGCACCTCGAGACTGCGGACGCTGTAAAGCGTTCGAAAAACTCAGGGATTGACCCGAGAACGTCATATCCGACCGGTAAATTTGCTGTGAACGGTTAGCGTGTTTGTGTGACCAGGAAATAGAAGATCAAGGGACAAATGAGCGTGTTGACGGAGGTCCGTTGCTATAGTTGAAACACGTCCGTTTAACGTACACATCGTTGATATTAATTGAAATGGAAGCTGACGGTGAAAAACCGAGTGATATCCTTTTTTTTCTCGCACAGGTATCTTGTTAAGTCGTTACTAAGACTTTCGTCTGGCGCGTAAAGTTCCGAAAGTGCCCGCCGTTGGCAAGTTTATTTTTTTGTTTCTCAATTCACTTTACGTCTTAGGCTTCCGATCCAACTCTGTTCCGGCTTGCGGGGGCCCGACTCGGCGTATTACCCGTGGTCGACAGATCGTCCATATTTCGTGCGCGAATACCTGTTTACTAATTTGTGAACTTTAACTGCTCGTTATGATTAGGGTTCGGTGCTTTTGAAATTAGTTTTTCTTAAAATTCGAAAGTGTCTCTTTTGTGTTTCTTACTTTCTTTAGCAGTCGGTGTGTTTTGTGTTTATTGGCAGTGCCAGGCAAGAAATGAGGGTTATTTGGAGTTAATGTTATATATCAACCGCATTCCTATATAAGTGTAACGAGCAACCTCAAGGACAGTTAATACGAGTTGTGTTCAAAATCACGAACAGAAGAAAAAAAGGCCGCAGATAAAAACGTTTTCCCTAAAACACTGGGATTTTCCTGCTCCAAACCGGGAGGTTTTCGGTTTTTACCGATTCCTAGAAACCCACTTCGGGGGTCATTTATTGGGGTTCGTCTTTTATGCCCAGTAGATGGCGATAGGGTTTCGCTGATAAACTAAGATTTGCAGCGATTTGATCTCGAAACTCCAGTGACGCACGAAAATAACGGTTGTTTAAAGTTGTTGAGGATACATTAAACGGTCACGTGATGTTATGCCGCACCAAGCCGTTGTGTTACGTGGCAGAGTGACGTCGGGTGAAGTAACCTACAATCGGGGAAGCGCGGAAGCACCGACGGACGAATTTCTGAGAACCGGGGCTTCCGTTGTAAAGCCTTTTATATGTGCTTTGAAATGAACGAATAAGAAAATCGGGATAGGCTCCTCCCTCTAAATGTGTAGACCATCCTCCATGCGTAGGACCCTAGCCTGCACATGTTTAGCATCGTAACTTCGCGAGGGCGTAACGGTGCTTACGTTAAATGACACTTTCGGGCATTGTTGTCACTGAAAGAGCGAATATGGGCTCTTTTATTCGTCGCACCCGCTTCGAATTAAAAAGAAATTCAACCTGCAATGAACGCATAAAAAAAAAAAAAGAAGTAGCGCGAAACTGTGAAGACGCCCGATCTCGCCTTTTCCGCTTCCGTTCAGCTATTCGGGGAACATTCTTTTGGGATCTCGCCCGCCTCTTTTGCCCGGAACGAACAAAACAGAAGTTGAGAGCATCGTAAAACTGCCGTTGTTATCCTCCAACGCGTGGAGCTGAAGGGTAGAGACTTTCGCTAGAAATATAAATATATAAATGAAGAAGTTGAGCGCACATCAATATATACCGTGTCTTCTCGAGGTTGATCTTGTTCCATCTTTTATCCTATTTTTTTTTCTTTTTTAAAGTCTCCGCTAACTTAATGCTTCCTTCAAAATTCTCTTCGAGCCGCTGCTTTGGATTTTTCCTTTCTTCTTAACGGCCCAGTTCAAAGACCACCAGCCAGCAGCGAACGAAGGGTTTAAGGGGAGACCAAACCCTAACGTCAAAGCGCCCGCGAAGAAAATGTGCAGGCTTTACAAAAGTACACAACCTGCTGCTGTGTTTCTTTTTCTTCCTTATTTAAAAAAAAAGGCACGAAAACAAATCCCCTCAAATATAATGGACGTACACATCTCGTGCGTACATAAAGTTACTAGTTTCGAAAGAAAGAAAAACACGGTAAAGACAAGCCCAGATCGCTTGCGGGTGGCGTGCCTTGATTCCAGAGCGTTTCCAACTGCTTGATCGAGGACACGTGGTCTACGGGCCGCGTTTGCGTAACAACCTGCGAGGTGGTGGTGACGAAGCGTCGAGCGTCTGCAAGCGTCTTCGCCCGCTTTCCTCCTCTTTGCCAGGTGACGCCGCAACGCACGCGCACTCGCGACCCATCGGCGGAGTACGAGGCGTCCGCCATTAAATTGCCGAACGCTCTCTATGGTTTGAGTAGCCCCTTCTCTTAAACCTATAGGCTCTCCGCTTGCGGGTCCCCCGAAAGACGTCGTAAATGGGCGAAGCGTGTAAAATTACCTTTACCCAATGGGGCAAACTGGCAACATTGGGAGGTTGTAAAACGTCCCAAAGCCTCGGGCGCTTGGCGCTAGGGCTTTTTTTTTTTTTTTTCAACCCCGGATTTTGTTTTCTTTATTTTCTTAAAATCGGCGGTGCTCTTTTGCGCTTTTGAACAAGTTCCGGAGGAACACGGATGTGTCTTCCTCTCTTTCTCTCTCACCCTCTTTCGTTTTTTCGCGGACATTTGGCGCGCTCTATACAGCTTTGTTCCGAATCTTGTTATACACCTTCTGTCAACTTATGTGTAGCGTTATGCGGACAGAAAGTCGTCTGCTTCTGGGGCATGTTAGCGCGCGCACGTACGTGCCGTTTCTTTTTGTTTGTGTATGTATTTTGTGTTTCACCAATGCGTGTATTCCCGAAACTCATCTCTTTCCGCTGGCGAGTGTTGGCCTGCTACTTGAGGCCCGGTATCCAGACAAACGGGACCCCTCCCCAAGGCCTGACAGGCCCCTGGGTCGTAAAGTCTTGTGCGCGTTTGTGTTTTTGTGTGTGTTCCCCCGCTTTCGCGGAAACGGGTCCAAGACGGGGTCGGAATGTCGGCGCCCCTTGCGAGGCTCCATCGGCGAGAAGGACCCGACTGCGCGGGCGACACCCGAGACCTCGAAGTGAAGAGGGGACCAGGGGAAGGACGGGAGACAAAGGGAGTGAAGCGGGAGAAATTGGTGTGTGCGGGTGTGCCAGCACCAGGCGGCCCCCGAGAGCGGCAATGTATTCATTTCATCAAATTTTGTATTCATCCTAAAGTTATTAAATCAGTTTTGTTTAAAGCTTTTCATGAGACGTGAATTAACTCCTTCAACCTATAGTGAAACGCTAACACGCAGGGGTTGCGGTGACGTCAGAACGACACCGAACTCTGGTTGGCTTTGATTCAAAAGATATTCGGTAGACCTCATTGCTAGGTGCCTTGAGGTCTACACAGTATTTTTTTTTTATTTCAATCAGCCAATAAGAGCTGAGCGTTCTGACATCATCGCAGCCCCTGTTGAAGAAGCAGACGAACTTGCGCTCCGCATAGACACTGGCAGCTTTAGAAACGCAGGGCGTGGCGGGGTACCGAGCATCTTTATTACCGCTCCACTTGGATGGATGGATGCTAGAGGGTGTACCGTTTATAACGTGCGGTAGCATGCGCCACCTAGCCTAAAAAAAAGACGCGAATGAGATTGCCTTTTTAGTTGATAAGGGCACCGAAGAATGAACAGGCGTTTGTTAAAGAGATACTGAACCAAAATTTGGATTTCGCAAAATAAGGCCGCAGAAGCGTCGAACGGGACGCTACGAACTCCAAAACATCACTGATACGTCGAAATCTCAAACGGATGGCCGCACTTTTGGAAAAGAAGGGGCGATGAAGCGAGGGCGTGACTTCATTGTCCTGTAAAATTTGAGAATGAGGGGAAGCGGCCTCGCTTCTGTCCTCCTCGCTTCGGTTCACCAGCTCGTCGGGACGTAGGGAGGATGTGAGGGAATGAGACTCGTGACGTTACTTGTCTCACCGGCCTCTGATTGGCTGCTGATCGATAATGAGATGCCAGGGACTCGCCACTTCCCGCGTTTCTTGTGCTCTTGGTGACCGTTAGAGCGTTATAGCCGCTCGGAAAGACGTGGATTATTTTATTTATTTATTTGTTTATTATTTTATTTTGGACAAATAAGATTGACAAATGTGCAATTATTTTGGACAATTATGAAGCATAACTCTTTATCACGTGTGCAATGAATTGATTTGCCAGTTAAGCTGTCCGCCTATAAGGGACTGCATGATTGCAATTAGATTGACTCCCACTCATAAAATAATGAATTTGATTACATTTTTAAACTATAGACACAAAAGGGTGATTGAATGAATACTTGAAAAGGAAGTTTTTAGCTCTTTGAGTTTACTTTTGTAAGTCTAGTGTCTTCCCGAAGGCGTCACCTTGTTCGATATATATCGGTATATGTTCAAACAAACGTTGGGTTAGGTTCAGTTGCCGAATTTCCTTTGCTTGCATCGTATTTTCTCGTTTATATTTACCCATGTAACTACAGTGGATGAGCATGAAATCCCTAGCTAGCCCCCCCCCCCCCCCCGCTCCCCCGAGAAAGCGACGATTTCCTGTCTCCACAATACTCCAATAACTGATATAACTACCGCACGGCATGGCAGAACTAACAGAAATGCAGTCGCGCTAAGTACGAATTACAAGTAGCCCGTTTTCCTCGCAATCCGTACGGTAGCATCCACTGAGTAAGCGAGCGCTCTTCGGGGGACGAGGCGTGTCATGAACAGAAGCCAAACCCACTCGGCGTAAGTGAACGAAGAAACAGATGGATTCGCTGAGATGTACGTTTCTCCCGCACTTCTCTGCAAGAACGCGGAACAACTTGGTTGCTGCGAGCACACACACTCCCCTTGCCTCGGAGCGCTTCGTCGCCTGAAGCAGTCATCTTGGCTCTCTTTTGTAGACAACTGTAACAAAAGACACTGAGAGACGCCCGAGAGCTTTCTCGAGTTTGGAGAGTTTCTGCCGTCTGCTCCCTGTTTTTCCTCTCCAGTTGTCGCGCTAACGAAGGCTCTAGTTTAGTTTGTGTACGGACGTGTTTCTTGCCTGTTTCTTCCTTGTGCCGTATTTGTTCGCTTCTGTTTCGCATTTGGCCAGAATTGTTCGCGGGAGTTGGGGCAGGATTAGGGCCTCGGTGGCCCATCTGCTTCTTCGTTCTGTCTTCGGCAACTTTGGGATGGTGGCGTTGGTACAAAAACGTATGTAACTTAGACAAAACGACGCTGGCTTCCTCTCCAAATTTCGTTTCCAATATGGCGCGCCGAATTGAGCAGATCCTTTTAGTCGGTGGGCTTCTGGAGGGCTTAGATACTTCGCAGGAGAGGGGGAAAAAGGAAGAAGAAAAAGCGAGAGGGGAACACAACAATGTGTCGAAAAAGAAGAGGATTCCGTCTTTCTCTCTTGTTCACTATTTTTATTTTTTTTTTTTTACATCTCCTTCCTTTTGCTTTTTGCTTTCAACTAATATTGTGGGCATTGTTTTTTGTTCCTTCTTTTAGAATCGGGACGCTTTGTTTGTGCTATCGCGATATACATTTGCTTGCGCGAAGATGTGGCAGCTCCATCTTTGCTTTTTTATTTCTGATGTTATCTTTCTTCTCCCTTTGTTCTCGCTTTTTTTTAATTTAATTATTTTTTTGTCTTTACGCACGACTCATGCGACTTCCTGTTAACTTTCGATGTCTATGAGAACGTGGCTCCTCTCGTGCGGCTTGCCTGCGTACTTGCCATCGAAAGACAACCACTATAATTATAATTGGGCATCGTGCAGTCTGCTTTACATCTTCGTGCATGCTTCTTCCGTCGCTCGACGGTGTGTACTTCATATACACGCCAGGCGGATTTACGTTGTAAGACGAATATTGTGCAGCCATGAGAGAAGGAAAGGTAGTATACAACACGGACCAAAGAAGATGGGTGTAGGAAAAAATGTCCCCGGAAAAACGTCCTCGGAAAAGATGTCCCCGGAAAAAAAGGCCCAAGGGGGAAGTAGGAACAAATGTCCCCAAAGGATTCTCTATCTGAGTTCCCCTGATCCTCATGGCCTTCGGGCGGTCCGGTCATATGTCCTTGTGAAAAAAGGCACCCTGTAGCAAGTAGAAAAAAAAGGCCCCAACAAATAAGAAAATATACGATTCCCCGAGGTACACATCACGACACAGTTAGCGCGAACACAGCATCGCCGCATTTTCACATTTTACGTAGAAAGAGAGAGTATTATTTAGAACGAAATTTTTCCGACTGCATTATATCACCAAATGAGCACTTTCAGTACCTATGATAACTTTGATGACAACCTTTCGTTTCTATGAGAAAAAGAGAGAGAAAAAAAACTAGCGATCGCTTGTTAGTGCTAACAGTGTTAGCACTAACATTTGGAAACAGTACACGAGTACCTCTCAAATATCCCCAAACACAATAATTTGGTTGTGGTTAGAAGTGTTACAAACAGTACACGAGTACCTCTCAAATATCCCCAAACACAATAATTTGGTTGTGGTTAGAAGTGTTACAAATGTTTATTTCGCAATGAAAAAAACACACACACACAATAATTTCGTTTTGGCAAGCACAATAATTTGGTTTCCAAAATACCCCACATTAGATTACTTCGGTTGCTTTGTGTGACTTCCAGACTCCCTTTCTACTTCTAGGTGGGTCAGGCCATTTGTGACCGGACAATGACAAGACCGCCCGAAGGCCATGAGAATCAGGGAAAACCCAGCGATAGAGAACTCTTTGGGGACATTTTTTCCTCCTTTCCAGCTGGGGCCTTTTTTTCTCGGAGACATAATTTTCGGGGACTTTTTTTCCGGGGACATTTTTTCTAGGGACGTTTTTTTCCGGGGACATTTCTTCCGGAACCCAAGGAGATAGATGCATGAATTCCTTCAAGATGAACGACTTTATGTCGATATGGACCAAAGCGCTTTTTATAAAGTATTCGTTTACCCACACAAGAGGAAAGGGGGGGGGGGGGGGCTGTGCCTGTGCGCCTGTGCTAAGCATGAGATGAGGCATCTGCGCACGCGCCTGGCTGATAGCAGCGCCGCCGCTGCGACGTGACGTCAGAGCTTCGTGTTGGTATAGTAATATCCCGAATGATCGCCCATCTAAAATCGAAATCAAATTGGGTGAAAATATTGAGTGGGCTAACTTTTGGTGTGTGATGGATTTTGTGGCATGCGAAACTTGTAATCGCACTAAAGGCGACTGTCCTTTCAGTTAGCAATGTCTCTTGCCGTGTAACACCATTTCTTCTGAGGTCACCATTCGCCAAAGCCCTGCAATTACTATAAGTGGGTTATCTTTCGGTGTTTTTTTAAAGAAATATCAAAACGTGTCGAAAATGGGGGTGGGGTATCTCTCGAGATTTTATAGTAGTTACCTAAAATAACCAGGAGCGAAGCTCTTTGGTTGCATCTATTATACTACTTTATGTTATTTCTTTACAGTAACAACTCTTAGAAATTGTATCTTGGTGTATAAGATTTGAGTTTTATTAAGCAGATAATTGAACGTGCGGTGCGCATGTACCGGTTAGCAAATTGTTCTTCTACAAGAGAGCCGCCCCCCTCCTCCCCCTAATCTCCTTTGTTTGGATCCTTCTTTAGAATGATGTTGATCGAAGGGACTCTGCAAATTCATTGTAGGTTTTCCTTTTCTCCACGCTATTTCATGTCGGAATAACAGAGAAACAGAAGAAAAATCAATTTTCAGCCACGATGTTAAAGGGGCCCTGCAATGACTTTTTACTAATTTTTAATTTGCACCAAACCTGAGCGCACTGAACGTAGTAACTTAATGAAACTTTTCTTTTCTCGAATTTCGCTTTATTTTAGGAGTTATAGGCAAATTAAAATTACAAAAACAAGCAAAATATAACCTCTTTCATGACGTCCTTGGTTGCTTGAGTGGCCGTGAACTAGACGAGGGGTAGTGAGCTGAGCGAGCGCTCACGGCTGCCGCACTCCGTGTCGACGGCGCGACAGGCCGCCACTAAAGCGTATTGTAGATAGGCTGTATGTAGCGGGCAGCTAGAGCGGCTCTCATTGCATTTGCTGCGCGATTAAACACTAATTCGGCATGACACTTCATTGGCCACAAACGACAGCAAACAGGGGGTAAATATCAATTCAGAATGGAAGCCACTTCGCCCTGCCATACCGCGAAACGGCCAAACCGCCAGACAAAGCTGCTCGCCGAAGGCCTTGGGAACGCTCAGAGCCGGTCGGATCCCCCAGCCCCAGGCCCCTACGACCGCAGTGCCGCCGCGTACATCCGGGACCTTTCCGTGTCGGCGCCTGATCCCACTACTCGTTTCTAGTATGCGCCACCTTTTCCACCGCTTGGTGGCGGGTATGTCAACGGGTCATTTCTTGTTTCCGTACTTTGTAAACTGCATTTGTTTCTGTTCTGATCTAAAATACCGAACAAAAACTACTTTTATAAATAATTGAAACAGGTTCGCGCCACTTATATTTTGTATTTCGACTAAAAAGAAGCTTTTAGCGGCTCTGACCAGTAGTAAGCCCAGGACCAAAGACGTCACATTTCGCGCGCTTTCGGCACTGCGAGTCGCCCTGTCGGTGGAGGAGGTTTCCGCGTCGTCCGGTTAAAATATGACGCACTGATATTTAGTTACTCTCTCCGTGCCCGCTGGCTTGCCCGAACCCCAAGAGACGTGGAAACAGCAAAAAAGGTAGACGCTTAAGTATGATTGCAGGGCCCCTTTAACGAGAAAACATAGTTGTTTAACGCAGGCGGCACGTGGAGTTTGGGGGGAGTGGAGGGGGGGGGGGGGGCTTGGGGGGGGGGGGGGGAGGGGGCATAGTTCTGTTTTGTACCCTGTCGTTCTTTTTTTTTTTTTTGAAGGATGTATATGTATATATATATATTTTTTTTTTAAATTTGGGTTGTATGTGCAGTATTGGCTTTGCTTTTCTTGCCTTGCAATTTTGATTAATCTGCTCCTTTCGATCTTGTCTGGCTTTCCTCATTGAAATTTTCTTGTTGCTAGAAAACTGTGCCAGTTCTTTACCCATGTTGATTTAACCTGAGACTGGGGTAGAGAAGAAACATCAAGACGTAGAAGGGACAGAAAATAGACAGGACGACGTCTCAAACTCAGCTAACTTGTTTATTTAGTCCACCTGCTTATATAGTCTCAATCTCAAGGTCATCTCCACCACAAACCTTGAGATTGATACTATATAAGGAGGTAAACTAAATAACCGAGTTAGCTGAGTTTGAGACGTCGTCCTGTCTATTTTCTGTCCCTTCTGCGTCTTGATGTTTCTTCTCTACCCCAGTCTCAGGTTAATTCAACATGGTTAATATTCACCAGCTCGCCTGCACCCGTACGATTTTTTTCCTCAGTTCTTTACGTTAGTTATTTTCGTCCTTACTATATTGATATTTCTTCTTTGTGTTGTAAACTCGGCCTGGAAACAAACAAAACAAAGAGTATCCATCCTTGCTCCTCAGAATTGTCCCGCTCTTAATTTATTATTACTTTCCTGAATTGTTACTGGCGGGCCAATATACAGGGTGTTTTTTGTTTTTTTTAAGGTTAACAGATTTGTTTAAAAAAAGCCGTGAAAGTTACACTTATGCCGCTTGTGGAGGTGCGTTATACGGCCAGGGGGACATATTATAGGGGGCTAATCGTAACGATCAGTCGGCTAATTCATTAAAATTCGTTAATTAACTTTTTAATTAATGAAAATAGACATATGGTTCCAATTAGAAATTTGCTCAGCGTCATCGAAAACCCCTAAATCAGTCATTTTCAGAAAGACTTTGGGCACGTGAGAAGTGTAGTAGGGAACTGAAGTTACCGCTCGTGGAGCAGGTACAGAGCTAGAGGTTGCGATAAGGCGCCCGCGCGATTTTTCCGTCTCTTATCTAGCCCCAGCCTTGTACCTTCTCCACGAGTGGTAACTTTAGTGCACTACTACGCTTCTCACGCGCTCAAAGTCTTTCTGGAAATGACTGATTTAGAGGTTTTTGATGACGCTGAGCAAGTTTCTATTTGGAACCATATGTCTATTTTCATTAATTAAAAAGTTAATTAACGAATTTCAATTAATTAGCCGACTGATCGTCACGATTAGCCTCCTATAATATGTCCCCCTGGCCGTATAACTCACCTCCACAAGCGGCATAAGTGTAACTTTCACGGCTTTTTTTAAACAAATCTGTTAAGCTTAAACAAAACACCCTGTATATATATATATATATATATATATATATATATCAGGTAGTGATCGCCAGAACCAAATTAAGCTTTGGAATGCAAACATGAATTGCCGGGAGAAATGTTTGAAGTGTACCCGGTTGTTATAATTTTGTTATGGTGTATTTTCAATTAGATTGGTTCAGAGGGCTATGACGTGCGTAGTATACGCGGGAAACTCTTCTCATTTTATATAAATTAACGAGACATAGATATGTTTTTTTTTTTAGAGCAATCGCTGTCATGGGATCTTCGCACCAGTAAAAATGATGTCCGTTGTTGATGTTGAAAGTTGTAGTTGTTTTCGTTGTTGACGTTGTATTTGGCATTGAAAGGCATAGGATGTCCGTCGTCGATGTTGCCGAATCCTGGATAAAGACCTCCCGCCGTCCCCGGGATCCTGGGTCCGCTGCGTTCCAAGTGGAAGCGCCACCACAAAGCTTCGCCACAATGTTAAGAACTCGTTTTGTATAGAAGGTTTATATATATATATATATATATATATATATATATATATATATATATATATATATATATATATATATATATCGAAGTTGTTTATGGCTATGGTTGCGAGGATTTTTCGTGTGCGTGACCAAAAACTCTACGCTCACACCGTCGCACGCGCACGCCTACCCGGTATAAAAGATTCGAAGTAAATAACAAAAGAAAAACAAAAAAAAAACACTTAGTGCCCTTCCACTTTGTGAAGGAGGTTAACCAGCGAAGCTGTATTGGGATGACTATACTGACAACTATATCGACATATATGGTTATTGTTATGTTGATTCAATAAAGACACTTACACGTAACTTCGTGGTTGCTATCGTTTTTATTTTCTCTCATTCGTTCGTCACCACACTGACCATAGCTTAGCGGTCGTTGTGGTGCACCGTGATCGGTTGTTAGTGCTATGCTAGACACGTTCTTGCCAAAGGGTAAATCTATACACGACCGGTGACGCGTGTCGGCACATTGACGTCCGTGTAGCACTTAATTCCAAACCGTTCAAACAGGAAGGACACAATTTACTTGCCATGGGGCTCGCTGGGTCGACGTTAAAGTCTCCCACTATGACGATCGACTTGTGTTCGACGGATGAGATCCAACCAAAGGCGTCTATTAGAAAGGTCTCATTGTCTCTTTTGGACGTAGCCGGCGGGACGTAGGCCGTCGCGACGACGGTCCCATCTTCCGTCTGCACGGCACAGACGTCTACACGCTCGGCTTGCTCTGCGATGGGTAACGCGTAGGGTGGGACGCCCACGTAGCCATGTTTTGCGTAAATCGCGACGCCACCGACTCAGGAGTCAACGCCCTTGTTGCACACTACTCTGGTGTATCCATCCGCCTGTAGGAGCATGTCCGTCCAGGTCTCCGACAGGCAGAGAATGGAAATGTCTCGAAGGACGGCGTCGTGCGCTATGTCGGCGAAGTGCAGGCACAAGGAACGGAGGTTTAAGGCGGCCTCAGAGCGAACTACGCGCGTCCTGCCCATAGCAAGTCCAAAGTGCAACTGCTCATAACGTCGCTAGGGCGATGACTACGTCAGAAGAGAACGAGGCACTACGATTGGGGGGTAGACTATGATGTTTTATTTTATTCTTTTCAGCCCCTAAAATCGGGAGCGAAAGAGCGCCGCCGGCGCACAAGTGGTGTAAGGAGCGGCGGGCGCGCCGCGAATTCTCGATTTATGCGCTCTGTCCGCGCACGCAAAATTTTTCAGAACGTAGCCATAGACAGCTTCGCTGTAATAAAGCGTTGACGAACGCACGTGCAAGATTCCATTTGTTTTAGGCTTTTGCTTTAGAAAAGTTACTGCTGCAGACGCCGGCACGTGAAGCGCATGGAACACCATTCCCGGCATTCTCCTTGATGCTTGGGTAATTTAGCAATAGGTCTATTCAGTTGATTTTTTTAGATATTTTTATCGACTTTTTTATTTTTATAGATATCAATAGGCACCGTTTTCGAGATAAGTAGACCCTCAGGTAGATAATAAATGTTTCTCAAAGATTTGCCGCTGTGCGACCCGCGTCGGCCATGTCTACGCTCGCACCACCCTCTCCTTCGTTTCAAGCGCTTGCGTGCCTATGTTCCTTTCCTTCCGCTCTCCCGGGGTGGCGGTCCTGTCGCGCGTGTCTACTTTCCGCCAGGTGGCGGTCCCGTCGCGCGTGTCTACTTTCCACCGGTTGACGGTCCCGTCGCTCGTGTCCAGTCTTTTCCGGCTCTTTCGGGACGGGTCTGTGTCGTGTGCTAAACAGCTTCGCTGGTCATACACCTTCTCAGAGTGGAATGGCTCATGATTTTTGTTTGTAGTACCCGATGCCCATTGCACGCGCTCTCTGAAAATAATACAAAGAAATAGCCGATAAAAAATGCCACTGTAGTGTAACGAAGAAAATAGTTTAGTTGATGACGATGCTGCTATTAACGAAACACAACTGTTTATTTATGTAATATAGACAAAGGCTCTTTTACATCACTTTGCACATTATATAATTTGAGATTAAAGGTTGGGGGGTACTACTTCCAACCTCTGGCGACTTCCCCTGCCGTCCTCCTCGACCACACCTTCAGCGGGGGCCCCGACCACAGCCAAACTCGACAAACAAGGTTCCACACAAAGGCGGGCCAGCCCAACTCCTCCACAGCCGTAAGGGGTCCCAAGTTTGCGAGTTAGCGGGCGGAAGACTCCACAGCCGAAGGGGGGTTGGACGTGCAGGTTGCTCACCAGAGGCAGGATGATCTTCACGGCATGGTGTCCGGGAGCCAAGTGCTGGCTGGCTAATACCTTACGGCTAGCTGGGTGGCTAATACGGCCCTTCGGTGGCCGCTTATATTGGGTTCAGCAGCATTCTGGGGTCCTCCAGTCCGCCAATCAGAAAGATTTGGAAAAACCAATCAAGAGGGGTTTTCTTAGCACCATTGAAAAGGCTCGGAGCCCAAAGCAAATACGAACATTCCAAAAACAAGCGCATACGCAAGACCGAACACATTCCAAACGAAGCTCACAAGAGCACTCATAAACAATAGAAAGCACATTCGTATGTAGACAGAGAAGTTATACATACACCAAGCAAAACCACCTCCGAAGTAGAGATCCCAAAAGCAGACATGCACAAGACAAAACGTTTCCAACGCGGGGTTCTGTAGACTAAGTGTAGCGCCCCCGACTTCGGTGGAATCCAACAGCCGTCCCGTTGAGACGGAAAGAACTCTCGGAGAAGGCAAAAACATAAAGAGAAGCCAGACTAAACACTCGCGCGAGCAAAACTTCGCGACAATAGCACTGTCAATGCCAAGAGCTCGTGCCGAAAAACACGCTTTCACGCCCCCCCAAAAAAAAATGGATACGAAAAAAAGAATAGGTAAAATGTTTGTTTTGACCGCTTTCGTTCACGCGCCTGACGGTGCGAGAACGCGATGCCGATGCAAAACGACTTCGCCGTGACTTGTCGCAGCTGTCGTTGCGACTTTTACACCGGGAGTCTGGAGCGCGCTGATTATTATGGATTTTGTATCTGGAACATGCACCTCTTTACAAAAAATAATAATAACTGTGACCACGAAACAGTATTCCGTTTTATATTTTATTTTTGTCTCGTGTAGCTACACCATAGAGTTGTTATAATGTACGCTAGTGTGCTGTTGCAAATTGAAGCAACTAGTCGGAATTGACTTCCGGTAATGCATTTCTATGGGAAAAATGCCAGTGTATTTTCTCTCTGCGCTTGACAAATATCACGAATATTTCGTACGTACTATAGTAGATTGGAACATTTCTCAGTCATGAAGACGAAATTATTGGCGAGTTCCAACGTTTTTATTTAAAATTCGTGGCATTAAAAATGGTTGTAAAACGGCTTCGTATATGTATTTTTGTGCACTGTCAGACACTGTTAGCGAGAACACGGCGTCGGTGCGTTCCAGCGTGGGGGATATAAGTGCCAAACGAACGAAGGACATGTGGAAAACCAAGAGAGACGGCAAGAATTGCGCAGTAACACTGGATCGGTAACTCTTCGTGCATGCAGCCGACCAAAACAAATTGAAGACCACGCAGTATAGTGCAATTGGCAATAAATAAGTCCTAATTTATTCTTTCTGCTCGTGAATATGTGCGAAGATGCTTGTTCTACGTTCAAAATATCACCCGCACGCTCCTAATCTTTGAAAATAGTAAATAAAAAGCCGGAAAATAAGTGCCCGATAAAGGCTGCCCGGCATAGGAAATAATAGGACACACGTTTCATAGCCCACATACTTTATTCTTTACGTTTTGAATGTTTTTAACCGCTCGTAAAGATGCACGACGGGGTCATTTTCATATATGTGACAGGGGCTTGAATATAATCAATAAATAAGCATCACCGGAACGCTGACGAACCTTGAACACACTCTGCATTCCTTTCGATTGTTATTTTACTTAGAATCGTCGCTCGTTTTTACACCTGCCATGAAACAGAGGTTTGGGCCTGAAATATAGCGAAGTTTAACATCGTTCACTGGTAAAGAAAAATGCTTCAACTCAAGCAATAACACTTTTAGAATGTTAATCAAAGTACATACTATTCGTTACGACCCAAATAACAAAAGTGATCCATGTTATTTTTAGGCGAAAAGACGAATTGCTTGCGCGTTTTCCTACTGGGATACACAGGAGTACGGCAAAGGTAGACTGGTTGCTCTCTGCTTTAATCTGTCTCCCGGAAGTCACATAGACACTAGCGCCAGTTGAATCTCTAGCGTACAATATAGTAACTTCATAAACTACACATAGAAAGGCCAAATATCTTTTTTTTTTTAAAGCAAGTTACTTTGACATGTTTCTCTCTTTGTTTTTTTATTCCCAAGGTAATGTGTGTTTTTTTTGTGTTAGCATTACTTTTTTTTTCTCTCTCCCCTTTCCTCGTCATTTTCCCCTGTCCCAAACAGCATGGCTGAATTTTGTTTCCTCCGGAATTCGCAACCTGTTCGTTTAAAACGTCTCAGGTTTTGCCCATTTCTCATACATCCTGTTACACCAGTCTTAGTTCTGCGCTGATGGCTTTGATTCCTCTGCCATAATAGTTGTGTTATTTTTATTCGCTCGTTTTTTTTATTTATTTCTCAATTCGTTTTTTTTTTAACCAGTTCTTGTTTATTATCATGTCGTTTCTCGTTTCTCTCTGATTTTCTTTCTACCGGCATTCCAAAACTTCCAACTTTTAGATTGATCTCGAGTTTGTGTCGTCGCGTCCTTTTAATCTCGATCGCGTTTTTCTTTTTCTTTTTTATCTTCACACTCTTCATTGTTTTTCTAGCCCGCGTGTTGTTCTCTCTCGCTCTCCCTGCTTTAATTCCCTCATTTTTCCTTCCCTACATTTTACCCAATATTCGGAGGCATGCTTCCTTCGATCCGTCCCCAACCGCGCCTATCTTACGCTGTCGTTCTGCTGTCTCCGTTTCCGCCATTCTTGCCGCGCGACGCTCGTAGCAAGAAACGTGACGCGCGCCGCCGGGAATCGCGAAATGCAATATGTGCGAACGGCTGACGTCGGGCGCCTAGAACGCTTCCGCCGCTGCTTCCTCCCGAGTTCTCTATCTCTCCGTCTATCCCCCACTTATATTGGTTTATTTTCTTTGGTTCTCACTGTTTGTTTTTTTCGTTCGGCGTTGAGCGTGTCGAATGTTATTCTCCTTCGTTCCGTCTTCTAATTTTTTTTCTTCTTATCCGCGCGTTTTTGACTTGCCTCTGCAGTCGCGCCGTATGGGGTCCCCATCGAAAGATCCTTTCGGGTTGGTTCCTTGGTCGTCGCCGAACCGCAGGATTCTTTCATACCGTCTCTCTTGGTGGTAGACAAGAGTCGAGTTTAGAGAGGATGGGGAGGAGAAAAAACTGAAGAACACATTGCGAAAAAAAAAAAAAAACGCGCGCCAAGAAAAAACTGTTTTTTTTTTTTTTTGCTTATTGTAGGTTGTTTGCGTTTACGCTCCGTTCGGTCGATTACTTTTCGACTGCGGCTAGGTGGTTGCCTGACGCCGGAACGTGCACAAATAGGTTTTGGCTTAGCCCTAAACATCGCGGACGTCGCAAAATATAGCATCGCGTCTTTTGATTTTACTTTGATGGTACGGTTCTTTTTTGTTCTTGCATTTCGTTGCGCTTTTTTTCTGTTAGTTTATTTTGTTGACTGACTCGTATTTGAGTTGTTTCGTTTTCCATAAGGCGAGAAGGTGACTGTGGGTCTCTTTGTTGTTGTTGTTTGGTATGCACTGTTTCGATGTAGCGAAGTTGACTGAACCGCCCGTAGAATATGATAAACATTAAGCGAAGGCGAGAGAGCATGGTGGATCTATGCGGGGTGTATAATTTTTAATTCGAACAGATCGAAAAGAAGGTGGGAGCTAGATGAGTGGCATCTTTATCATTTATCTATCGGAAACGTCGCGACGGAATCGCGGTGGAATCGCCGCGACGAGGCAGGGTCAAAAACTTTTGGACGTGTAATAGAAATCAATAATCAAAGTTATGTACATAGTCCTCTCCGTCTAACGTGACCTGGCCTTGTTGTGCTGTCGCCTTGATGCCGCAGCTGTTTCTCTTTAACTAAGAAGCGGTATTCACATATCAAGTGCAACTTTTTTTTCGTTTTGTCGCAAGCGTGGCAGAGTTTTTTTCCCCTATAATGTATAAGTATAAAACGACACAATCAAATACAAAGAAAGCGGGAGACAGAAGATAATAAAATAGAATGTGCGACCAACTCCGGACGAAATAGGTTGCTTTGTCCCCTGCCACTCCCATTTAATCTCGTTCCAAACGAGAAAGATTGAGAGTCTTTCTCGAAGGCAGGGGGAGAATTGAGGCTCGCGAGAAGCGCCGATATATAACAAATATTAAAACTAATATGGCGAAGAGAGGGCAGCTTCCTTTCTGTAGGTTGCATTTTTCCGGATGTCTTGGCCTCTGAGCGTTTAAGACACGTAGTTTATGTGATCATTGGCGTGTGCGCCCGCCTATATCTTTGCGTAGCATATATCCTTCTGCGGAAGTAGCTAGTTTGATTCCCCCTTTTTATCACTGCCCAGCTCCCTCAGGTTTCCCGAGCTTACACGACGTGCACTGTCGCCGTTGCTTTTATTCGCATCTTACGCGAGGTATCTATCAAGAGCTTGAAGCAGTCCTAAGACATAATAAAAAAAAATTCTGACATTCTTTGCGAAATAGATTAGTTATGTCCTCCGAGACTCGACCAGCGCGAGTATTTCCCTTTCATTTATTGTTTTCTACTATGTTTATCGACATTTTTATTTCAGTTATTGTTGTCCAGTTCGTCTTTCGGCAAATAACGTATTCCCCGATGTCTCGTTAATATGGAGCCCGTTAATGTGGACACCCAGAGTATATAGACGTTTTTCGAGCACGAGCTGTGTAAATGCATGCGTTTGTTGTCTCGTTAGTATAGACAACTCACATAATAGGTTACCGAGACACGTGAGTACGCCTTCGTCTGTCCGCGAAATCTCCCTCTGGGCGTTATGTCAAAACGGCTTTCTATATAGCCCGCAGTCTTGGCCTTCAAT
This sequence comes from Ixodes persulcatus, assembly GCA_013358835.2. Classification (NCBI taxonomy): domain Eukaryota; kingdom Metazoa; phylum Arthropoda; class Arachnida; order Ixodida; family Ixodidae; genus Ixodes; species Ixodes persulcatus. The sequence continues at coordinate 1,306,774 of JABSTQ010011188.1, read as the reverse complement.
GTTGGTTGGCGTGTTATCTGTCGTCCTTTGTCGTGTTTCTTTCGCGTTCCCTCGATGTGTCCGGGACGGGAGGATCCGGCGTCGAGAGATCGATGGGACGGCGTCCGAGCTGCCCGGCCGTGTGCGTGCGTGGCAGAGTGTCCGCCCGAGTGTGCCGTTTGTTTGCCCCGCGACGGTCAGTTATCGCACCTGTCACGCTCCGACCCGACGCTGACGTTAACGAGCTCTCTTCCTCGGTTTTTGTCCCGTTTCTTTCTTTACCCGGACGGCAATAGTCGGTGGAAAAAAAAAGACTTGTATTAAATACTAAGAGCTCAATTCTAAGAGGGAAGAGTTTCGACAGAAACTGTCCTAGCTGGAAAAAAGATTCCCAGCAACCGGAGTTTTAAAGCGATGGCTTGCAGAAAAGCCGGCGTCGGCGTTTGCGTCGGCGTCGGTGGGACGGGAAAATGCTGATTGGTCGATAAGTAGTTAATTTTCCTTAAAGAAAACAAAAGATCGAAGAATTCTACGCGGAGCGGGATCTAACCCACGTCCCTTCCGTTGCAAGCTAGACAGGCTACCGACTAGGCCACGCAGACACGCTTGCACGGCTTCGGAACGAGCGGGAGTTTATATTTAGCTATCGCGTTATACTCTTAAAGGCGAAGCTTAAGCGTCCTCCTGTAATTTTTTTTTCGCCGACTTTCTTTTTTTTTTTTTACACCAGCAAATGTTTTCCGGTTTAAACTTTCTTTTTTTTTACATTGATGTATTTTGTTGTCGTTTTTTGGGTTAAAATTGGGAAGTTTACGGCCTACCCCTACTCTGTTTGTCTTTGCGATGAATCGCAGTGGACGTTTCCACCGTTTGGAGCCAATTGAATACCGTAAGAGTGTCGCGTCACATCCCGGAAAAGCGCAGCAGCGCGAGGGACACGTAGTCACGTGGTACGTTCATTGGCTGGGATGGCTTCCGAAGATCGCTGCGGCCTATCGTAAGGTGAAAGGAACTATAGTTTCTTGCTGCGTGTGTGAGATTGCGTGCTAAGTCTGTGCATGATTGTGTATATATGTGTGCGTGTGATGGTGCGCGCATGCGCGTCTTTATGTGTGTGCATGTGTATATGGGCCCCTGTACGTGAGGAAAGAGGGGGTTATGTTTCGTCTCCCTGAATACAGAGCTCGACTCGCTTAACTCGAAAAGACGATTGCTAATGTTTCCCCTCTTTTCCTTTTTTTTTTTTTTTTTTACTGCTTTTTTGCGGATTAGAGACAGCTGTCAAGAAGAACTATGCGGTAATAGTAGGTTAAAATTTTATTTTTAATACTAAAGGATGTTTGTTTTAAGTGTTAGCACGTGAAATGGGGTCAGATAGATAGATCCTAAGCAGCCTTTAATTTCCATGTTCCTATACACTGACCATTCGTTCCTTACAAACCGTGTCATTTTCAAAAAGCAGAAGCGCTTTTTGAAGAAGAAAAAAAAAACGGATGATGTAATTTACTTGTGAAGCATCAAGTTCCCAAATCGTGCTCTCAGTTGTAGGGTTTACCTCTAGAGTCTCTTTTCTCACGTCAAAAGAGAGACCCGATTGGTGGCGCGTCGCGGCGGCTCCTGGAAAGTTGTCTGCGCCGCGTAGTGAGTCATGATGAGGGAAAGCCAGAGGTGCAGAAGATTAGAAGCGGGAGTCCCGGGTTCCCTCCGAACGATCGACATTACACCTTTGACGCGAGTTCTTAGTCACGGCGAGCTGACTCAGAACGGTACCAGCTCAGTGTTCCCTACGGCGGGCTCTCTAAAGCCGGGGTCACACTGGCTATACATCATACAAAGCACAGTCTGCATACAGATTCGAACGCGAGTCACCGTGTAAATTGTGCTTCGAATGTCGCATGTCATCGAGTTCAAAGAGAAACTTGGCAGGCGGCATTGGAACCACGGATATTGCTGTGACTCGTGTTTGGGGACTCTCTTTTCTATGATGTGTGCGCATTGTTATCCTGGTTTAAGCAATTGCACCTAAGAGAGCCGGGTGGAGCCTGTTTTTTGTTTGTTTTCACGGAAGAAAATGGTACGCGAAGGGATAAATTGAAAGACGCGTATTTTTCTTTTATATAAGAGTCCTTTCATGTGGGTCCGTAAGGCATACCGCAACTTATCAGAGACATTAACGTTCCCGGTCTCACTTTTCACTCTCTTGTACTCATGTTTTGATTTATTGATTTATCCGCCTATTTTCTCAACCCTCCCAGTCTCTCCCATTCACAAGAGCCAGTCGGAACACATAACTGAGGATCGCCTCTCAGTTATACATTTTTATGCTGTCACATGAGCTCTCTAAAGCCAATCAAGAATTAAAACCCCTTACATTTTCTTTTCGGGGGGAGGGGGGATATGATTGCTCTCTTTCTACTTAGATTTATTGTTCGGTCCGACGCAAAAACCAAAACCAGAAATTTTTGATGTAGAGAAACTAATAGAGGATTCGGTACATTGGCAAGAGAACTATCATCTTCCTGTCGCAAAATATTTCAGTTACAAGCTGCACAAAAATTGGAGATAAGGTTGAGAACAAGCGCAGAGGTCGATATGACGGAGAGTGAAGGAAGGAGATAATCCTTCTATCCCCAAATCGTTCACTTTTAGGGGCGAAGCTCCTTAGGGTCTAGCCTTGTCCGTTCGTCCGTCCGTCCGGCGTCCGTGCTCATAAACAAAGAAAAAAATGTTTGCGCAGTCGACAGGATTCGAACCTGTGCGGGGAGACACCAATGGATTTCTAGTCCATCGCCTTGACCACTCCGCCACGACTGCGGGACGAGTAGGGGACTCTGAAATGTGGTAGTAACTCAAGAGCTGGGGATGTCATGGATGAAACGTTGCATGTAGCCGCTCAACGTCTATACAGGAGAGGGCGCTGCGGTCAAATGCGTATATAATCGCTTTAAGCTTTGCATACATGGCTCTGCATTTCACCGACCATAAAGCAGTAATAATGAAGTCGAAACGCAACCCGGAACTCAGCACTACCTATGAGCAATAAAAAAATCAGCACCATCAGCACTACCTATGAACAATAAAATCAGTATCGTCAGCACCACCAGAGCTTCGCCCCAATCAACATCATTCACCACGCGGAGAGGCGGTCATTTTCTTGCGTCTTTTTTTTTTTTTTTTGTACTTACGCCGTTGGCGCATTTTACAGTAGGGAGGACGTGAGAGATCACACAATAACAAATATAAAACACAGAAAAACAAGTGAAGGTGGCAAATCAAACAGAAAATGAACTTAAAAAACTCAATACATGACTGCATCAAGAAATGACTGATCTGAAGGAAGCTCTACCAATGAATCGAACAGCATGTTCTGTACGTAAATCGTCTGGAGGAAACTTCAATATGTATAAGCCCGTCAATCTGTGCAGAAAGCTCTGGGGCTATTTTAGTATTATTATTATACGAAAACCGCGACGTCTCAGAATGTATTTTGATTCATTGAGACCGTTATCACCGCAAGGAATTGCATACAAAAACTCTGGGCTGTACCATTTGCACCTTTTCTCTAAGAGCTTTTATTCTAGCAGGAGTTTTGATTTCGGAGATGCCACCGGAGAAATTATAGTTACTCGATATGAAAATCCCAGCTATGAATAACAAGGATTGTGAGTTGTCCCAGTTATTTGATAAATATCCTGGGTATTGTTTCTTATCTATACTATACGAGGGGCGTTCATAAAGTTCGTATTATCGGCACACAAAATAAAAACAAAAACGGAACAAAACAGGCATCAGCATGAGCGCGCGTCCCTCTAGTTTCCGCACAGTATTAACATCGCATGCTATAGTAGCTCGGAAAGCCGCTACGGAGTCGAAACAAAAATGGCACCGCCCGTCGATGCCAAGCACATGCAGTGATCCGTTTTCTCCATTTGAAAGGAAGCAATGCCAAGGAGTTTCATTCCGAGCTGGTGGCGGTGTTCGGGGACAACGCCCCAGTTTATGACACTTTGGTTAAATGGCGCAGAGGCTTCCAGTGCGGCCAAATAAGAGAAAAGCATTTCAAGGACGGCGACCAATTGATTGCTGAAGTGGAGCGATTCCTGAACACTCGAAACGAGGAGTTCTATAACAATGGCCTCCGGCATATGGTGCATCGATTAAAAAAGTGGGTAACTTTTGGTGGCGAACATCTAGAGAAAGTCTCAACTCCTACTCGAGTTTGATTGCTGAATCTCTATTCCTTCGTGCCAATAACACGAACTTTATGAACGCCCCTCGTATAGGGTGTAAAGACGGAAGCTTCGGCGAGTTCACCAGAGAAATAATAGAAGCAGGAATAATCGCGCGCCTAGAAGATAACTGTGTCTGTAGCCTATCCGTAAAACCGGGGTCACAATGCGCATGCATCATCAAAAAGACGGCCTGCAAACATAAGTCACCGCAATATCGTCCGTGGTTCGAATGCCGCGTGCCAAGTTTCTCCTTGAACTCGTTGCCACGCGGCATTCGAAGCACGGATCTCGCGGTGACTGGCGTGCGAATCTGTATGCAGACTGTTTTTTGTACGATGTATAAGCAGTGTGACCCCGTCTTTACGCTATCAGAAAAAGAAGTAGAATATTTAGCGCGATGATCGCATTGGCTTGTGGGCAGAATTTTGTTTTTTCCTTATCGTGAAGAGGATGTAGAAGTACAAGAAGAACACAAAGGAGTTTTAAGTAGGCGCTTGTGTTTATCGCTTCCTGTTTCTCTCGTTTTGTCCTCGTCTAGTGGGATGAAACCTCAAGATATCTACGGTGTTTGAGTCGAATTCTATCATATTTATTTAAATAAAGCCGTGAAAAGTACACAAATGCGGTTTGGGCAGGTCACTTATACGGCCAGGGGACGATAATATAGGGGTTTAATGGTCACAATAAGTCGAATAATTAAAAAGAATTGGTTATTGACTTTTTAATTATTGAAAATAAACTTAAGATTCAATCTAGAAACATGCCGAACGTCGTCTGAAACCTAAATTAGTCAATTTTAGAAAGGCGTAGAGCACGCGAGAAGCACGGATGTGCGCTAAATTTTCCCTACGTGAAACAGGCACAAGGCTAGTGGAGCGAAAAGGCGGATGGGATTATCCGCGTTTTGGGACCGCTAGTCTTGTGCCTGTTGCACGAGTAGTAACGTTAGTGCATCCCAAGGCTTCCCGCGCGCGTCACATCTTTCTAAAATTGACTGATTTAGGGGTTTGAGATGCAGCTCAGCAAGTTTTTAGTTGGAATCATCAGTTTACTTTCAATACTTGCAACGTTAATTAGCACATTATAGTGAATTACCTAACTTACTATGGCGACTAGCCGCCTATATTATGTTCCCCTGGCCGTATAATTCACCAGTAGACCCCGCATCAGAGTACCTTTCACGGATTTTGTTTTTAAGATATATTAAATCTGTTTGAGTTGAAGTATATTTCCGGTAAAATTGCCTTTGTAATGTCATTTATGAAAATAAATCCAAGAAGGGTGTCTGAAATTCACCCGTACGGCACACCTGATGCTATGTTCGCTTATGAAGATTAGTGAGCTCCACCCAAGACGACACAAAGTTTCATGCCACCAAGGTAATTAATTATGCACTGTCGTCGGATTGTTACGTCGATGCTTAGGCCATGAAGTTTATGAAATATAAAGGGATGGTTAACTACATCAAACGTTGTTGTCTCAAAATCCAGAAGAATACAATCAACCTTACAGCCTTTGGCGAATGCGTGACCAAGATCGTAATCTCCGATTCTCTAATGCATTCCGTAATATCTGCCTCCGCCTCATTACCAATCCCGCTAATGAAGCGATATGAAAGAAGCAAAAACGCCAAGTGAACGGGAATCGCTAATTACCGCGACGAACACCTTCGAGTAATCTCCCGTTAAATGTCTTAAGCCGGGACCAAACGATTTCATCGAACATTACACGTATGCCTGGCTGCACCGCCACACGTTTGATTGGTTCGGCTGCTTACGTCAAACCCCGGCATCTGTGTTCGCAGTAACGTTCCGATTAGTACAGCCAGCGCGAAGACTCAAAAGAAGTCAGACATGTGCCGTTCCAGCGTCTTCCTTGATTCAGTTTGTGTTCGTTTTGTTACACCTTCTTCCTCGTTGCTTCTCATTTTTACTTCCTCCTCATCTGCCTCTTTCGTTTCCGTCTCTCCTCTTTTTATTCGCGTTTTTTTTTTTCTCTCGTTCTTGGTGACCGTCATAATATGTGTTCTCGCCTCACCGTTTATATTTGTTTCGGAGAATACGTGTCGGCTGGAATGGCTATAATTGTGTTTGTGTGTATGTTTATACAGCTTGAAGTTAGACTGCCTCGACGCGCGACTTGTTTCTCAGCTGTAGATGAGCAATTTAGCCAGTGCGGTATGAACCGCTAGGCTGGGGTCTTTAACGTGCACCACGCAGTAGGGAAACACGACCGCACGCCGGTACGATGCTCTTTTTGATCGTAACGGGCATGGGTGGGGATTTCCTCTGACTGATATTTGGGCAGCAGGTCAGTAATTGTGCGAGCATTATTATGAAAACCGTTTTATTCAGGTGGTGCCGGCACGTCCATGCTATTAGTCAAGGCTTTGCAAAATTCTTCGAGGGCATCTTACGTTTTTAGAAGGGCAGTACTATGTAACAGGTCGTCCGTCAGTCGAACTGCTCCTTTCTCACGTTTATTATCCGCGTGTTATGGTTCTCATGGAGACCTGAGTTCATTTTCGTAGCGGGAGACTGTTATAGAAAATAAGATACAGCGCAACGCGTGGAAACGCGGTCAGCAGAAGCATGCCACAAAGTACTGCTGACCGTAATCGATGCCGGATGATTCCAGCACATGCTGCGACGCGGCAAAAGACGCGCGGTTCTTGGCAAAAATCTACTTCCGTCTACTTCCGTCCTGGATCAGGAAAGAACTCCTGGCCGATTCCATTTTCAGTGTTTGTGCGTATGGCGCGTGACTTGCTCGCTTTACGAGGCGACGAACGTGCGCGTGCTGGGCTGAGAAGCTCGCACGCTGGACTGAGGAATTGCAAATATCAGAATAGTGTATACAGGCCATGAGCACATCTCTCCCTTCAGTCACCCTATCAGCAGTACAAGGTTTGGTCTGCGACGCACAGGTAATTCTAATTTTGTGAAATACGAGCGATATAAGAGTCGTACGTGATATTTCCACGTCAGGAAGGAATAAGCAAGTACCTTTATTCGGAAGCCGATCATCCAAGAGCTAGAGTGCGCGATTCTCACACCGCGGTACCACCATCGCTGAAAGTTGCGAATTCTAAGCGGTGCTGGCTCAAGGCGCTGTGGGAAAGGCAGCTTGAGCGCGCGCATTGGTGTTTAGATCGAAGCCCTGTCCCCCCCCCCCCCCCCCCCTTCCCTTAGGCTGATTTATTTGATCGGGTGGAGAGAACGCCGTCGGCGATACTCTTCTATTTTGGGAGTATGATGAGCTTCGCGACCTTTTCCTGCTTTCTCTTTCTCCGCCAGCGCTGCTGCTTTCAATTTGCAAAACAACAACAGCAACAACAAAAACAACAGCAACAACAACAGCTAACTCTCTCTGCATTTTTTTCTTTTTTCTTCTGTTCGCGACACCGCCCTTCCTGTTTCGGACTAGCTGTTTCACTTTCGGCTGTTTTAAATCATGCGTATTTTCTTGTTACTCCTGTGAAGTTTTGTGCCGTTGGTTCCGCTTCTCTTCTAGGAATTGTCTAAAGCATTTATCTTGTCTTTGTTGCGTTTTCTCCTTGCTGTTCTTTTTGATAGCCTCTTTTGATTCTTGACAAAAAGAAGCATCCCGGTGTTCACCGGGATGCTTCTTTTTGTTGCACGTGCAGAACTGAAAGGGAAAAAGGAGGATTATTTGTAGTCGCCAAATTTATTTATTTGTTTATTTAAAATTTTCCCGATGTAATAAAATGTGGTCAAGTTCCGGCTGCTTGTCTTTGCGTTTTTGTTTTAACTTTTCCTTGCTTTCCTACTTTCAAAATTTTTGTTTTGTTTTTGTTTCGGTATTTACGAAAGATGATAGCAAATTCCAGACATAAAACAAAAATTTTTTTCGGTTTTTTGTGGCCGCTCTGGTTCTTATGAACTATCCACCGACAATAGGCCGCTTCTACTTGCTGGATGGAAAGAAATGAGCATTCAAGAAGGCAGAAAAGTAGGTCAGGCATCGTGAGGTACGGGGACTACAACTAAAGTGGAATCGATGATGCGAGACAAGCCTAACGTTTTGGAGAATCGCTCGTGTTTGTTTCTGGACCGGTTAGGCGAGATTATTTTTCGCTCTTGTGCAAGAAAAAAAAAAGCATTGGTCAATATTGAGGATACCGATCCCGGAAAACTTTGGAATGGCTGCCGACGACTTTTTTTTCTTTTCCAGAGTACTTGGCGTTTTCATTCTCACGAGGAAGAGGTCCGTGTGAAATAATCTTACTGTACATTCTGTAAAGGGGTAGTAAGCACGAATTAGAAAAAAAATCGATGTAACGTTTTTGGTTTTTTTTTCATAACAAACATTTTCAGCGCTTTTATTCCTTTGTCAAGTGCAATGCTGGCTGATTTAACTACAACGCACTTGCATCCGTTGCATTTTTTAGTTTGTTTGTTCAAAAAAGAAAAGCAAAAGAAAAACGAGACTGTGTTTTTGTGGTGCTTTGCTGCATGATAAAGCACCACAAAACGTTGAATTGCTATCGCATTTCGACGGTTCTTTTATGAAGGCCATATTCCGCTAAAGATATTGAGACGAACTTCGTTCCGTCACTCGGTCCTTAGTCGTACCAGAACGAGCCGGCTAAAAAGCGAAATCATAATATTTACACCTAGACTTTTTCTTCATTTGCAGTTGAGAAGCCTCGTAGAAGTAGCCACAAAAGGCTACAAGCACCAGCTACGTGCTCAAAAATTCACCTCGGCTTTTCCCCCAACAAGAGAAAACTTCCAAAGCTATGAGCTTGGGCTCTAAGCTTTTGCTTTGGAACATCCTAAAGCGAAAAGGAATATAGCTATATTTTACACGTTGCGCGGTGTCTTTCTACTTTTTGCTTATATTCTAACTAGCTTTTTTTTTTTTTGTCACCCGGAGTTTTAGAACGAATCGACTCCTTCCACTTATATCGTCTCGCCTCGTTTTCCTTTTCATCTCCCCTCTTCATCTTCATTGTCTCAAGCGACGTATCTTGCTTTCCGAAGTTTGCATTTGTTTCTAGTGCACTTTCTTTTTATACTTATTACAGAGAACTCATTTTTAGTTAATAAAAAAAAGAAATCAGTTTTGATGTTTTCCGGTGTCAAAGGAGACTAAAGTTAACCGTAGTGCAGTCGAGAGACGAATAGAAATCATACAGGGGCGGAGGTTATCCTGCGCTCTAATGCCGCTTTTCGTCGTCGCGTTTTATTATATATATATATATATATATATATATATATATATATATATATATATATATATATATATATATATATATATTGTGTGTGTGTGAGTATGCATTTTCGAAACGTGAATTTGTCTTCGCGTTTTGCAAAGTATCTCTGAAAGTTAAGAAGGCTGAACATTTTCATTCGTCTGGGTTGCTGGTGGCATTTCGACGCACAAAGAAAGAAAACATAATCGAGGTAAGAAAATAAACTTCGCGGAGCACAAGCCTTCGCTCTTAGTTTTATATTTGTGTGTTCCTTCATTTTTGCGTGTGTACACCCTGTACATATTTTCTCGATTACAAAACAAAATAATAATAAAAAAAAGCTTGCATGGAACCTCGTGTGTGCTAAAAGTTTGAAAAGAGTCAACTGATGTTGAAGCATTTTATTTATCACCATTGGTGCTAAGAATCAATCCGACTGGAGTTCTTGATCCCCTTGTAGCGTGTTTCGTTTTTCGATGGTTTAAGGAATTGGTGAAGCAGACAGGTTATTTTGGAGAATGACTCAGGGGGATCAGTAAGAGGAATACTCTCCGCCGCTGACCGAATTATTGTTTGCATGGGTTTCAACGTTGTCCTGTCGCTTACAACCTGTAGCTTGTTCTAGCGTTTATTTTTTTCCTCTCTTCCCAAAGAACACGCACTTAATGTTAATGTTACGAAGTGCACACATAAAACAGTGTTAAGCGTAGCATTGGTGTGCTAGCCAGGACTGTGCATTTCATGTGTTACCACAGACGCAAAATGAGATTGCGAGCGTCTAGACATCAGAACTCATATGACGAAAGTAGGGAATACGTGCGCCAAACTTTGCTTTAGCGTACAAGCTAGCGCGGGCCAATTAGCACCTCCCACAGCTATGCTATCTCCCGCCCCTAACATTACCTGTGCCCTGAGTGAAAAGAAAAAGAAATCGACATATCTTTGCTTTATTATTTATTTATTTTTTACCTTGACATTCGTAACGGTTGTACCTTGCGGCTGCTAAACGAGGAGACCAGGCAAATACCCATCAAGCGACATTGGTGGTAGTCATGTTTTGGGCATCGTACCCCCAGTGCGAAGCGTTTGATTGATTTCGAGTGCACGCCGATTGGTAGCGCAGCCCTCGCGTACCATACATGCTCAAAGTGCACGTCGTCCGGGGGGCATCGGTGGCCGAGGATTATTTTTTCGAACGCCGAGGCGCGCGGTCAAGGAATCATCAGCTCCAGCGGAGCGCGTTCTACGGCTTACCCTAGCCGGGTTCCAACAGGTATTTCGGAATCTTTGACTCCCCAGGACTACCGTATCATCCTGCCTACGCTGCCAACAGGTCGTTATTCTTTTAATTCAGTCTTTCTACATGGCGACCCATCAGCGAGACCGTATCGCATCGACGACTTTCGCGACGTTCTGAAGGACGTCATTGACATGAATGACGTGGCCGGCTTCGGTGCCTTCCAGTACAACCACGTTTGGATGCTCACCCTGCACAACGCGGCAGCGAAGGAGAAGCTGCTGCACGCGGCAGTGCTCAACGCCAAGGGCAAGACCTGCCTGGTCATCGATCCGAATGTGAGTGAGAAATCATTCAAAATTCACTGGGTTCCCGTCTGCGTTCCTGACGTAGCTGTGCAAAAGACGTTCGAGTCGCATGGTAAAGTAGAATCAATCGTGTGCGAGAAGTGGAGGCAACCAGGCTTTGAGAATGTGGAGACAACAACGCGAACAGTCACGATGGTGCTCAAGGAAGGCATCACAGTGGACGCTATCCCGCATCAAATCAACATCCTCGGAATGCCAGCGTTGGTGTCCATTCCAGGCAGCCCACCTCAGTGCTTACGGTGCAAGAAGGTAGGACACATGCGCATGCAGTGTCGCACTCCGTGGTGCAGGACGTGCCGCACTTATGGACATGAGGAGGACAACCGCATTTAGACGTACGCGGCAAAAACAAGGACTCCAACTGAACTACAGGACGTCGATAACCCGATGAACCAAGATAAAATGGAAGATACCATTGCCGTGCCTCCGACAGAGAAGGCGTCTGAATTGTCGACTGACGTCGTCGCAGCATCCGATTCAGCACCACCAGCAAGCAGCGTCGCAGAAGTCAAGATGACAGAGACGCCGTCGCCGAAGACGGGAGAGAACTCGCAAGCAGGACAAGTCACACCATAATCGGTTGAGATGAAGGACGAAGAAAACAGAAAGGCCAGCGAGGCAGGTGGCAACTTGGATCAAGAAGTCACCGGAGTGGAAGCGCCAATTAAAAGGAAGAGAGAGCGATCAACAGAAAAAATTGCAGCGCGTGCGACTGCGGCTGACCAACGATTTAAGCCCGGTTCACACAGTTGCGTTTGACTGCGTTTGACTGCGTTGCGGCAGCCAGAAACCAGGACATCCCTGCTGCTTATATCGCGTGCCAAGAAGATTCCTTGAATTGGATTCCACGCTTCATACGAAGCACAGATATGCCGGTGACTCGCTTTCGGTTCTCGCCGCAACGCAGTCAAACGCACTCAAACGCAAGTGTCTGAACCGGCCTTGACTCTTGTGACCCGCAAGCGTTGGAAGAAAGGCACCGAACCTCAAGGCCAACCATGGTTGACAGAGCGGGGTGCTTCAGCACTTGAAGAAACAGCCTTCGAAGATTGACAACGTTCTGCCAAACGTGTAAGCCATCCCAGCTCCAACACTTTATTGACTCTCAGTGTTGCGGCAAAAAGATTTCCAGAGGACAAGGAGCAGTGGGACTTAAGGTACATTTATACTCCAACGTAACGTCGTCGGGCGCCGCGTAGCGCAGCGCGCGCAGGTACTTATTGGTTGCAGATATCGAGTTCCTGGTTGCCGGCCAATAAAAGTCGCGCGTTCTGCGCTACGCTGCGTTCAGTGCGCTCAACGTCGGAGTATAAACAGCCCTTTAATCGAAAGACGTCTCCAGAAATGGTGTATGTGAAGTGTTAGCGTATAATGACATAACGTTCAGGCTGCTCATTGTCTAACGGAAAAACAGCCGGCGTGTCGGCTGTCTGGTTTTGTTCGAAATAAGCTTTCAAACGCTCAATGAACTTGCTGTTTCAAAAAAAAAAAAAAGAAAGGGGGATCGGTGGCTGAGTTGTCTGGCGCACACCAGCTCGGAGCACGTGGAGCGAAAGCTCGCGCTGCAGAACCCAGGGATCCTGGGTTCAATCCCAACCCCTGCCTGTTTCGATCTGAATGAGCATCATACCGGCGTGCGGTCGTGTATCACTACTGCGTGGTGCACGTTAAAGACCCCAGGCTAGCGGTTGTATTGCACGGGCTAAATTTCTCATATACAGCTGGGAGACTCGTCGCCCGTTGAGGCAGACCAAGTTCTAGGCTGTATAAATAATAAGCTTTATTTTCATTTCCCATTACAGGTAATGATAGGGCCGAGAATAAAAGCTGCGATAGACGGCTTGACGAGCTCTCGGCCCCAGTGACATTCTGCAGCAGTCAGAGGGAACAAAATAAAACGCAAAGGCATTCAATCAAAGAATAAGCACATTCAACGGATATCAATTACCTTGTCAATCTTCAAAGTATATAAATATACAAAATCTACGTTTACATAAAGATACAGATACATGGTCACGAGGAGAAATTACCAGATTAACAACTTACCGAGAACATATAGATACAACATCCAAATATATACAAAACCAAATATCAGTAGACTATATCAAAGCTATGCATGACATTACGTAATTCATTTAAACTCAATTTATCTATATCAATATTGTGAAAAATTAAGGAATTGAGAAGTCTTGGGACTCGGTAGGATAACATTTCTCTGCCAACATTCAATCTACAAGTTGGTATTTGCCAATAATCGGGGTTACGTGCTTGATTCGTTGCAACATGTTTTTGTAAATTTGACAATGTTACCAAGGAAGAGGTGTTATGTTGCAATTCTTCTTTAAGCCTTGTGGATAGTCCATAGCTATACATATTTTTGATACTAGATATATTATAAATTTTGAACAAGTTTTTTGTATGCGACAAATATGGTGCATTTGCAATAGTTCTTAGCATTCTTTTTTGAATTAAGTGTACTTTCTCCAAGTTTGTTATTGTAGTTGTACCCCAGACTAAGGAACAGTAATGCCCTCATCTCAATTTTTGCGCGTCGTCCGAAAAAAACATGACAAGCTCGTGCAAACGGTGCAGCAGCGACCGAATGGCTCGCACTCTTCGTAAAGGGTCATATGAAAGGGTTAGTCGGAGACTGCGCGTGCGTTTTACTGGGGGCGTGAAAAAACGACCGCGAGTTCGCAACTTTGAACCGAACCGTTGCTGCTGCGAGCAGGAACGTGTCGGCAGCCAATCTCATTATCGACGGAATAGTTTCCGAACTGTGTTTGGTGGAATGTTACCCGTCTCGGTCCTCGCGTGACCGTGTTCTTCAGCGGGATGGGTTGATAGATGACCCAATCTCGCCAGCTTTGATTCTTTTCCTTTTTTTTTTGTTTTAGTATTAAGGTGCGTCGCTTGCCTCGCGTTTTATTTTCAGTGAAAAGCAAATAGCGGTGGAAGAACGGAAGATTGTTGTAACAGATTGACGTGGCAGATTTATCTTATTTGCTCTCTCTCTCTTTTTTGTGTGGGCGAAAGATGAAAGACTGCATTAAAAAAGACCAAATTCAATACTCGTTTTTTGTTTTTTTTTTGTTTGCGATTAATGTTTTTTTTTTTTTAATTCCGAACATTTCATGTCGATTCTAAAAAGAAATCAAGTTGAATTTTGATGGATGTCGACTTTAACGCCCAGCCAAGTCTCGCGTACGCGGAACAAGCAAGCGCTGCGTCTATTTTCAGTGTAGATATTTTGTTACATCGCTTAACCTATGTACGGGCTAAGTTTAGATTTTTCGTGATGTTTTCGAGTTTTGGCTTCGAAAGGATATTTTACAGTGCCGTCTCGTTCTCCTCGTAAACGATTACCGTTTTTTTTTTTCTTTTTTTGCATATCGATATTTTGTCGCTGTGGAACGAATGACGCGAGATAAATGGAGGCGGTTTCTGGTAATATATTAGCTGAATGTACTCCTGCTACTGAAAATGACATTCTGTGCCGTTTTTTGTCCGCTGATCCGTAGCGGCGTTTTCGAGTTGTATGCTAGGCCGTCATTTATTAGCGCCAATGAGGTAATTCGACTATGCTTCGCTCTACCCTACGTTGAACCCTAGCCAAGCCTATGGGCTGCCACGTCCAAACACGCGCCGGTAAAAAAAACCAAAAACGTAATGTATTTGCTTCTACGTGCGGATCGGTGCGCCGAGACTCGCACTTTGGTACGCATGCCGGCGAAATAGACACACTTTTTTTTTTTTTACGGGATTTTTATTGGACTTGGCGGCTTGTTGCTTTGGCTGTAGTTCCTCGTCAGGTTAGATGAAGCATGGGATTGCAACACCGTAGAACCTCAACGCTGCTATTGTAACGGTAACTAAATATAAAGGGTCGCCACAGTGGATCTCACGATGTAAACAGTGTCGTGATTGCGACCCCTTAATTGCTAAATGTGCGCTTTTTCTAAGGCGTATAGGTCTCATAACGAGACAACACAATGCGACATTGTCTAACACCAATTTCTGCCGGCGCCAGGCCTGTGCAACGAGAAAGGTTTCACGTTATCATTGAGTGAAGGTAACTAGTGAGAGTTTCCTACACGTGTTTTCCTTTAGTAAGGTAACGCACGTTGCCACGCGTGACCATTTGGATCTGGTTTCACGCGTTATTATCATGGTAAAGTCTGAGAAAGAGAGAAGGATTAGAGCTAATGGCATTAAATAAAGTTTTTAATTTCCTATACGGAATTATAGTTTCAGTAAATAAATATTTTATGAGGTAAAATACATTTTCAGTGGCTGTAATTATCATTTAGTGACGTTTTTGACGTGACTTGCAACTAGTGCTGGGCAATTGATCGATTAACCTACCGATTAATCGATTAATGCTTTAATCGCGATTAATTTGTTTAACCGGTTAATCGGTAAAATTTTGACCAACCAAAATTAAATAAAAATGAAATGCTTTCACTATGCAGACATGGACGAGCACACCTATATGAAGTGAAAAATGTAGATGAAGTATTAACTTAAGGTTAACTGTAAGGCGGAGATTTGTAACTTTAGACATTTGCAGAAGGTTACACATGTCCCAGCGACTTCAACGCCGTGCGAGTGTCCGTTTAGCGCAGCAGAGACTACTGTGAGCAATCAAAGGAGGTCGCCCTTCTCGGAGAATATCAACCAACATTTTTGCCTCATAGAGCTGAAGTAATAAGGTGTGAGTGTGAGTGTTTTTTAACTGCTCTCAACTGTATATCGAAGCTGATTCATAATTAAAATTATTGCGTCGTTTAACACACATTCAGCAAAAAAAAAAAAAAATATATATATACATATATATATATATATATATATATATATATATATATATATATATATATAGATGCAATTTTTATTTTTAATCAATAATATTATGCATGGAAATGAACGAGACCGATTAATCGATTAATTAATCGATTAAAGGGTGGCGATTAATCGGGTTAAAATTTTTAATCGACGCCCAGCCCTACTTGCAACTGATTGTAGCTAGGGGTAAATATTAAAGTTACGTTCACAATATTACGAACTGTCTTTAATCAACACTCAAAATCAGAGTTGACACGCGGTCACTGCCTCAGGCTATTTCGTGAGCTGAACGACTTCAGAAGTGCTGAACGAGTTCAGAAGGATTCCGATGTCCTTTCAGTATTGAAAACTGAACTATCAGTCAGGATTTGCAGTAGAGTATATTTTCAAAGTATTGGAGGGGTATCCTTGACTGAGTGTGTTAGGGCACCACAGATCGGAGCACGTGGAGCGAACGCTCGCGTTGCAGAACCAGAGATCCTAGGTTCAATCCCCACCCCCTGCCCGTTTCGATCTGGATGAGCATCGTACCGGCGTGCGGTCGTGTATCACTACTGCGTGGTGCACGTTAAAGGCCCCAGGCTAGCGGTTGTACTGCACTGGCTAAATTTCTCATCTCCAGCGTAAACCTGTGTCGCCGAACCTCAAGGGCAGACCGATCTTACACTGTAGAAACACGAAGGTCAAACTTGTTTTGGTTTCTTTTTTAAGTTTTGAAACTTGACTGAGTTACTTTTTTTGAGTAACTGTAACTATATGCAACTGTATTTCTAACATACTTCTCAACTCAAATAACTGTAGCTTTAGCTTACTTTTTTCGGGTAACTGAAACTGGGAACCAGATACACTTGTAAAGAGGTAAGTGTATTGGTAACTTAATAACGCTTGCCCTAGTAACTGTAGCTTTACATCATTACCATTTGACGGCAAGCCTTACGACTTGTAGGAATGCCCTTGCTGCTACCCGTCTTGGAGAAGGACACAACGTACTGCTTCAACGGTACGTAGACATTTAAGACCGTCATCGCCCGCGCCTCGATTCAAGAGCCCCCTCGCATACGCTGCGACGGCCTTTTATCAACGGCGGAGCGCCCCTCGCGTAGCATATTGCTTTTGGTCCCCTTGCGGTGGAAGTGACTACGGACGATTTCACATGCTGGCAACCTGGTCCAACGCCTTTGATCCCCTGGTTACCCACACATCTGAGACGTCTGACACGTCTGAGTGCGAGAAAAATAGGGCCATCCGAAATTGGGGAGTGCACGGGACAGGATCTCATCTCGGTTCGGATACAGTGGTGAGGATGTTGGCAAGGTGAAGCAAATATTTGGCACGTGCACCCAAAGTGACCACGGTCGGTGTCCCAGGGGAGATTACGAGAAAGACGCGTTTTCCGCGTATTCTTATGGCGCTGAACTTTAAACGGCCTTTGCTTATGTCACAATACCGAAGGCCGTTTATACACTCTTTGGCTACGTTCCCTTCTATTAAATAATTTTGGTCAGATCAGTCATTTCGAAGAATCTAACGGATGTGCGACTTACGCTGAAAACGTTTTAGGTTATATATAAAATTACTTTCGTTTTTATTCTCGTTTTTTTTTTTTTTTAAAGGGGTACGGTTTATTTCCGGCTCTATGTGTAGTGTTATTTTTTTAGGAAAATACAGTGAAAGCTACTCAAACGCAGTCTGTCCATGCGAGCTATACGGCCAGGGGGAACATTATATAGGAGGCTAATCTTCACGATAAGTCGTCTGATTACTTAAAAATATTTTTTCTCGGTAATGAAATAAAAATAAACATATAGATCTCATTAGAAACTAGCTGAACGTCATTGAAGACCACTAAATTAGTCAATATTAGAAAGACTATGGGCACATGGGAAGCACGCTGGACCGCCAAAGTTATCACTCGTGCACCAAGCGCAAGGCTACCGGTGCAATAACACGCCCGAGCGGTTTTTTCCGCCTCTTATCATCTGCGTTTTCTCGTCTCTAGCCTCGTGCCTGTTGCACAACTGCGCTGTTCACGCGCTCATAGGTTTTCTAGAAATTGCCGATTTAGTAGTTTTCGATGACGCTCAGCAAGTTTCTAATTGGCACCATGTGTTTATTTTC
Organism: Ixodes persulcatus; assembly: GCA_013358835.2. Lineage (NCBI taxonomy): Eukaryota > Metazoa > Arthropoda > Arachnida > Ixodida > Ixodidae > Ixodes > Ixodes persulcatus. The sequence continues at coordinate 1,288,780 of JABSTQ010011188.1, read as the reverse complement.
AATAATTAAGCAGTTAATTAACAAATTCTAGTTAGTTATTCGACTTATTTTGACGATTAGCCCCCGACTTTATGTCCCCCTGGCCGTATTATTGTAGATTTTACGGCTTTTTTTTTTATCAAATCTGCAAGCTTTAAGGAAACGACTCCTTTATATAGACCCGAAAATGAACCGAATCCCATTGAAAAAAAAAAAAAAGAAAGTAAGAAAGAAAGAAATAAAAAGAAAGTAAGAAAGAAAGAAATAAAAATGGAAGTCCTCCCTGAAGCGAAATGGTACGCACCCGAGATAGCGTGCCGAGTGCACACGCGACAAAGTTGGAACAGCTTCGCGTTCCGTCGACGCTGCATTGAAAGCTCGGCGCGGGACAGGAATGCTCCGGAGGCCGTGTAGAATTTGATGAATGCGCAATCCCCAAAACGATTGTTCCTGTCGACCGTAAGCGGGGATGCTTCGATTCGGCTGCGCCGCTTTAATTGCGGAAATATACGGTGCGTCGCTTTTCCGGTCGCCCGCGTCTCCGCTTTGGGAGATTGCGCGCGAGGGAAAAAAACAATAGAAAAGTTGGTTTTTTTTTAGCTTGGGTTGGGAGTGGGGGGGATAGATTGGAGAGAAGATATTTGAATCCGCCATGTACATGTAGGTACGATGTGTTTCGATACTGTGTGTGTTGGATGAGCGCGTCGGAATGTTGGTGGGACGTCTCTGCACGTGAGCGCTCGTACGGATTCCCGTATAGAGTCTCAAAGTGCGGGCCTCCTGAAAGGAGAGCTGCCTGAAAACCGGGATGAATTTAAGTAAAACGCACACCGAAGCAGGCTAGCATTGGAACGGGGTATGAAGGAGAAAAAAAGAAATCACAATCTGGTTATTGCGGGGAAAACAGCGTTCGCGCTTGCACAAAAGATGGTGCTTCGCTGAATTTACATTCGCTGTTCCTCTCGCTGGAAGTAACTTCGCAGTAACCACTCTACTCGCTCCTTTGTAGGTTCGTAATGTATTTAGAATTAAGGTGTTACTTTTTTTTCTCGAATTTCGGGGTTTTGTATTGCTTGTGTTCCTACCTTTTGGTAATGCGTTAGCTGGTTTATCCTGTTTGCGATGTGTTCCAAGGATAAGGCGGTTAATAATAATAATAATAATAATAATAATAATAATAATAATAATAATAATAATAATAATAATAATATTATTATTATTTTTATTATTTTATTATTATTATTATTATTATTAATAGTAGTAATAATAATAATAAGAAGAAGAAGAAGAGGAAGAAGAATTTATAATAACAGTAATAATCACGTCACCAATAATTTCATTTTGTAGGTCGTTATAGAAGTGAGAGTGTTAATCATGACTTTTGAAAATTTATGAAAATGATGACGATAAAGACTAATCATCGTCTTCGAATGATAGTAGCATATCTTTAACAGTAAAAAGCACGGCCGATTTCGCTCCGAATCGAGCAACTATACAATATTTGAGAGTGAAGTTAGTGTTAGTAGTAGCTCGTTTTTGTTTAACGTTCCCTGGGTTAGCCTAGCAGTAAGGTTTGAAAGTAAAAATTACTGTGCAGCATTTATGGTTCAGTCATTTAAAACAGCATTATACACATGAATAATAATTGAAATAAGGGGATAAAAGCACACGCAGAAAAAAGAAACAGTGCGGCGTTTTTGCACTTGTTCCGTGCTCAACCATCTCTTGGCTCGTCAGTCGGTGACGTATCTACACGTAACATTCGCAACTTTCACGATCTATAGGGGGCGCGCTGGCGCCTATCAAAATGGCTGTCATCTGGATGATCGTCGTAGAACAGCAGTACGAGGCTGGGTCTGCGAGGCGTAAATAATTCTAATTTTGCTTTATACGAGCAATATTAGAGCCTTACTTTCTTTTTTCACGTCAGGAGAGTGTAGGCAAGCACTTTTATTGTGAAGCCGATCATCCAGGAGCTAGGAAGCACGATTCTCACACCGCGGTACCACCATCGCCGAATGTTGCGAATACCCGCAACTCATGATGCCGCAGTGAAAAGGTTCTGGCCTTTTACAAAACGTCCCTCTTTTTAACATTCGAGAAGGTTCCTTCTCTTCTTGTACATGGGTGAGGTTGCCATTTTAAATTCAGCCACGTTCATCTAAATTCGACAGATTCGATCTTTCTGCGACAAGTCACAATCTCTTCATCTCCCAGACGATTTGGGTGCCTTCCACGAGTCTTAAACGGGCGTGTTTAGCAGGCCATATATTCCCAGTGCATTTTAGTGTCCACCGCGAACAGACCGCACATTCGGTCACACAAATCTGCGAGAAAGCATGGCCTAGATCGTCATGGTAGTTTTCTTTCGGACAACGCTGAGGACGTTGTACACGCTAAGTATGCGCAATTGTGGATTCAGTCTATTGTCACTACATCCACTTTTTTAACGAGTTCCTTCCGGTAATTGTCTACCACATTTGGATCTAAGCGGCATAAGGGTATGCATATATCTTGCACCGACATTATTTGTTCGGCTATAATCGGAGAAAGGGCGTCTGAGAGGGTAGCTTCCGCTGCTTTAATGAGACACTTCTTGCAACCAGAAAGAGGGACTGACTTGGGGGAAAGGGCGCGTGAGTGCGTAGCTTTCGCTGCCTTAACGACGCGCTTCTCACAAGCAGAAAGAAGGGCAGACTTAGTTCACATGCAAGCCCTGTAGTCTATACACGTTAATTGAGGAAAATGTTTGTGGATATAGTCTAGCAAATATTTCCACAATATAGTCTTTGTTTACTGTTTTTTTTTTTTAAACAAACGGCCATCCCTTTGGAAATTGAGCGGCATATACAGTAGACTTTGGATAGCATGTCTACGAGCGTATAAACAACTTTTGCTTTCGTGGTTCGATAAAAAACACTTGTCTCCTTATTAACGAATTTATTCTTCAGGTAACCGATCCCAACGGTATGGGCTATCAAAATTACTACCGTGTTACGGTATAGCCCCGTTTGACGAGCTTTTCATACCTCTAAAGGTGTCAATCAGTTCATCCCGGGGGTAACACACCAAAGGCATTACAGCAGCACCCTTAAGACCCGTTCACACACTCGCGTTTGCTTAGGACCAGGTTCTTGCAATCACTTACGACGAAAGAATAGTGTATTCTCTCGTCGTAAGAAATTTTTGGAGGTTTTAAGGCGCACGGTCCTAAGCGGTCGCAAGTATGTGAACCAGCTTTTATGATGCTGTAACGCTGTCGTTGGGGGCCGCCCAACCGGTGGTTGCTGGGGCCTTCGTCGATAAGACGGCTAAAGGCCCGTTCACACTCTTGCGACCTCTTAAACCTGGGTTCCTTAAAACTTCTTAAACCAGAGGACACACTGGCATTGTGGCGCCATCTATGCGGTGACCCTGGAACTGCATTTCACAAGAGCGCAGGTTTTGCGGGATTTCCGAGGTCAAATGTGCGTAATACCCATAGAAAGGCTCGTTTATAACATTGACAAAAGTTTTTCGAGCCAAGAAAGAAAGGATAATGCGCGAGAGAAATAAAAAAATATGCCGGACCGCCGAGTTTGCACTACTACCCAATAGATGGCTCCAGTGTGCCCTCTGGTTTAAGAAGTTTTAAGCAACCCAGGTTTAAGAGGTCGCAAGAGTGTGAATGGGCCTTAACTCGCGAACTGTGACTAAACAGCCGTCTATCCCCTTCTCCTCCGCCGTCGCGTAGAGGTTGAAAATATTTCATGATTGGAACTAAGAGAACAAACTGCAGATATGGTAAACATAACACGGTGACGGGTATTCCAGTTACCGCCCGTGAAGCTTCGAGCTTCGCGTTTCGTATAGCCACCAATTCTATTCCTAGGGTCGTCCCATATCCCACATCCATATCAATCCCATCAAGTACAGACGAGACTGCAATTCTATTCCTAGGATTGTCCCATATCCCTTTGCCAATTCCAAAACACCTGACCGTGGGACAATGTCAATCCCAGCATGTACAAAAAAAAAAGAAGAAAAACCAAGAAGAAAAAAAAAGCAAGAAAACAAATCAAAACGAGAACAACAATTTTGAAAAGATGAAGGAGAACAGGAAAGTCTAAACTTTCCGGAAGAGCGTCCGTGAATTATTTATGGTCCCAAGAACACGGAACCAACTTTCCGATCTTATCCCGTACAGCCAGCCTCCACAGAGGTATACAGAACCGGAACATTCTCCATGTCGTTAAACGAAGTCTGTACATGTAGGCTAACGCACAACTAGGCGCGTATGTCGGCTCTCTCCACACGCCCAGCTGGCTTCCCCGTCGTCCGAGAGCACGCACGCACACGGAGCCGAGTGAGAATGCCCCAGACAGGGGCTCCGCATGAGGGTCGTAGTCGCACCGCCCAATGCGGGCCTTGGGAGCGTCCCCGCGAGATATCCGACCCACACGCTGCTTGCGAACGCAATTACACGGACCGTCCTGCTTCGGTAATTCGGAGCCAAGTCATTAATAGCATCCCTCCCCCCCCCCCCCTAAAAAGAAAAAAAAAAAGTAAACAAGTTTGGTGGCCCACAGTGCGTGTGACATTGAGACCGACTCCCGCTTCGCCTTCTCTCCCGGGGTCGTTTACGAAACTTGAGGTGGGGGTGGAGAGGGGCTATACTTCATTCCACCTAGGGTGGACCGCACTGGACGCTACAAGCCATCTAAGCTAATCCAATGCCGCATAAGTGTCACGTGATTTTCAGGAGGGGCGAAGCGGTGCGTGTGGTCAAGTGATACTCTCACAACGCCGGATTGGTTGGGTATGACTCGTAGCGGTCCGCTGAGGTCCATCGTTAGGTGAAACTAAGGATAGACTCCCAGGCTGGCAAGCCTTGCCTCTCTTTTTTTTACTTTTGTGCGGCTCCATGTGCGCGTTCTCCATATTGACCGCATTCGCGTGGGGGTCTTCTGCGATATGTATGTACACTACGTACCCTTGCGAATGCTTCGCTCCATGTTTTTTTTCGTTGATAGTTCGTCGCAGGGTGTTCTTCGCTTGTTTGCAATTCGTGTTTTTTGTGTGTGTGTGTGATTGTTACGAAACATTGGTTTGCGCCTTTTAACAACCCTTAGCCAGCTTCTCTCTTCAGCCGCTGAATACGATGCGCTGGGTCTTTAATTTCCAGCGTATGCATCCTAGTATTTGTGCGTCGCTTTGGTTCGTGCCCCTGTTTGTTTGTTTGTGCATGCACATGTGTATCTCTGCTTCCGTGCTCGCCGGCCGGAGCATTTGTTTGCGTGCGTGTTCCCTATGTATGTGTGTGTGTATGTGTGTTTGTGTGTGTGTGCATATGTAATTAGCGCTCGTTATGAAGCTGGCCATCGAGCGTTCTTAATTTGATCTGGTCTTTTTTTATTATTTACGTTTCTCGTGCTTTCGTGTAACTCTCATTAGAGTCGTTTGGCAACAAAGGCATCCCGCGGTAATAACCCTACGAATGCAAACCTACACTCCCCAAGCTCGCGAAAAAACGGAAGAGAGATATATGCTTTCTGCTGCTGCAGCAACAAAAAAGAAAAAGTGGGGAAAAGTACGAAGGCTAGGTGAAGGAAGTTTCTGGAGATCAGGGGCGAAAACGCCGAAGAGGCGGAGAGCAAGCAATATCATTTGGAGGCGAAAATAATTACACGGCGAATCGCGGTGCCCAAAATAAAATCTCTGGTGCAGACGCGCAAGGATGGGGAAGAAAAGAAGGTTCCGTGTCGATCGCTTTTCCCCAAGCATCCCTATACTCCCTCAAGGACTCCTCCGAGTGTCGTCTAGGGATGACGACAAGAGCAAGTCAAACAACCAAGGAAAGAATGGTAAAGAAAAGACTAAAAGGAGTTGAAAAAAGGGAGACGGCGCGAAGCCAGAAAGTATTGCCGCTACCGTTATCATCATCATCATGAGGCACAACAACCAGAGAGCTCGCGTGCACGGAAGAATTGGGTCAAATGGGGACTGGTGGATCGTTTGCGCAGAAGGCAGGCATCATCCCTTCCTCACTTACTCTTTATTTTTCCCTTATACTTCTTTTTATATTTGTTTCTTGTTTTTTTTTTATTATTGTTTGTCGTTTTGTGCCTTGTTTCTTATGCGCCATTTTCTCCGCCCTTTATTGTTCCGCGGTCATTCCCTGTTTGGCTTGCTTTACCCTCTCCCATTTTTGAGCTAACATTCGCGTTGTTTGACTCTGGTATTTTTACTTGGAAGGCGAGTGAGTTTCCTGATTAGTTTCCTGATTAGTTTACTGTCTAGCATTCTGAGTTTAATCGTCATTTGATGTGCGTTTTTTTTATGTTTGGTTTTGGGGTTTTATTTTCGTTGAAGTGGGCCGTTGACGATTTCAACTTCAAACAGCTGTCCTCGGATTTTTGTTGTCTTTAAAATGTTAATTTCTTGTCTTGAGATGGCCCTTTTTTTAATCCAATCATACATCTTCGTGCGCGTAGTACTCCTAGCATAAGTGAACTTCCAGTGCCCGGTGACGCTTTTAAAATGTGATATTCAAAACTTCCAAACTAACAATCGAAGGACCATTTTACTTTGCTTGGAGTGTAGGAAAACATCAAACAAAAATACAAAAAACTCCCAGTTTTTTGCATATCAAGCAAATGTCTGTCGATGTAATGAGAAAGTTGAAGGAATACCGCAAAATATTTTCGGCCATCGTGAGGCAGTTCGTTTGTTAAGCATATTTACACGGTCACCGAAAGCACTTTTCAAATATGATTGTCCATGTGTCAGTAACAATATAAAAATCAAAAATAAATAAAGAACTTAGCCTTATTTAAAAAAAAAACAGAAAAACTTAGGCCGTTTTTTTTTTGTTTTTGCATACCTCGGTCTCGTCATGGAAGTCGTTCGTGCATTCTCTCTAAGCGCTTACCAACATAAGCAACACATATGTTTTTCACCTGCAATTGTTTTTTACATACCTTTGGCTGGGACCTCTGGAAATATGCAGTCTAAAAATATTTAATATTAAGCTCGAACTGACCGATAATAATAATTTTAATAACTGAATAATTTTTGATAATGTATTTATTACCCTTTCTTGTGGTTCAAAAAAGGGGAACATCGTGACTAAAAGTTGCATCTTGACGAGGTCCTAGCGCCCAACACACGTCTAATATATTCAAAGCCAGAGTACACAAAATACACCAGAGTATAGTTGCCGCTCGCATCGAGCTGATAGCGTCTTATATCACTTATTAGCATGTAATGCGAGAAGTGTCGTCAGAATACACACTGCGACCGAAGGCATAGGCAAAAGGTATGGGCCACGAGATGGGCACCCTGTCTCTCGGTGGCCCTGTGGTTCTCTTTGTTTTTCCCCGCGCCAAATAAAACCATAGGCTACCGGTAACTTGACAAGAGCTCACCCGTTTTACGGTGGACGCAGACAGAAGCCCTCCTCATTTATGGTAACCGGGACGACAATTAACTCACTCGACATGAAGCGGTCACCACTGAACTGTGGCACGCACGACGGGGACACGTCAACATTCTTTCGAGGATTTTTAACCCAGGTCACTAAAAAAAGCAAGGTCAAACTTTTACAGATTGTGCTGGAGTTCGTCCTATTTCGGTTAACATGAGTGGGATATAAGTGGGCTATGCGGCATGCGTAATATATCTAAAAAAACAAATTTGATGGCAGGGTCGACATCAGAGGACCAGGTGCTCGAGAAGAGCGATCATTACAAATATTTCCACGAGTACATGACGACAATTTTTAATCGGAACGTATTTTATTGGACTTGAGTCTGCACTTTGTAGTAGAATGTGTTTAGTAATAAAAAAATGAAGGACGTTTGCGAATCTGTGTAATGCGAAATTAGAGCGCAGCTCTTGAGGTATTTTGATTTTGCGATATACCGTGCTAAACAATTCAGAATATATATATATATATATATATATATATATATATATATATATATATATATATATATATACATACAAATATACACCACGTGCTTACGTAAGGTCACGTTATCACGTTATTTTAGGGGATCACATAACTTCACCTGATCATGTAACCTTCTTTGTGCACCATACTCCTCTTCCGTGTCCTCCTCCGTACCCTCCCCTCCTCCTCCTGTATACCCTCCCCTACTCCTCCGGTTACGCCGACGCCGCAAAACATGGGAACGAGCGCCTAAGAACCGCGTTCTAATGGTGAATTCCGCTCGCAGATCGCGCATATTTTGCTTGCAGATCTGGCTTGAGTCGGTCATCTTCCGCTCGTAGATCTCTGGCAGCGCCCACCCCGTGGAGAGCCTCCAACACCGCCAAACTTGATCCGCGGGATTTCAGGGAGCTTGGCGGAAGTTGACAGAAGCCCGCTACGTCATTTCCTTTAATTCGGCAGTGCGCATGCGCGGCAAGGTTGGCGAGATCGCCGGACCGGCCGGCCCGTCGAGTTGGTCTGTAAGGATGCGTTGGTTGTTTCCGTGGCATTGGGACGGCTCCAACGCTTCTACCTCGCGTAGACCAGCAATACAACGCCGGGACTGGAGCCTGGCAAATCGTAAGCGCTAACATCTCTGATCGTGAGAGGAAGAACGAGAAAAGAGCGTCAGAAAATCCGAGGATGGAAGACGCAAGGTTAGGCCTGTTCATTTTGCAGCCAATGATTGTTTACCTTTTTACACTGCGTGCCACCGGCGTTTTCTCGTGCAATAACACGAGAACAGATTAAAAAACGACCGTGCAAGTGATAGTTTGTTACCTCTTTGCGTTTATTAAAGTCTTACCAGCAATCTGAACTCTACAAATGGCGATCTCTGTGCGTGCCCCGTCGCTTCGAGGCGGCCGAATGGTACGTGGCGGTGGCGAACGCGGACGTTTTCCTCGTCATTTCTGACACGGGCTCCGTGGTACGGATATTTTCGCCCGGCCTGTGTCGCGCGTTATTTTTGAAGCTAAACAGTGACAGTTGCGACTGGTCGTCGGAAAGCTCAGTCCGCTGAGGCGTTGGTCGGCTTGTCAAGTTCAAGCGGCGGCCATTTTGAACGGCCGACCGTCTTGGGCGGGTCGCTCCAAAAATGCGAGTTCATATTCCACTCGTCGATTTGGAGCGGGTCCCACGGAGTGGAACTTTGCCGTCTTCGCAGATTTTGGAAAGCGCTCCGGATGTACCAGTGGAATTCACCATAAAACTCTTTTACAATGCGAGTATGCGAGACCTGAGTATTTTTCTTTGTATCATCTTGTACATAATGAAAGATTCACTGGGATGGCTAGAGAGAGACAAACAACAATCACTACTTGACGGACACGTGGATTGCCTTTTTTTTTAACAATCTTTGTTTGTTTTGGAGCGTTACCAACTGGCCATAAAAGCCCGTGCTTAAACACGCGGAACTGTAAAGATTGAAGTTAAAGCAAGTAGGCAGGCGAGCTGGTTAAGGATAGACATAGTAGCCCTGGAGCTAGGGCACAAAAAGGGACGGACAGACACAAAACTCTGAGTTTCGTGTTTGTCCGTCCCTTTTTGTCACCTAGCTCCAGGGCTACTACGCCTGTAGAGGCTCCCCGTGTCTCCAAAATGTTTTTTGTTTCCTTTGGTGGAGAAATTACTGCGTTTTCTGCGCCGGTGCGACTCGGTCATCACTAGACGCTCGCGTTTGTCAGTGGTTGGCGATTCATTCGGAAATGCGACGAGATCTTAATTGTTCGTCTTGTGGATGAACCGTCCCAGTGGTTTGGACATAAATGGAGATATATGCAAACAGGCGATTGTTCACAGGGACGCTGTTTGGACTTTTACAAGAAGAAGAAAAAAAAAACAATGCCCACTGATCTGCGCTGCTGTAAATCTACAACAATTTATAAAAAAAAAGGGAAAAAAAACAAAGATAAAAAGAACAATTAGGTTGGTCGAGATCTTCTTAGATGAATCAGATAATCAAAGACAGTAAAAGTTTCCAACAAAAAGCTCCTAAGAACCATTCGAAAAGCACCGTTACAAAGACAAGTGCCCCCCCAAGGGCCGGAATAAACGTCAGCGTCTCTTAACCCTTTATTGACGAATGTTGCCTACAGGTAAGAAACCACATAATTATTTTTCTTTAAAAGTTTCGGCTTTATCGCGTTTGCTTTTGTTAGTCTATCAGTCGTCTGCAAACAGCCTTGAAGCTTGAAACTACAGCGCAATCTGGTGTAAAAGTATGAAAATAATTGACGATAAAAACGGATTTTGGCGCGCAAATATGCGGCGACCTAGAACGGCGAAAATAAAGGATAAGTGTTTTTTTCTCTCGCCACTATTATTTTACTATAGGCCACTGTTTTACTTGAAGCTGTCGTAAGCGCAGGTAATATTGACATTGTATAGTGATCCATTTAGGTTACGCAAGGAAGCCACCTTCGGACTTTTGACTGGTGTTGCCCACAGGCAAGAAAGCTGTAACTTGCAAGTTTACCTCGATTTTTTTTTTTTAATTTCATTTTTTTTTTATTTTGTTAAACATTAATATTTTAAATAAATAATATTTTATGCAATTTTTGCAATTTGAACAGGAAAATTCTAAATTCTTGTGGAGAAGACGGAAGAATCCGCAAGAAATATCAAACTAATAATTTACATGAAATCGTCCACCCACGCACCAAAAAAGGTCGTTCGTGGCCTAGCTGGCTTGTAACTTTAACCGGAAAAATATATATATATATATATATTGTTTTACCCGCTATACGTAAAGTTTGAAGAGGGGCCACAACAAAACACGTTAAATGCCGAAATGTGTAAAAGAACAAACAAAATCTTTTTTTAACAAAGGAGAGCTTGCCACTTCCTTCCTTCCTTGCTTTCTTTGCTTATTTTTGATTCGGCGTAGAAAAAAAAACGCCGTAAAGGTGGAGAGAGTAAGAAGTCTGTAACCAAAAAAGGACGCAAGAAAAAAAAAAGAGAAAAAGCTGGAGGGGTTGGGGGAAGTTGTCTACAGCTCGACAAGCCCGGAAGGAAGAGGCCACCAGGGAAAATGCGATAGGAAATGAAGCGGCCACTGTTACTGAAAGTCGGGAGCATCTTCAGGCCGGAGACGGGCGGGACCTGCTGGGAAGCCAAGAATTCGGGCAAGGAAGTGCTGCTCGCGAACAAAAAATAAAAGTCAAGAACGATCGTTGGCTTTTTTTGTGTTTGCATTTTGGGGGATTTTAGAAAAAATTTTTTTATGATGCGGTATGTTTAATTTGATGCATTTTCCAAACCTCCGTCCTTTTAAAGTTTTTTTTTTTAATGTTGATTTAGGTCTCTTCCCGTTTTCATGAGTGCAGTTTTTCACTATTTTTATTCTGTCTGATCGCACTGTATTTTTTATTTTATTTCTTAGTTCATTACCTTCCTCTCGTCACCATCCCTCTTTCGGTCCTTTACGTTCGCCCTCACTCTTTTTTGTTCTTTTCTACTTCTCCGACATTTGTGTATGGTGATGATCGGGCATTGCGCGGCTTCGGGTATATCACACGGGACAGGCAAGAAGCCTGATACGAGCACTGTTTCCAAATCATGTACAAGAGCACTAAGTGTATGTCGCACAAACCTCTGACCATCGAATCGGCAGACTTGGTTTAACAGCAGATTGAACTTCTTCGGAGACGGTGTGTGTTGTCCCTCTCTTTGCGTGTCTTCAGCTTCGTTTCCCGGCTCAGGTGCAGTCGTGCCAAGTATTCACAAGCTCGTCTTCGCACTCACTCTTCTCTTAGACTGCGTATAATCAGACCACAACTCTGGCCTGTACCAGATTACGCGAGTACTGCGCCGCTGTAATGCCGAATTAGAGCGCAGCTCTTGAGAAGGAGAATGTGAGGGTACGGAGGGAAGGGTCACGTGTGACGTCACGAGGGTAAATTGTTCCCGCTAAATCTAGCGGAAAAATTTCTTTCCAAAATTAGGGGGAAAATTTTGCCCTCGTGAGGTCACATGTGACGTCATGCGTGACGTCATTATGTGAAGCGTCCCATAATGCAACGCGCGGTTAGGCCGACGGCGACAGCGTCGCCGCTCAAACCGGAAATGGGCGCCTAAGAGCTGCGCTCTAAAATGAATATTGTTGTACAGTATCAATATCAAATACGTGCACTGTCATTTAAAACGAGAAACCAGAAAAAAGACGAAACGAACATACCTTATCTAACAGACAGCACTTCATCGCCTGCCCCGCTTTCTGTTTGCCAGCATGAGCATGAAGCGTGATCGCGTGACGTAGACGGCCCGACTGTTGACAGGTCTTGCTAGCACGTAGTTTCTAACGTCTTGTCAGCTTAGCTTGGAAGGCAGTAGAAGTGTATGTGCGCGTTTAGCGCGTGTTTCCCATGATTGTCAGAGCGTCCGGCTCAGCTGTGATGTTTCAAACGCACGCAGGGCGGTTATCGAATATACGTCACTTTGGCCGCTATGTATACCCTTGGCTCCTGGTGCGGAGTGACCTTGCACCATGTTAGCTTTGACCTCGTCGTTGTTATTGTTTTTTTTTGTTTTTTTAATACGCCAGACTACGCAGAAGCATCTAACAAAATGGAGGAATGACGTCACGGGAATAACGGCGGCTCCAGCGGGATACTGTTTCTGTCCTTTTCTTACGGCTTTATGTTTTTGTCTCTTCTGTTTTGATTGTATTTCGCGGCCCTAAATAAACGACTCTACTTATTGCGACATGTGTGTGTGTGAGTGAGTCTCTGTGTCTTGCCAGCCTTTAACATCATTAGGTAAATGAACCGCCAAGCTGTCAAAATTAGTACATCAGTTAGTTCGTGGCTTTGTTATTTCAATATTTTATATACTTTATTTAGAGTTGGTACTGTGTGGCAGAAGTCTATTCTAAACCCCGTGAGTTATTGGCAACATCTAGTCGTCAAAATTTCTAGCTGCTCCATTCAGTCAGAGCGTGTTTCATCGAATGCGATTGAACTATGTCGCTATTAAGCGCACGAACGTGACAGCGTATCTCTTTAAAACGTTTGCCTCGCCGGAGCTCTCGCAAAAAGAAAAAAAAAAAGAAATACATCTTAGTGCAAGACGCTCGCTCACGTACCCCTCACAGTGCTTCACAGATCTCTGAATGGAGCGTGACCTTTATATGTCCCGATAAAACACGCACGACGCATCGTTTTTGCCCTTTTTTTTCTTTTTTAACAACACAACTCGACAATAAAGCACCCGTCGCATTTCTACGTCTTAATGTGATAATGTTTTAACCCCTATTGTTTTCGCTCGATCGTTTATTCTCTCCAGGACGCGTTGACAACGAACGAAGGCGTGTGTTTCCACGTAACATTGCATCGATAATACGGATTCCCCTCGTTCGCCTTGGGACATACGATCGTGTCGAGACGTCGGCAAGATATGAAAAAAAGTGTGCGTATATATATATATGTATATATTTTGTTTTTGTGTGTGTGTGGGAGTGGAGACGGAGGGGAGAGGAGAGGACAGGAGAGACGAGGGAGTTTCGTATTCGGTGACGGCTCGATAGAAGTCGTCCGGGAGGAAAGCGAACGTCGATGTCGCTGACGACGCTCTTGGCTTATGGGCTTTGGCTCGGTCACCGCACACGCCGCGCGATGGGACGTCGCTGCATCGTGCTGGGGATCGATACTCTCTGTCTGTCGCTTCTGGTTTATTTGGAGAAAAAGTCGGCGAGTGTCAGTGCCAATATGCTCGCTTATTTGTCGCTGCGAGACCGACTTTTGACGACGGGAGAGCGGTCGTCGTATGTGTGCATGTCGGCGGTCTGACTTCGGGGAGGGTTGGTTGTCCGTAAGTCATGGCTGCTTAACGTCTTCCTCGCTCATGTCGTCACTTATAAGTGCCCGCTTTGTTCCTCTACTCCTCCGTCGTTGTTTTACTTATGTCGGTTAGTTACGGCACTTTAAAGGCTTTGCCATAGTTTGCGTTTCACGAAGAAAGGAGTGGCGCTAGGCATTTGAAAGGACAAACTGAATGTTTAAAATTACAGAACTGTGTCGTAATTGCCGTAAACAGGAATTCTAGAAAGCACGTGCAACTAAGGAATTCAAGCGCTCTTAATTTGTCGCTGTCGGATATTTCTGCAATGGTGTGGAAGAAGAATTTGTCAATTTTATTGCGGACAAAATCTTTTGTTTGATTGAATATACGTGTGCTGCGAAAAACGCCGACGGCACTGATTGAGAAACAGTTGTAGAAACCAAACTTTATACAATGAGGAATCCTCGCCTGGCTTTAGTCTGCCTGCTTTAATCTGGCTTTAATCTTTAATCTGCATTTTTTTTTTTTAACTCGTACAGCTCACACACGTAGCATGTGTAGCTTGTTAGCTGTTTTAAAGGTTATCCACACGGACACGCCGAGCGTTCACGTCGCGTTTAAAAACCGGATTTGATGTTTCCAGTCGCACTCCGTCGTTTTCTGAGAGGTTGTATGGGCAGGTCAATCAAAAAAAAAAAAAAAAAACAATCTCTGAAAAAACATTTTTAGTCAATACTTATTTCGCATCAGACATTTTGAGGCAGGAGCGAATCAGAAACATGCTTTTATTTGAGACGCCGACCCCGAAATAAACGCTGAACTCCCTAATATATATATATATACATATATATATATATATATATATATATATATATATATATATATATATATATATATATATATATATATATATATATATATATATATATATATATATATAAATGCCCGGATAGGTCACGTCACGTATGCCATGGTATTTACTTCGCGAGACTGATTTGCATCTGGAAGTGATTTCGAAACGTGCCTCGATTTTGTGAAATGTGTCTCGCGACGCGTGTGAATCGCTGAGATGAGTCTCGCGACGCAAATATCACGATATGCATTTTTGCTTTACGAAAAATTCTTTCTGTGACATGCGTGTTCTACCGAGGCACTTAACAAAAGTGTTCTTGCGTTGTTGAGTGTCCCTTTTAGCTATAAGTTATAACAGAGGCCAGCAAAACTTTAGCCGCTTTGCGGGCTCTCGAAAACCATCGAAGGGGGCCGAAAACTTCATATCCTACAACCGCCAAGTTTGTAGTGCACGCTTAACAGGTCGTGATGTCTCGGTGGACGCTATTTTACACGCACTATCGACCGTTTTGCGACGGATAAGGGACTGATCCTTCTGGTTGTTTATTTATTCATTTATTTATTTTCTCGACGATGCGCTTTGTTGGCATGACTGCCGTGCAAATCGACGGGCGGGCTCACCAACAATTATCTCGGGGGGCCTCGTTTCTTATTTACAGCTCGGTTAACGTGACCGTTTCCGTACTCGTTAGCACGTTGAAATCGTCTCGCGGCGAGTACGAGAACGTGCACCCGGAAAGGCAGCAAAGGTAGCGGGCGGGGCCGAGTTGTGAGGGCTGAGTGATCCGACCAGCAACAAAACAAACCCCGACTGCGTGTGTTCGTCGATTTTGTTTCGTTTGCATGGCACACTTGCCTGCATTAATAGACGCGCCTCCTCTAGAGCTATTTCACGTGACTTCCGGTTGGAAACCTTGCCGGACGCCATGTTGATGAATTTTCCTTTGATAGACACGTTCACGCATACGTCGCAGCGCTAAAGCGACATTTGATAAGGCGAGGCTTTGCTAAAAAGATTGAAAAATAAAAATGCCTCAATCGGTACCGCCTCGAGGGCACAGCCGATTTAAAGCCAATATGAAATTAAAATAATGTGGGTGATGGGGTTCACCAAATATAAATTTAAAGAATAAATGCCAATTGGAGAAATAGAAAAAAAAAATTGTGCAAGAGGAAGTAGCGGAACCACCGCCAGGGGAACGGCCTAATCAGCGGGTAGATTTATTTTATCTTTTTTTTTCCCCTTTCTCTTGCTTTTTTTCTTTCCTTCCTTTTTTGAAGTCTTCCCTCGTCCAAGGTTATCCTTAAACGAGAAAAAACAAACAAAAAAAACAATAAACTGGAATAATAGTATTGAAAAAAAGAGTGAGTAATAGTAATGATAGTAAACATTAGTAGTGCTAAAAAAAAAGAAAAAGGTGAATAAATCCGAGTTAGTTGGCGTGTCTTGCTTTGTTCTATTGTTCTTTCTTCTCTTCTTTACTGCTTTTCACTCGTATTCTTCTATTCTCTTCTTTGTTCTTTCTCATCGGTGTTGTGATGCTCTGATGATCGTTCTTTCCTCTCTCACTAGGAACAGCGCTCATGCGGCGCCGGCTTGAACGTAACTTCGCTGTGGTGCAGGGCTATGTTTGCGCTGTATCAGTAATATGCGCCGAGAAAGTGAGAGAGAGGAGGAAACAAGAGTGCAGGGTGACGTCAAAACGCCGACTTCTGGTTGGTAGGATCAGTGGGTAGATGTGAAGCCAGCAGCCTTTGTCCCCCACTGCACTCGTCGAACGCGTTCGAATGCGAAAGTTAAACGCCGGACGCCGGCGCCGCGTTCTTACTCGTTCGACGAGTGCGGTGGAGACAAAGACAGCTGCCTTCACATCTGCCCACTAATCCTTCCAATCAGGACTCGGCGTTCTGACGTCACCGCGTGCTCGCGTCTCCTCCTCTCTCAGTTTCTCACCGCATTGCACGAAGTCAGCGCTGTTTCCAGCACTTATTAATGGCGCTGAGCTAGCGCTGTGGTGCATCTGCAAACGGGCCTTAAGTATTTCTATGCGCGGATGCAGTGTTTTCCCTGCTCGCTCGAGTTAATCAGCGTGGCGATCGACCGCGCCAGCCAGAATAGTCGTGAACATAAAGGAGCGTCAGCTGATAGTCGATTTTTATACATTCCGGCCTTTATTCTGACTTAAGATCGCGAAGTCGACCGGTCGGCGGCCAAGATGGCCCCTTTAGTCGCTCTTTCTAGCTTGAGTTGAAACGTGGTGGCGCCAATGTACAAAGAGCCCTCAAGCACTTCCGTTTCTGAACAATATGGCGGGTTTCGCAGTTTTTTTTAGATCGAATCTACGTGCGAATTTCGGGAAATTAATAAAAGCTAAAACAACAAGCATGACTTTTTTTTTGAGGGGGGGGGGGGGGGTGGTTATATATTATTAAGCGGCCGAGGAAAAACCGACATGTCCTTCACCTGCCAAGAATCGCATGTTTGACCACTCACTATTTTGTTGCTTCTCAAAATGTTTTACTAAGAGTCGTCTCTGAGGCTCTTAAAATAGATTTAGTTATGCTTAAAAGGGTGCTCCAGCAATTTTTTTTTTTTTTTTATCGTCGCTGATTTGCTTTAAGATATGCTCAACACACCGATAGACAGGCGTACGAGTCCTCCAAGCATTGTGTGAAAAGAAAAGAAATTGCGGAAGTTATTGAATTTTCGAGTTTCGTTCTCATCGTGTTTCTCGAACAGAGAGTTACTGGCAATACTGAAGTGTGACGACAGAAATTCTCCTCTACCCAGCCGCGGAGCAGCCGGAACTACAGCAGAGCATCCGCGCAGGGTTTATCGGGAGCGAGACGCGGCGGTGGGCGGAAGCAGCGCATCGGAAACCAGCGCTGGCCCTGTATGCCAGAGAGAAACAGGAGGTGAAGCGAATATCTTTCATGGACAACAGCAGGGGCAGTGCATTGCTTTGAGAAGCCCGAAGCGGCATGTTGCGGATCCGCTACTCCGCGCGAAGTACACGGACGCGGACGTGAGGTGTGTCATGTGCGCACAAGGAGCAGACGAGACATCGGAGCACGTTATACTTGAATGCACAGGCCTGAAGCCCCCAATGTTACGCGTGAACCAGACATGGCGGTGGCGCTGGGCTTCCGGGGCGTTGATGAACAATCCGCCGCCGATAGTTGACAACCAGTGAAGGTAACGAAGAGAAGACTGGAGTGCTGGTCGAGGACGGCAAGAGAACACGACTACGACATTGGCTAGTGTAGCTGCTAATCAGGCTAGATCCAGCGCTGTTGAGATCCCCCGATACAAAGGTTTCAGTCCCAAATCCATTCCAATCCAACGGTACAATATGGGCAGTCAACCACGTTCCCAACTGATTACGACACGTTTGACGGTGGAAAAAGAATGCTTGGAAGCGTGTTCGCTGAGAAGCACGAAAAAACACTCGACATACTCTGTTTAAGACGGGTGTAGCCCGAAACAACCCATTCCCGTTTGAACCCGTCCCATTTCGACTCATTCCCGAAAGGCCCTTCTCATTTGAGAAGGGCGTTTCAGCCGATACCCGAAAGACCCTTTGCGTTTGAACCCCTCCATTTTCAAGCTATTTGTATAGGACCCTGGGCATCACAACCTATTCGAGAAAAGTCGAATTGTTCTAACCCTGGTATGCGCACCTTTTCTGCTTAAGACTACATGTTCTGAAATATTATCGCATGCCAATGTATTCTAAAAATATGCACCACTTTCAGGCAAGCTTCGAAGTAATATATTATTTTTACTTCAACTACTTAAAGTGTTTTTGCTTTTTTTTTTATTTCGAGATGATCCGAATAACGTGCAACCGCGAAACAGTCTATGTATACTCCTGGACATCCTTACTTCAAAGACAACCTTGTCGCTTTTTTTTTAAATTTTACTTCGTAATGGTATTAGCAGGCATCAAATTTTAGGGCTTAGGGTACTGGCTCAGATGAGCACTTCCAAAGACAGTAATAGTTTTTAGCCTTTTAATTCTATGAGATGGTCAGCAGCACCACAGATCGCTTGTTCGCGCTACGTACAATAATGAAGTCTTGCGTACACAAGCACATTGAGTAAGCTAAAATTAGCGTCGCCATCACTACGCTATTTTTAGGGCACCCAAAGTGCTTGCGTACGTTATTCTAAAAATTCATAGTAGTTATCTTGATATTTTGGAGAGCGATAGATCAGACAGGGCGACAGGCATATGATTGCGACTTTATTTTCTCTTACAATTTCAAACACTGAATACTCGCGCGCAAAGGAAAACACCATAGACAAGAAAATGTCTTCGCCTTGTTGAGAGAGTCGAACAGAGAAATCGTGCCATCAGAAAGGCGACACTCCAGATCTGATAGTTTGCGGTCCTTGCTGAGCCACTTGTGCCCCCTGGCCCGCACGGCACCACTATTTGCAAGCTGCTGCAAAGATACCCTTGTCAAAGCCTCATCCCGTTTGATCAAATCGATGAAGCTGTAAATGTTTGGGTGAGCTCTCCCTGACAACGCGTTTACCTTACGGTGCCTTGTTTCCAAGGTTGTTTCGGGAGAGGGAGAAGTAAGGTCAAGAAGGAGGACAGACATTGGACGCTTGAACCTAATCAACTGTTAACGAACAAAGCAAACGAACGGACCCAACTGATAACAAGCGATGGCCGAAGCGGGAAGGTTGTTTCGGGATAGGGCGAAATGCGAAAGGATGAAACGAGAAGGTCAAAAGGGGAAGGTACAAACTGAAAGGTTGAATTGGGAATGGGGTCGAAACGGGAACCACCCGTTTAAGACTACCTGCGCGACTTCTGTGTCATTTCTGACGCCACGCCACTGGACAGCGCGGAAATTTGAATGTTCGTATTGGCATCATTTTCTTTTACGGTTTTCTTAATAGCTATTTTGAATTTCGAGACAATCGATAGCATTCCGCGAAGTCTAAAATCCAGGTATTCAGAAAATGCAATTTGTTTGGGGTGGGTGTTATGTCCTGGCGCCGCCGGCATGTGGACTGAGCAGCCGATGCCACGAGCTGCGTGACAATCGCGTGCCAGCGGAGCTCGGGCACTTGTTGCTAGACCGCGATGGACGCATTGTCCACACTGTAAAGCTAGCAGTAAAGCTTGCATTTTATCAATCGGCGACGAGTGACAGAAACAAACCTTTGAGAAGATGGCGACTCTGGCACCCTGGAAGCTTTCTCGGGAAAAGGGTCTTGGGCGGAGCAGCTCATCTACTACTTCAGGGCCAACGGCATCAGGGATAGCACCATTGCAAGAAACGAGCCGTTCTGCTAACTCTGTGTGGTCCCTCCGCATTTGAAACAGTCAAGGCATTGGTGGCTCCCAAATCTTCAGGTGAGTTGACCTTCGAAGAAATCGTGAATTTGCTCCAAGCACATTTTGGTCCCCGGCCGGCAGAACTGTTCAGCCGTTGCAACTTCCAACGGCTAAGATCAACAGCCCGTAGAGTCAGTGCCCGCGTACGTCGCTGAAACTTGCCGCAGACTGCAATTTTGGGAACGTTCAAGCGACTCCGACGACTAGCACAGATAGCCCTCCCGTCTCATCGCCAGCTGTTGGGGGAGCCGACGGCAAGGTCAGCACGCTCACAACAGCGGTTCCCAGCAACGCGGCGATGTTACCAATGGACATAATGTTGCGCGATCGTTTTGTTTGCGGGCTTCGAATTGAAAATTTCCAGCAGCGGCTATTTGCGGAGCGGTACCTTACGTTTCTCAAGGCGGTCGACATTGCTGTACGAGCCTAGAGCGCCAAGCACCACCAGCGGCAAATAAAGTCAGGTTTTCAAGAAATAAACAAAGCGGAAAACACGCGTCCGGCACATCGTCGCCAGGAAAAGACACCGCCGTCCAGGGTGTTCCAAAAGGGACAGGCAGTCTATGTCCTAAACTTCAAAAGAACCCCGAGTGGATCCGAGGAAAGTTGACAAAAAGACAATTGGAAGTCGCTCCTGGCTGGGGAAGACAGCAATCTGAATCAACCCGCCGTCAGGTGGATGAAATCAGGCGTAGATTTACGACATCGACTCCATCGGCTGCGTGGTCCGTTCCTGCCCCTGTTTCGGACTCTCAACAGGATTACACTACCGAGAGATCGTCCTTCCGAGATAATTCCGAGACGACACAGAGACGTACGACAGACGCCGGAAGCGGAAGAAGGGAGCAACCTCCAAGTAATAGGCACCCTCAAGAACGCTACGGGAGCTACATCTGAGAGGGAAGAGGTGTTATGTACCGGTGCCGCCGGAAGGTGGACTAAGCCGCCGATGCCGCGAGGCGCGTGATTATCGCGTACCTACGAAGCTCGCGCAGTTGTTCCTGGACCGAGTACCGCGATGGACGCAGCGTCCACACTGTAAAGCGGAATTTATGAGTAGGTCAAAAAACGCCCGTAGTACCCCTTTAATAAATTTAAAGATTAATATTTTATACTAAAATAGAATGCCGAATTGTGCCCTTTTTATGATTTTTGGCAAAGTTCAGCAGGATCTTACATGCCATAAAGATATTTTAATGAACTTGATATCACCAGATAGCTTAAACGTGGCTATTTGTACTTCACATGTGTTCAACTCTAAATGTATAAAATAAAATCCGTTATGTACATTTGAATGTTTCGAAAATCTAGAAAATTTAAAACCGAATTTTTCTTAAATGTTTTTTTTTTTTGCCTTATGGTTTATTATTAGCATGGTATAATTGTGATTTAAGATAAAATATATATAGAAAATAAAGTGTTTTGTTTGTGTGACCGCAATGAAAACTTGAATGTTGTCATTTGTGCGTTTTGACAGCGTCCTGGCTTTAGTTCTTTTCTTGCCAATATTGTGGCATGAATGTGGATATTTACCTAATATTAATACTTATTGTATTAGCTTAAAATAATTTTAATTGTGCCTAATGTGGAGTAAAAGTTATTTTACTTCGCAGCAAAGCTTGCCGTTTTACAGGCGGCACATTTAAAAAGATCGAAGCTTTATTTCCAGTCATATAAGCAAAATACAATATATTATATTTTTATTTTATGATATCTCACTGCCGCACCTTGCGACTAATAAAAAGTGAAGCAAATAAAAAATAGAAAATCGATTTGAAATTTGCTTGCTTTTCGAAACGTTCACTTATCAAATGCATATAACAGGTTTTAATTTTTGTGTGTAATATTTATTTTTATGCTTTGTTTGTGCCATTTGGTGATAGTAAGGCCATTAAAATATACTACATAGGTCACACGTAAGAACCTGCCAAACTTTCTAAAAATCATAAAAAAAGCTATTTTTTTTTAATTTTAGAATACAATCTGTTTTAAACATTTTATTAAGCATAATGAAATCTGTTTTGAGTGTGTCACAGACGAGTCCCAGTGCATTAGTCTGAGAAGTGACAATATAACGAGCGCTCATACATGCCGTACCCCGACACGTGGGAAGAACCTTGTTTTCGCCTTGGCCGCTTCGGTGGTCAATACCTCAAAAAGAAAACTCCGCTAAGCTCGCAGTTAGCCCTGTATTTAATTTCAAAAATAAAAAACATATAGTTTTTTTTTTCAAAACTAAAAATTTGTTTTCAAAACCGTGCCAGTATTGAGATGAAAACACCCATATATCCTTTATTGTATAGGGGCACTATTTTAGGAGGCGGCGCTCGCGCAATTTTAATAATAGTTCGAAGCGCCTGCAAGTAGGTTTTGACACACGCAAACTTTGTTGAAGGGAGTCCATTAAACAGTCCACGACACATTTCTGCGTTCGCTCTGGGGGCTCATTTTCGAGATGACTCCATCGTCATTCGAGACGGAGTTTTTAATGTATCCCCCTATACGAGCCCGCGTTAAGTAATTGCTGCGAGTGGACGGCCTCTCTGAAATGAGATATACGAAATCTCGTGCCTCGATTCAGCGTGAGGATTCCGAAAGTTTTCTGTAATACAAAACTTTCGAGCGGCGACTGCGGCACCACTTAATTGATTGTAAACCTACGTCGCCCGCCGAGAGTGGTGGCTTCGCCTCAGCAAGCGCGTGTTAACGTTAATCGATGCAGGCAGACGAGTTAGTGAAGTTTCGCCGTCAACGCTTTGTATCCCCCGTGATATTTTACAAAAGGACGCAACCTTGTGCACTATCACGGTGTGACGTTACTCAAACGGGAGAGTAGTTCATTTGAGTACCGGCCCAATATCTAAAAAAAAAAGACAGTGAAATATGTCTTCGTGTGTTCTGACTTCAAAGTAAATTTAATACAAATCTTTGCGGTGCAAAATGACTATTCAACGAATTCAGCTGTTCATTTTAGTTCCTTTTCCCGCCTGGCATTATAACACCAGGCCTGGAGAAACGGTACTTTTTTGTGTCGAAACAAAAATCTGTTCAGACTAATCGTCTTTGTGGTTATGGTCCGAAACTCTTTAGCAGGAGTACAATTCCAGACAAATCTATAGCCGACTATGCAGTGTTTTTTTTTTTATTTTTTACAAAAATACACCGCACGCTATTGTCTTGTGTGCACGGTAGCCAATCACGCAAAGAGCCTGGCTGTTCTTTCTGTTGTTCTGAAGTTGGCACATACGCGAGGGGAATTGTGTACCGGTTTTCTTCCTCGCTGTGTTCTATACTCTCTCCTACCACCTCCTTCTCTTGAACTGTGCTTCTGAGTATCTTTAGAGCTCAAAAGAACACTCATATTTTCCTACTTCCGTTCGTGCACACGCGTTGTTTCAAGCTTACGAGCACATCGTCGTTAACTGCTTTTCGTGGAACACGGAAAGCATACACAGAGTGTCCGTAGGTGGAGGACCTACGGACACTGCATCGTACTTGGTTCTTGGTCTACTCCCTCTCTACTTCCCGTTCTACTTAAAAAAAAAAAAAAGGTCTTCGCGACAATCCACGTGTTTCTTCCCTTTTACGAAACATGCTCGAAAGCTGCCTTCTTCCAAGAATAGACACTTTTCAAAAGCCCCATCGAGAAACATTGGCGTTCGCCATTTCTTGGGCACGGAGCGTGTGATGATTGGATCCGAGTCGTCGCCGAACGCTGACGCGACCGTCGTGTCCAATACCTGCTCCGAGTGCGTGGTGAAACAATGGCGGACTCGGGTAATTCTCAAAACAACTACAAGATAATGCCCTTTTTTTTTGGGGGTGGGGGGGGGAGGGGGGGATTTGTTAAAACCGAGGGATTTACTGCAAATTCTTAACGTAAATAACCTACGGTAGTACCGCACAGACTTCGACCTTGCACCGCGGCATCTCCACGTTGCACGTTTCCTTTCTTTGACGCCAGTTTTTTTTTTTTTTTTTTACCTGTTGCACGCGAGGATAGACAAAGATAGAAAGGCGCGAATTTGTCCAGTTTAGAAGGACGTCATCTACCAACGGGAAAATTTCCCTTCGTATCGAGCCTCCTCCTCTAGCGCTCAATGTGAATAGACGTTTCCGTAAAATCACAGAAGGCCTCGCGGCAACTTCACTGTGCAAATAAGCCTACACCTGGTGCGGGCTTATTTGCACACAGCTTGTTGGCCTATGCGTACTCTGTTTTCTTAACGTTCTGTCATCTTTACGTTGTGAAACCACAAAGTGTCGAACGAAGGTCAACTTTTTTTTTTCTTCTAATCAACGGTACTGTTTCGCGTACCATGCCTTGGATCATCATAATACGAGAAGGCGATGAGGGCGCCACAAATTGTTGGGATGGTCTCTCTATTCGATGAAATGTACGGTATTGTTTATTCGGTATTATTTTTCTCGCTAAAGCAATTAGACGCAGGGAGCGTCCGACATCCGTCTCGCATCAGTTAGAACCTTCTCGTCTTTCCCTGGAGTCCCGTTCGGCGCTCAATAACGACGTGCAGTTTGGGCGTCTGGACCATCCGCAGACGTCGTGACGACCCCGCGTTATTGGGCGATCGAATGCTCCCTAGTTCGAAAGCGGCTTCGTGTTTTTTTTTTTCTTTTTTTTTTTTGTGTGGAGGGGTAAAGAGTTCCAGGGAGGTCTATGAACCGCCTCTTTTCGCGCCGCCGCCGTTCATCTCGGTCCTAAACGACGCGGGCGCTCTTTTGGAAGCTCCTTGGGTACATATGCGCCCTTTTGCACGCGGGTGGTAACCTAATTGAATTATGTCTTCCGAAGTGCTTGCAACTCCATGGGGTCGTGTGTTCTGTCACATTAACCCGAATGAAGAGGGGGGCGCCTATACTCGCTCATGAACGTTGTAAATAATAATAATAATAATAGGAAGAAGAAGAAGAATGCAGGCGTTGGGAAGTGGGTTTTTATACAGATAGCAACTGACGGAGAAGAGGACATGAGCTCTGATTGGAATAATTAGGGGGTAGACGCAAAGGCTAGCTACCTTCGTCTCTACTCACTTTTGGAACATGTGTGAACAAATAATAGAAACCATCCGAGGATTTTTTTTTTTTTTTACCATCCGAGGGTTGGGGCTTATTCCTTGTAACACGGGGCTAAAGTATCAGACTGCTTTTAATTGGTTCCAGATCACGTGGCCGCTTGTTCTAGCTGCGATTTAAGAGGTGTAGACGCTGTTCCTTGTTCTCGGATTTTTTTCTGCGACTGCCATTGCGTAAGGAAAAAACAACAACAACGCGGGGTTCATAAATTATTAATGCGAAGGAAAAATGTTAAGCGGTATATACTGAAAGCACAAAAATTGTCGCATCGCCCATTTAAGCGACGAACGGCGCCCTTAACCCGCATGTGGTCTGCGTTACGGAACACCACGTTTAAAACGGTTTGCGTTAGAATGATCCACTGCTTGCTTAAAGGCGCACTGAAGTCATTTTTGCAAAAAGGTCGTTTTTTATCTTATATTGTTTAAAATGTGTTAGTTCTCACATTTACCAAGTCCTATATTACAAAACCACCTATTCATCTCAGGGCAATAGAAAAACATGTGGACTCTTTTTTCTCGTGGACTACACTGTGTGGGCCAATGAAAGCCCTACAATACGCGCAGATTCTGAATGATTTTATTATAACTCGTTTGGAAGAGAGTCTGATAGATACACGTTCGGATAACAGTCCTCTTTTTCACCGGGTTCGAAGCCATCGCTGGCAACTTGCGGTCAAGCGCCCTTCGTCGACCACTTCACTCGTAAGAAACTTCTTCCCAAAAAGGGCATGTCGCGATCTTTGAACAAGCATTTAACGAGGAAATAAGCTACGCACGATTGTAATTTCGGGTTTGTTGGGATGCTTAGAGCATCTAGATTGAGTTGTCACCACAAAAGGAAGATCTCAGAATCGAATTCAATGCCCCTTTAAGGTTTTACCGTAGAAAAATAAAATCTTCTTGACAGGTGTGTATACACCATTCTATAGTTTACAAATTCATAGCCCGGCGTTTCGATCTTCACAGCCCATTGCGCGCGTGTTCATTCCTTTGGGAATGGAGAAAAGCACGCATTATGCGCTCGAACGTAGAAACGGGCACCGACCAGAAGCTCGTTTTTCAAACGGCTTTAAGGGAGACAGAATACAGTCACGATTATTTTCATAATCTCCGTATTGTATGAAAATTATAAAGATAAAGAAACTATGTTTTTCAACAAACTTTGTAACCGTTTTTTTTTTTTTGGGGGGGGGGATGTGTTTTAATTAAAGAATATCGAGAGAAACAAAATGTTTGCATCGTTCGGTACTTTATCAACTGCCGATGTCCATCCTATATTTTTGAACAACCTCGATCACTCCTGGATGTTCGGCCTATTTCGTGTCTAACAAATATAAAACGTCACCCATTTATATTCAGTTATGTTATTGCTGCGCCATTATCGCCAAACTGCCTCAAGGTGCTCACCCTGCTGCACCCTGCTACATTTTGTCCAAAGCTAAGAAACTTGCGCCAACACTGCTCCAAAAGATAATCTTGCTTTCTCAGTACTGAAAAAAAAAAGAAAAAAAAAAGGCTCTGGCTCCGCCACACTGCCGAATCGTTACTGTAGGCTTGTACAAATTTTCGGGACTTTCGATTTTCGGTTTAAATAACGCCATATTCTATTTAATTTTTTTTTTGTGTGTGTTTAGTATTGACAGTGCACGGGAGTTCCGCCATATTTCTCTTCGTCCTTGTTGGTTTCCTTTCGGACAGGTTAGTTAGCTTCGTTGAGTGTCCTTCTCCCCGTGCAATAGTGCACTGCGGAGAAGGGACACCAATAGTCATTGCGAGTTTGGATATCTCGCTTCGCCGCAGCGCGGCCATGTGCTAAATGAAAGCACACTCCGGAGAGCCGTATATCCTACACGCGCAGACGTCTTTTGCTGGGGGGAAACAAAACAAAAAAAAAGGAAGACATTTGAGGAATATTGATGTGACAACTTGCCTCGCAGATAAAAATTCAGAATAATACAACGGCCAGTTTATAAAATTCGAAATATCCTGACGAGTTGCGTGCATCATTATGTTGCGGCTTTTTTTATGTTCTATTAAAAAAAGACTCTGGCATAGCGATGGGGTTTTAAAATAACCTTAGTTAAGCCTACCTGGGTGTCACGCACCATGGCTTTAATTTGTTTTGTCAAATGCCGCATTTAGCTGCTATCTTTACATATGGTGTCAACTGTTTGAAGGTGCATTCAATAAAAATGGGTAGTAAGCGAGCTTTAAGAGGGGACGAATGGCAAGTACGTAGTAGGTATATTTATCGCCCACTTGCTAATTTCGCATTATTACTAAAATACAAGAGAAGTGACATTGATGTTCATTATGAAATTAAAGACTTTCTTTTTTAACTCAATTGAGGATTGTAGTTTTAGGCAACCTTCAGAACTTGAGCAAAATGTTCAGTTTTTTACTCCTACAAGTGTATTCTAACATTATTTCGGTGTAATATAATTTCGTCCGCCTTTTGATCCATGCCAACACTTACCACTCACAGATGTTTGTGCTCTGTCCTTCATCAATTAACGTGTTTCAAAAGCAGCTGCTGCAGTGGAGCTTGTTCAGCGAAACTCTTAACTCTCGTCATAACATTCTTGTTGCCTTGTCTTGCGTTTTCAAGCGCACAAAACAGCTCGTAGTTGCTTATTGGAGAAAATCAAACTTTCCTCTGGAATTATGCTCAGCAAAGTAGACATTGTCCTTTAGCTGGACAGGCCGCCACGTGAATCTTGACGTATATTTGCAGTGAAATGAATGATTACGAACTACATGCTCGTGGTCCAAAAGTTACGTTCGCTACTTCAAAATGGACTTCTGGCTGTTTCAATGGGTGCTCCAGAACGACTCTGTCCACTCACATCACTGATATTGCAAATACTAACTGGAATTTGTCACCGGAACATAAATGAAAGAACCCGATCAAACATTTTTCTGAAGTTCAAGTGTCCTTTAGATGCCTATTATCAATGTTCGACCCGTCTCTACGTGTTGTTTTACTTACGTCATTCATGTTTCTTTTACGTCTTGTCCGATTTTATTTGTTTTCATCATGGAGTAAACTACACTAAACCGAATTAAACTAAACACTGTTCACTAACAGTTACAGCTCACGCTTTCCCTTGACGCGTTGTTTAAACGGGCGCTGAAACCTTACGACTTTATGCAGTACGTCCAATATATAGTGCATTGCATCCTCCGGCGCCTACGCAATAATTTGGCGTCGGCGCTCTTTCGAAGAGGAAGCGCGCGTGCTACTAGGCACCCCACCGAGTTACGAACATGATGGCCCTCTTGGAAACGACGCGCATCTCCTCTATCCCATCCTCCTGCTTC
The DNA here is from genome assembly GCA_013358835.2 of Ixodes persulcatus. Taxonomy (NCBI): domain Eukaryota; kingdom Metazoa; phylum Arthropoda; class Arachnida; order Ixodida; family Ixodidae; genus Ixodes; species Ixodes persulcatus. The sequence goes on along the minus strand of JABSTQ010011188.1, from coordinate 1,260,422 downwards.
TTGGCTCAAATAATAAATACCGAGCGTCGAAATGCGATCTCGAGTCCGACTTTTTTTCTCCGCGGCAACGAGACGTACCCCTTTCGCGCAATTTATTATGTACTGTGGGTCGCGTCTGCCCTTCCCTCCCTTTCTCGTCACCTCTCTCCTTCGCTTTCTTTCCCAGAAATTCCTTCATCTTTCTCCGTTGCCTCATCATCTCGGTGCACTGAAATTGCTCCACCGATCCAGGAGAGTGATACGAGGAAGGGGTAGAAGAGTGGAAGAGAGAGAGAGAGCATGGTGGCCGTGTGTGCTAAGGCACTTCGAATCAACGATGCGTGGAGTGAAAGCTATCACCGCAGACCGGACCATAATAAGCTCGATCCCCTCTCGGGTCGGTCTCGATATTACCGGTCATTGTGCTTGCGGACGCGTAATCACTACTGTGTGATGGCGCACTTTGGAGACCCGAGATGACAAGTCGTGTGGCTCGGGTAAAATAGACGAAACGCGAGTTGCCTATCCTCCCGCTGTCTAAACGTCATTACAATCAGCTTGGCTATGGGTGGAGTGTATGGATCGAATACGCTGTGAACAAACGACGATTTTCACCCGGGCATCGAGATGGGTGTCAACACCCATCTCAATGCGGTCGTGCCACAGGAAGAGATTCGTAGGTTGTTCGCCGCATATTCGTTTCATGCCATGGGGTTCAGCCGGCGAAATCGTACGGTGAATTTGGAACGATTCCAAAGCGCTGCGCGTGGTGGTGGTGCTTCCGCCGCTTCACATTAGGATTTGACTAAAATCCCGAGCTCATAGCTTTAACTCTTGCTCCTACTTCGCGAGACCTCCTGCAGTCGATGTTCGTTTTCTCAGCCCGAAGCTCGCGTTTGTAGTCTTTGTTGCGCTACATCTAGCGATGAACCAGAATAGAGTTTTCGTCCGAAAGCAAGGACGAGGTTGGCTGACAATTTTATCCTAGCTGTACGGGCTATCGACTGACCGATCTCACTAACCGTTCTATGCATGCGTGACTCCACCATGACTGCAGTCCACAGGAGGCAATAAGCGAGACAGCTCGTGCTGTATTTTTATTTGTATTGGTTTATGTTGAGTCTTCAATAATGTCCGAAGCCTACCCATTGGCGCGCTTATTGGTGACAACGCAGAGTACATATGTTAGAGGCGCCGGGCTGCGCGAGCCGGCCGGCGCAGCACGCGGGGGGAACGCAGGAGGATCGCGCCAGTCAGAGCTAGCGCGGGATACTTCTTCGTCAGAGCAAGTTCCCCGACGGTCATTTCGTCCGCTTGCCCTGTCTTTGCCTCGAGTGCCAACAGAGGACCGCAATAAACGTCCTGATAATATAAATACAAATAAGAAAGGTTTCATAATTTCACACACACTTCTTTTAAACAGAAAAACAAAACAAGAAGAGATAATAATTGAAAAGTTACGAAGTATAAACGCTATTTCTATACACGAAGCAAGCACTCTTTAAATTGAGGTAAGTTGGTGTTGAAAATGTCGATGTCATTTGATTCCAGATGATTGAAATAGTTTTTCAGTCAGCGTGGGGATGACGTGAAATCAGTGTGATTGACATGGAATGTCCGATTATAACGAACATTTCTGCCGGGTATATGATAGTTAATAGATGAGACCAGAGAGCTAATATTGTTATAGGAATGTACGCATTTAAGCAAGAATACAAGGTCGAGCGAACATCGTCTTGATGCATGGTTAGTGATTTGCGATTGTTTAAGTACTTTGACGTAGGCTTATGAATCACGTGAAGGAGATCTACGATGATAAATCCTGGCAAATATTTTCTGTGCACTGTCCACATTTTTGGAAGCTATAGCACTGAGGCTATTCCAAATCACAAAGCAGAAGTCGTCTTTTAGAAGTAACAATGCTTCGATAAAGCACAAAGAAAAGGAAAACACTCCACAGACACTTACCATATCTTAAAATTGCACCGAGAAGACGAAAACATGACCTCACAACGTATGACGCGTGCGAGTTAAAGTTAAGTTTTGAGTCAAGTATCACTCCAAGACCTTTCACAATCGTGACGCGAGTAATCTACGAAACTTCTAAGTAATACATAAAATGGTTTGGATTAGTCTTACGCGTGAAAGATATTACATTTGTTTTTTTTTACACTGTTAGCATCAAGCCCATTGTCTTTACACCATTGACAGATGGCATCTAATCCTTCCTGCAGTAGCAGCACAACCATTTAATGTCAAACTAGTTTTATAGATATTGAGGTCATCTACCAACTGCAAGAGACTCGAATAACGAATAACGTCTTGGATATTTTTGACAAATACATTAAAAAGAAGGGGTCCAAATCGGGACCCTGGGGTACACCAAATGATACAGGAACCACCCGGCCACCTGACCACCCGGCTGTGATGAGTCCCGGAGAATAGAAGGGGACCACCTGACCACCCGGCTGAGACGAGTCCTGGAGAATAGGAGCTCGGGCCTCAGCATTTTCTGCCTCCTTCCTAGTGTTACTCGCGTGGCCAGGGGACCAGATCAGATGCATCCCCTTTATTTTAGCCTTACTAAGTATTCTACCCGCAACGGCGCACACTACCCCCCTGGCGAAATTTCAACAGGCTTTTTGTGAGGCAGAGATGACTGTTGCCTTGGGGTTGCAAACGACCTCCAACGCGATCACCACTTCCTCAGCCTGCCCAGGCGAGTCTACTCTGACCGGAGCTAACCTTAGAACCCGACTCTGGGCGTCCCCCACCGCGATGGCGGCGACTCCGTCCACTGGGCCAGGACCATCAACATAGAGCGTTCCGTCTCTGTGATCCCATGTCCAAGACAGGGCCTCAGTTCTGGCCTTCTGCCGTCATCTCTCCCCGGATGCATGTTTCTCGGGATATGGCTGACAAATATTCTTCTCCTTATTTCTGCCAAAAGCTCATGGTCGGGCTCAGAACCCGTATACGTTCCTCCCGGAACCGCCATCTCGAGTTTATCCACGACGAACGGGACCTGTCCCGTTCGTCGTGGACGCCAACCTCTTCAGCTGAGCCACGAGGTGTACTTCATGAAGCTCATCTATCGTGTTGTGTACCTCTAGCTTTAGTAATTTTTCGGTCACTGTCCTCTCAGGAAGGCCCAGCGCACTTTTGTACGCTCTTCTAATCAGGCAATCGATTTTCTGTCGTTCCGCTTTACTCAAAACCATGGTACGGTGTGGCATGATTGATCATAGAGATAATAAGGGCCTGAACGAGTTGTATGGCTTGTTTCTCCTTGATACCCCTTCTAGGATTCCTGATACTCCTAAGCATGCCACAGACCTGGGTAGTCATGGTGTCAGTTTTATCGATGGTTGACTTGTTGCCCCTGGCTTGTCAAATGAGTTAGCCGAGGATACGGATCTCCGTGGGATTAGAGACCCGTTTCCCGCCCACCGAAACCTCGATATGTTCCGGCTTACTCTCATAAGGGTTCCTACAGACAAGCAGTTCAGACTTCTCCGGTGCACACCGTAGTCCGCACGTCTCAGCATAGTCTTCTACAACTTTGGCAGCCGCCTGTAGTCTTTCTTCCAAATTCCGCGTCGCTCCCCTCCCGGCACCATAAGGTGATATCGTTGGCGTAGATGGCGTGCTCCACACCGAGAACCGCCCCCAGCGCCTCCGCCAAACCCCGCAGCGCCAGATTGAAAAGAAGCGGGGATAGAACAGCCCGTTGAGGCGTCCCCCTGGAGCTCAGCAGCTCGAAGCTATCGGAATTCATGTTTCCTAAGGTTAGAGTAGCTCTCCTGTCCCATAGGAAACTTCGTACGTAGTCAAACGTTCTTTTCCCGCAGTGTATCTTGTTCAGGCCTCTGAGTACGCTGGCATGCGATACATTATCGAACTTCCTTTAAATCAAAGGCGAGAATACATCGTGTTTGGCCCCTGGAAGGGTTTTCCTAAAGATCTTTGTAAACATGCCGCTGGACTTCTGAACGCGACAACCAGGCCTGCCTCCGCGGTTCTCTCGCTTGCAGGACGACTCAGTTCCCACGATGCATACCGGCTGCGGCGGCGTAATAAAGCCAGCTCGTGAACTTGGTCTATCGGCCCGCCCGAAGCACCTCACAACAAACGCTGAAAGATTTGAAGAAAGCAAAAAGAAAGAGAGGAAACTTAATTTAAAAAAAAATACTAGAGGGGTTAAAAGAGAAAATCCTAAAGATGCGGGAAAGGAAGAATTTCCAGACGATTGAGGACGGCCGCCCGCCGAAGAAGCAACTTTGGCACTCTATCTCGTGCCTGGAAGCGATGTATCCATAGGGAAAGATCAACGATCGCGTGTTAAGACAAGTAAATGCTAGCTGTAGCTTGAAGGAGCATCAAGATACAAAGAAAACAGTACGTCGAAAGCCCAGTCATGCAGCTCTGGCAACAAATTTTGCCATAAGTGAGCGAACGCAGTTAATCACTCTTCAACTCAAAGGATGGGCACCGTTTCGAGCAGAACGAGCGCCCGTTTTGTGAAACTATCTTGTTTTCCCGCGAGCTAGCGCAAACCAACTATTTTCATGCCCCCTCGTCTCTGCCTTTGTTAGCTCTGCACGCAGATTGTTAGTTGTATTCGCCCCTTTTTTGTTTGGTAAGTAACTTAGTGGCGTCATCTATTGGGTAGCCCCGGCACACTTCTGGTTCACGTATATTTTCTAATTTTTTACTCATCATTCTTTTATCATAAGATTGAATTAAGTCGGAGAGTGCTTTAAGCGGCCATTTCCAGAAGATAGGGTGTATATTTGATCTCGCAAATACTTTGAAACCCGCCGTCTAGTTGAGTGCCAGAAGTGGTTGGGGGCTATTTGCACACTGTCGCCACCACGTTTAAACTCACGCGAGAAAGAACGAATAGTGTATCGCGTGTGGTACTCTGCGAGTTTATAACAACCGAAGAGGGTGTTTTGTCCCGCGTGTATTTTTTTTTTTGATGTTGTAGCATTTTTTTTTGCACTTTCAAAAGAGACAATACTGTAAACAGTAGCTTTTGAATCTATCTATCACCAAAATGAATACTGAATTTCTGGTTAGATCTTGTTCTGTTCCTAATGGGTCATCAAAACTACACGAGGAACTCAACATCTGATGTGGTTTGACGTGTATTTCACAAAATTAACTAACTTAAATTAAATTACATGAATGATATTTCATGCATGTAAAACTAAATGCCAAATTTAGCTTGAAAAATGACACATAATAAATGCAATACTATATGCCGCAGTCGACCGCAAGCTGGACCTGTGAAACTACTTATGAACACATCAGAAACTCGAATGAAAATCATACATGAAAAGTAACCGACACTCGGCGGTCAATTCGTTTTTGAAACACTGTGTGGTCTCACTGGTGAACTCTTCATGAAATCAAATGAAAGTCAAACGAATACGATGTACTCAGTTCCAAACTTACCGTCGATTTTTCCATGTTAAAAACAAAGAAAAAGAGTACAGTGTGAAATATAAGTAATTTGTTTGCAGACACGAAGAAATATTTTCGTAAGTGATGGAGAGCTCGTACCCGAGGTGGATGGCCACTCTAAATCGTGCGTATGAAATAGGGGTCATGTCCTGCCGCGGTCAGTTGAGACACTAGCACAGATGAAGCAGTAGTCGCTCACGTAAAATTCCTGGACACGTGTGTGAGGATGCATATAGACGCTTTACACACGCGCCAGATTGAGCCGCCATAGCCGCCCTTCACTTGCCTTACCGAGATGCCGAGCCACTGAAGCGGGCGTTGACGAGTCTCCACAACGGCCTATGCTGGGGGGAAGGACACAGTAACACTTAAAATGGCAATGACCTGTCCTGCTGTGGAAATGATGAAGTCAAGCGAACGGAATAAGAGGGAACAAAAACTGAAGGTCAGTTATGGCGGCGCCCATGCACAGCTGCTGTAAAGCGTCTATAAGCAGCTTCGGAGACAGACGACGGATGGATGTGTATATGAATGTGGCCTTCGAATCGGGTGGCTGCTTACGCCCCCTAGGCTCAGTGTCTAACTTCAACCGTTAATATGCGTCTCAAACGTATGTAAGGTTAAGACAGAGGTTCCTCTCAGCAGCACCTGTGAGTACAAAAGGGCCTCGTCCCACTAAGGAAACAGGGAAGAAACAGTTGTCGCCAAAAATGTCAAGTACGTCCTGTTAGTAAGCTGTTTGCTATGTTTGATCGTCTCTAATTGGTCGCAGAAGAACGTGTTGGTCAACAGGTGGTACTTCGCAAGATGGTTCGTGCCACTAATATGATGATTTTGTTTTGTTGCCTCACATTAATGTCTGTGTTTGTCCGGATAGAGAATAGCGCGAGAAACGCTAGCTCCCAACCATACACCTAGGCTGGGTCTCAAACCTTACTGGAGTATATCCGAGTTACTCCCGCGGGTCATATAAGGCGATAACACGCCAAGGCTCAAAACCTTTACTAGCTGGAGTGAGATCGAGTAAATGTTGGAGCAGGACCCTTCTCTCGGATAGTGTCATTTTGCTCTAGAGTGTATACCCTCAAAACGTTACACATTTTTCCAGCGTTACCCTACCTTTGACTCGGTCAGTCACAATCGTAGTAATGATTTAATTGGGAAAGCATCGCGTTACGGCGTGCCAGGGACCGGGCACCTGTTGCCTGATCCCTGGTGCTTTTCAGCGACGCAGTGATTGACTGTGATAATGATACATCGACCTACGTCGGAACGCGACGTCCAGCCTATAGCTCGGCATTGCCTAATGTCAACGAAGTTTACCAACATGGGCACCGTCCCAGTTGGCCCGGTGGCACCGCGCAATAAATACTCATCTCCGTGCGGCAGAAAAACGAGAATCCGACACAATGCCCCGCGCGTCCTCTGTCCGCGGCCTCTTCCTTATCGAGTCCGCCCAGATTCGTTCGTGACGAATCCGCGGCGGGTCATCCGCCTACCATTACTTATTCCTAACGTGCCCTCTTTCCCTCCGATGGCCTCACAGGCACGTGCTCTGGGACGTGCACTCGCTTTCTTTCAGGCATCGCTGTTGTCGACCGAATACGGCCCGGCGTCGTCCCACTCATGTCTTTCTCCTTCCTTTTCTTTTTCCGACCGATTGCAGATGCGGACGAGGGTCGTCCCGCGCTGCCCGAGAGTCTGGAGACCATCCCCAAGGCGGATTACCTCCCGACGCAGCGACATCGTTGGAATACCAATGAGGTAAGAAGAGAGTCCTCCCGGGCGCTCTTGCGCCTTTCCCCCGGTCTCGTGTGTCGCGTCCCGGCATCGAAAGTCCGTGGGGCTGACGTCCTCGGGGGCATCCGCACCCGAAGCGAACCTGTCATTTGCTCTATATCTCTGTTTCAACTCACGGTGGACCGCCGACGACGCCATCCCAGCCAATTCAGCACAGCGAAGGCATCACGTGACGGTGTGCCCCGCGCGCCGATGCGCCGTTCCCAAAGGTCATGTGACACTCACGAGACATTGGATTGGATTAGATGGCCCCTAGCGTCCTCCGCTTTCCGTCGCCGTGAAACAGTCTGTCCGCCGCTCTTGGATCCGCGGAGAGAGAGGACGCGATGGGGCTGCAGCTTGCGTGCGTTTTATCGTCGCTCGTTCGAGGACATTCTGGCGGGACTCGCGCTGGACTATTTTATTGGGGACTTCATCCTAATTTCTGTCCGGAATTCTTTCGCCACTCGGTGTGTTGGCCGCGAGGTGCCCTGCATCTTTTAAAGGGGCCCCGCAGCGGTATTTGAGCTTGTGCCCACTTTTTGTGTTTTCTGCTTCTGTGGTGCTTCGGACAAGCAAGGAGAGAGTTGCGAAATATTAGTGCATCATAATTTAATCGAACAACGCCCAGGCACCTCGGCCCATGGGGGACAGCAAGCGGTGTTGAAAGCGCGCACCGAGAGACGTCGCACGGAAGAATCTTGTGTAGGTCAGAGCCGTCAAAATGCATTTTTAGAAGCCGAATAAATATTGTAATTCGGTCAACCGTCCCTAGTGCTTTATGAAAGTAGTTTTTATTGAGTAAAGGTGTTAAAATAAACGTATAAAGTTTCATAAATATGTAAAACAGCTCACAGGATATGACTGTTTCGTTATTGCGGCGGCTAGAAAACGACAGCGGAAGACAGTAAGCGACGGACTGTGCTTGACGATGAAAGGAGTTTCCTTTCTTGTGAGGCTTCGATAGGCTTACGCATTCAAATACAACAAAGACGCCCTAGTTTGCAGTCCTTTTTTAAAAATTCGGAGCTAAAACTTCGATCGTCGACCGCGGAGGAGATCTGAAACAAGCAAGCTTAGCAACGAGCCGACGATGGGTAAGCGGTTTCCGCAAGGACATTTAAATACCCCGGGACCCGGCATGACGTCAATTCCCAGCGACACCGGAAAAAGAACTCAATGCCGTACTGCCTTGCGCACCGACGCGCTCTCATCCAAACTCCCGTTGCCTGCTCGCCGCTCGGTCGGCTACGTTAGGCTTGGGCCACGTCTGCTTTGTGCCTGCGGTCTGCTTCGTCCGTTCGCTGTCGCGGCTGGCTTTCGGTACGATCGGCGCACCAAAAAGAGGAGGTTCGATGCGAACGCGCATTTTGACCACCACAGATGGAAACGAACACCTGCTGGAAGCTGGGCTTTTACGGTATTTCTCAACCAAGTGTCATTCTTAGTGTTCGGGCGTACGACGCCTGATACGCTCGCATTCCAAAGCCGCGCGCGCTATGACGACTCGCTCTAAAGGACGCGCCCAGCGCGGTGTCGAGAGCGTCCGCCACACGCCGGCATCCTACATGACAGGCAAGTGTTAGCTTCAAATCTCCCCTGTTCGACACCGAACCAGTGGACGCCGCCATGTAAAAAATGGGGCAAGCAATCGCGATGCCACGGCAATGCCATGGCAACGCGGTTGTTTGCTCGCTATTTACATGACGGCGTCCATTAAATGTTTTCTCATTACGATGAAAATTACTCGAGACTGTGGTAAAAGATAAGGAGCTTAGTAGAAGAAAAAAGACGCAGGAAAAGGATCGTCTCATTGGCCAAGGGACTGAGGGGACATTTCGTTGCCACGGCAACTGCCGTTACGCTTCACTCTCTGTATGGAGAATACGTACGCCACCTCCTGCCCGTTATAATTTGACGTGTTTTCGGTGTTTTTGTTTTTCTTCGAATTCGGGGGTGTTTTTGGGGATTGATTTTTATAACGGATTTGGTGTTTTTCGGTGTCAAATATTTTGTGCCGGACAAGAAATCGGTGTTTATTGGGCCTTAAAGTGAAGAAACAGAGAACGGGTATAGAATTCCCCAAACCTCCAGAGAACATGCTCGTGCCCAGAATAGTTTGGAAACGTCCCGGTACCAACAAAAAGAAGGAAACGAGATAGGGGATCAGATTTCCGAAGACAAAAGTAGCCTCGCACAGAGCCGTATATAGAGAGAGTTTGGCCATTCATTGGGAAGTATGGGAGGCAAATGAGGAGGCGCCATTGGCTGAAAGCGGGCTGGGCGTGTTCCAGGGCGTCTTCACAATTTCGAATGTGGAAAACCAGAAGCCGAAAATAGGAACCTGGCGGTGGTCGCGAGAAAGGAAATTATGAAGTGCGCCGGAGTGCGTCGGAGTAACTCTTGGTGACCGAAAATATGGTGCACGTAATGTTTCAATCACGGTCATTCAAAATCATGGTGGAAGAGCGCGACTGCCGGAACGATCGACATAATCCGCACGCCATGCGTTGAGGGCTGCGAATCTGCTGTCCGAGCGGTCACACTCTGTCGTTTCTTACATCGTTTTGCATGATCATGATCGAAACATCACGCGCACCATATTTTCAACCATGAAGAGTTACTACATTTAACCCATACGCTCTTATTAAAACTGTTTCTCGCTACCACCGCTAGGGATTCTTTTCGGCTTCTGGTTGGCCAAAAGAGCATGCCAAGCCCTCTATCTCTATCTGCGTCTGGTGCACGGCCTGGCACTGCCCGCTCCTGCCATTGACCAAATTCTTTTTATACAAGGCTCTGGCCTCGCGGACCGTTCAGTATGGCTGCGTTCAAGGTAAACACAATATAAGATTGAAGTTCAAAATTGTTTTCCCTGGAAATCTTTTTTGTTTATAGTTACTGAAAGCTTTTTTGCTGGGCTTTTCGGTTTTCCACAATTTTTGATAAAACCGGCTCGAGGGTTAATTTTCGGGATTAAATCGGTATTTACCGAATACGCGGAACCCTTTAATTATAACCGCGTTGGGCTTCGGCTGACTAGGTTATGACTCTAAGCAGCAGCCGATAAAACACATCACGTGGAAGACATGTTTTTGCCTGTTTTTATAATATTAACTTGCCTAGAACTCCTAAAATAATACGAATTTTTTTAAACAACATTTTTTTTCGATGTGTTACGTTCCTTGAGTTTTGTTCCAGCGCAAACTTCCAATCCGTCCGCCATTCATTTCGCGGTCTCTTCAAGGCGGTGACGAACGCTCGTTGGCACGACGTTCTTAGCCCAAACAAGAAAAACATTTTTTTATGAAGCATTAATTGTTTATGTCGACTTGTTGGCATATTATGAAACTGTGTGAACAGCGGCAACAACCAGTTGGGATTTAATTGAAGCTAATTTCTGAGTGGCCACTTTTGCATAGAAACTTCACGATGCAGAGGGATGCTACTCAGCCATCACCTCCTGCATTAGGAAAGCAGTGAGCACTCGAAGTTTGACGCCATCAGACCGTGCACGGAATGGACACGAGTGCTGCGTCATGTTTCACCCGCAGCGTCGCAGACGGCTTATTGACGCTGAATTTTGTAGTTTCCGAACGCGCTTTAGCGGAAGATGTCACTTGCAGGTGTCTCCTGCAGCGCATCTGACGGCTTATTTGCGTTGGATGCAGTAATTTTCGAACACGCTTTCTTGGTGATGTGCCCGGAAGTGACGTCAGGTGCGACAAGTCTGTTCTGGAACGCGTCTCTGACTGGCGTGTTTACCGCGTCCAAAAACAAGTGGTCCCTGGATTTCCGCCTGATGACGCCATAAAAGTGTCATGCTGTCGCCGGTCACGATCCTGGCGGTGTCTCAGCAGCAGTTCTTCTGCAGGTCGCTCTCCAGTCCGACAGTCCACGGAAGCTTCGACAGCCAGAAGTTGGGACGCCGTGACGACAGCGACACTCGCGTTCGCTTTGGTTCGCTCGTGCTTTTCGTCAGCCTTTCTACGACCAACCGCCAGGATCGCGACCTACAACAGCATGACACTCTCCGGCTTTTGTGACGTCATTTGTTGCCACTTTGGGGCCAGCCTTGATGTATGATCGGGATGGGACGCTAAGCACACCAGTCGGAGACGCGTTCTTCCAGGCACCATAGTAGAGGACTCGAATGCCGGACGTTTAGAGTCTCGAACACTACGCGCTGTTGGAACGTGTGTTGTAGAAGTTTGATGCGGCGACTCGCTCACAGAGTGGCGGCTATTCATTGAATCGCAAAAGGGCTTACGTTATGGCGGCAGCAGGAGGTGTCGAGGGCCCATGTCAACACCCTCTAGAAAGGTATAAGGCTTTAGCTCTCTTCCCGTGACGTCACACGATAGGGCGGATTGGTAAAAGTGCGGAGCGCTGTTCAAGAGAGGTTGTCGCAGCGATTTACCGCGCGGGCACTTTGTTTTTCTTGCAAGAACGAGCATGCATGTGCTGTAAAAGAAATTTCACTGGACGAAAATTATAGGAGCGAAACATTTATTTACACAATCCAGTTTCGTTTGTGTTTGCGCTTCATCAGGAGCAATACACCTATTTCTTCTGGAGAGTTGCGGCTTTCCGTTTTTTTTACTTGTCAGCAGCGTCGAGAAGCTTGTCGTTTAGCTTTCCACAGAAGTTCTTCAGTAAAACGTTCGTGCTGCACCGAAGGATGTCTTTCAGCACAGATTCACTCGTGTGGCCGTTCTCGCAGGCGTCGAAGTCAGATGGCTCTTCGTTGGCCAGCAAATGCAGCGTCAGCTTCGTGATGACCTGGCGCTGTTCGGGCATTAGTAGCAGTTCTGGTTGCGTAGCGAGCTGCTCTACGACAACGTAGCTGTGAGCAACAGCATTAAGCGCAAACATCGATGGGTACACTAGACCTCCTCGGTCCAACTGCTTCACGAGATCATAGTGTTCATGGGCGGCAGACACTGTGATTGTCTTATCCACAGTCAACGCGTCCTTGCATTTTGCGCAATTCAACTTTTTGAGGGTCACGTACACGGCATATCCTGCAACGTAGACCAGGATCGGAAGGATGTCCTGTATCTTCGAAAGCGTCTCGCTGCTTACAACTACGTTGCAGCCGGGATGCAATGCCTGTACCTGCTTCCGTACACATTCCCAATGCTGGTCAGTGGAAATAGTCGGCAAGGTGCTCTGCAGGCGCAACTTGTTTTCGACTTCATAAATCTGCCTGATAGAAACATGATACAGCGCACCTGCCAGTTGTCTATACTTTCCAAACCGGTCCTCTAGGCAGTCTGTTTGTATCTTACCAAAAAGAACATAGGTCATTTTAAGCTCTTCGAAGCTGTACCTAGCGAACTCCACAAGCGCATAGGTAGTGTGCTCGAGCGCAGCGTGAGTCTCCTTTGTCAGAATACCTTTGTCAAGGCCTTTGTTTTTCCACTCATCCAGCCATTTCAAAAGCAAGTGCAAGAAGTCAATTTTTGGATCGTTGTCGACGGAGAACACTGGTTGTTGGAACTGGTCTCTCAGCCTCTTTCCCTTCCACGGAGTTTTCACATTCACAATTTTCCACCACTTGAGTATGATGTCGATGAAAGTAGCAGTGGCCTCAAATGAGAACAGGTTGTGCTTCGCTCCAAGAGCACGCAACGCCACAGGCAAGGAATCATTGAAGATTCGCAAGGCAAGCTTTACGTTCTGCCTTTCAATATTCGACGGGTAAAGGGCTTTTCTCGATAGCCCATAGCCATATTTCAACAGCTGGTCACATTCTTTGCTGTGAAGGTCCCTGATTGTCGAAAATGACGCTGTTTGCATGCGCTCTGACTGTGCCGCATTTGTTTGCATCTCAGGGAAGTAGAAGCAAACTTGGTGATTCTTCTGGTTGATCCAGTTGTTTCGTATGCATTTTAGTATGTGTACCGGGTCTATAATGAAAAACAGCGGCCTTGCCGGGTCTGATGGGTGTTGATACACAATTCTGTTAGAAGCGGGCGATTCGAAGTGGGACATTGCTTTTCTGTTCACAGAGTTGTTGTCACTCACGACGCACACAACGCGGTACCCAATCTTTTCCAGCCCGCAAATCACATCTTTCAGCATCTTGTGCAGGAACTCCGCGTCTAGTCTGTGCACTGGCACGATGTGCGCAACTTCTTTGAATTTACACTTCAGGCTGCGCACCATGAAAACGAGCGCACAGTTTGCAGCTTCATTTGAGTTAAGCGCAGCTCCGGTAATATTGCCCTCTTTGTATTCAAAGTAAGGTTTGATGTGTATTTCGTCTACCATTACGGTGACGAAGCGCTGGTCAACTTTGAGGTCAGAAATTCTTCTCGCCATGTAACTGACGAATTCTTCGCTCTGATGCTCTTGTTGAGGGCTCATGCCATAAGAGGAGCATACCGATCTGATCGTCATGGGATGCGGCAAAGTGACGCTTCCATGGCTGCGTATATAAGCGTACGCATGGGGCGATATGGTGAAAAGAATGCAACAGAACACCATGAAATCTGCAGAGTAGCGTCTGCGCTGTTTTTTCGCTTGGAACAAGCTTACTTTCTCTCGCAGAAATCTAATGGAGTCGGCGACGTCTTCTGCGTGGGACGTGGACAACTGATACAGCAGTAGGCAAATAGCCTCGCACATTTCCTCGACTGAGTTGGAAATCAGGTCCCCGTCCCACTTCTCGATGCCTTCGAGGAGTTCTACTATACCCTTCTTACTGTCAGCAATTTCTGGAACGACCAGATTTGCACCTAACTTTTTTACCGTCGTTTTCATGACATGTAGCTTCACGCTCATGTCTCCTTTTACGCAGACAGAGTACTTCAGCCACGGGGCCTCATCGTCGACGACGTGGATAATAACAAGCCTTTCGTCCTTTTCTATTATGTTCCAAAACTTCATCTCCTTGCTCCGCAAGTGTCCGATTAGTTCTCCTAAAGAATGGACTTTGTCCTCTTCATGTGCACTGTTAAACATCTCCTCGGACTCCGCGATAGCTTTTTGCATAGCAGCATGCTCCATGCGCGCCCGCTTGGAGTCGGGATCTTCTCTTCTTGTGGCTTCCCTAGACAGGTAGGTCGGGCAGCTAGGGAACTTCGATGGTACAGCATCAGGGCGAAGACGGACATGGGATAAGGGCACTGTGATGGTGCGGCCAGTACTTTCATCGGTATGCGATGCTTCTCGGATGATGTCCTCATGTCCGAAGTGAAGTTCGCATTCCTAGAAAGGAATTTTGCGTCCAATGAACAAACCAATGGGTATTTGACATAAAGTGCGGATTGCGAGCCACATCTATACGAATGTATACATATATTGAATTTCCATTTGCAATGAAACAATTAATTCTCTACCAAAAAGAAAGCTTACCCTTGAATTCTCGGTGACGGAGAGGTCTTCCCGCGGCACAGCGCGTATCCATGCGTCCCTCAGTGTTTGATCCTTTGGGAACTTGAACACGTGCACTTTGGTGTCCACTGTGTAGTTTCCGCGGCATCGCGGCACACAGCACTTGCACGGCATCTCACCGTCGCTCTTAGCACATTTCTCAAGCTTGCGGAGACACGAAAAAACTCACAGCGGCGTGCAAAACACGAGAAATTTGACAGAACAGATATGCATGTCGAAAAAGACACTCGGAAGCAGGCCGATTCTGCGGGGGACTGGTAGAGCTCACTGTTCAGCCGCACCTGCAATGGGCGAAATGCCTGGACAGGTCCGGACATCGCCCCCGCCGCACCCGTCCGACCCGTCGAGCCGCCTCTCGCAGTCGCCCCATTAGCTGACGTAGTAAGAGTGGAAAGGGGGCAGAACCGAGGCTTTCTCCCTTTCCAGTTGGTGTTGCCCATGTCCATCCACAGCATGCACAATTGTACGACAGCGCAGTGACCTCAATGCGTCATTTTGTTAAATGTTATCCCGCGTTTCACGTATCATTTCATGTTCGATATATACAATAAGTGCGCTCAACCTTCTGAAACATTCATTCCACCAGCCTGGTCCAATTACAGCGACTATTGCGCGCCTTACTTTATTAACCTATAAAATAAATGGAAAAAAGACAAGGGTTGCTGCTTTAAGCGGTGCCGGCTACAATTTAAATTTCGGAATAGTGAAAAGAAGAAATACGCAACTTCTAAAAGAAAGAAAAACAGCACTGCGATAAAACCCTAGCTATAAACGTATCTCAAGGTAATGAATCACACTAACTTTGTGCGAATACAATGCAGTGTTGTGATCTTTATATACAGTAAGGTGGGCACCTCAAGAACGAGTTCTTCGAGTATAACATAATATGAGCTCAAAGGTTCAGAGTACAGGTTAGACATCCTGATTATACTGAACGAATAATACGTATAGTCTTTTTCAAAGCTTTAGAGCCCACCGCGCGCATGGCCCGAGCTGGCTCGCTCCTGCGCAGCGGCGCTCTTAACGTCGGCGCTCGCTGGCTGCGAGATTTTTGAGAGCGAAGGGAAACTTTGCTTTCGCGTCGCGCTAGCCTTGATAACAAAGTGACGCAAAATGGCGAGTGCGAAGTTCCCCCTCACTCTCAGAAGTCTCGCAGCCAGCGAGCGCCAATTCATCTCAATCCACATCTTTCCTTCCCTCTCCCCTTTGGCTATGCGAGTCTTTTCCCTGCCTGGAGAATAACATTTCGCATAGCCATTAAACCCCCTTTCCCGTTTTATACACCCCCCCCCCCCCCCCCGACGAAAAGAGCGCCGCTGCACGGGAGCACACACATACGCTCCGGCCACGCGCGCGGTGGACACTAAACGTTTGAAAAAGACTGGTCACGCTATAATTTTAGCATGAGAACATGCAACTGAAGTATGGGAGTATTGGCGATTTTCATCACGTGTTTTCGAACCTACTTTCACGGCTTCGTGGTTAGACCGCAAGGAGCTGTGAATATCTGATTCGCCCGAGACGGTTGGCAAGCGAACTTGCTGCCACAACTTTCTGTTCTAGCCCCTAAGTGCCGTCGCTTTCCCTAGAGTCACCAATACGAGTACACTATTTGAAAAATAAAGTTAAAAAAAAAAAACTATATTTTTCACGATACAATGTTGCCATTTACGCGCAGCAGTTTGGTTCTCGGTAAAGATCCATCTAATCTCAATAATTGCCCGCTTTACCAGTTTCGGAGATAGAATCCCCGAAGGCAAGTAGCGCCCTTTCTTGTAATGTAAAAGTTTTCCGAGGTCCTCTTGGCTTTTCTAGCGATAAAGGGGCGGTCGTGACCGTCTCATATACGGGTCATGAAAGAGAATGTTTGTGAACAAAAAACACTTTAATTTTTTCTTTTACAATTTGTTTTGTTAGTGGTACAAGGCCTTGTGCATCTTGAGACGAACAAACGCATTAGCCTAGGGTGCCTTCATGTGCGCTTTGCTTAGGGTGGAGACATCTGGCCATTTTGTCCCACACTTTTATTTTTCTTTTTCGTTCAGAAGCGCGTGAAAGAGCGTGTCCCTGCACGCGTTTGTGGCGCTGACTGTGCTATGACGACATATTGTTTTCGGCGATTTCTTTGTATTTTACCCGTGAGCGCGTGCTGTCGGCATCGGGTACTGCAAAGGTTGGCATCACCCTAAACAGAAGGACATTGAGGCACCCTACATTAGCCGTTTAGACCAATTCGCTGCGCTTCACGGTAAGGCCGGTTCTCACATGCAGCGAAGCTCTGATGTAGCGCTGCTCACGTGTCGTCAGCTAGTTATCGTCCGCCATGAACAACAGTTTTGACGGTGCCATACAAAGCTGGTGAACGCTCCTGTCAGCACGCGCTTAGCGCGAGGTCAGCGCTATGCTTGTAGCGCTCCGCTGTATGTGTGAACAGGCCTTAACTCTCTAGGCCTCATCGACGCAGACAACGTCGCACACCCAACCACGGTGTAAGATACATTCTTTAGGTGAGGACACGGCGGGGTTGAATGCGCGGCGCGAGGAATCAGATAGCGTTCGCATCCGAAAGGCTGCATCATTCCGCAGCCACCGTGCCCGCGGCTGAGAGTGTCGCCGGCGGCCAAACGGTGAAGCTGTGTGAGAGCGAAACAAACTATCACGTTGCCATGACCCCCCGGTACACCATGGTCTTTCTGCACGTGCGACAACCTCGCTGGAGCTCTGCGCGTGTGGAGCATGAGGCGGCACGAGCCGTCTTGTGCACTGCTGCCTGCCTCCTGCGTCTTAAGGCCGGTTCACACACTTGCGGTTGAGTGCGTTTGACTGCGTTGCGTCGAGAACCGAAAGCGAGTCACCGGCACATCTGTGCTTCGTATGAAGCGTGAAATCCAATTCAAGGAATCATCTTGGCACGCGATATAAGCAGCACGGATGTCCTGGGTTTTCGCAGCCGCAACGCAGTCAAACGCAGTCAAACGCAACTGTCTGAACCAGGCTTTACACCGTGCCCATAACGTGCCCACGGGTCGACGAGTCATCTGCCGGCGCCGCTTGAAACCATAGTGAGAGAGAGGAAGAGAGAGAGAGAGTGAAAAGCGAACTTTATCGGCACGTCGCGAGGAGCGCGCTGTCCTCACCTGAAGAGTATTATGTTACACCATGCACCCAACTTACTACCCATGTTATCTTTGCAGGTTAATATAAACACATTCTACCCCACTAAAATATTGGGGATCGGATCTCTAGATCCCATCGGCTAACGAACCGTGCCCAAGATCTCTCACTGTCCTATTCAGTAATATTTTAATATTATCTGATCACAAACATATATATATATAGATATATATATATACGCGTATAAAAGCACGATAAAAAATATTTACCACAGCTCTCCTTCTGTCAGACTCTTTGGTGCGTGTGACCTTCAATTGGACGTCAGTTAGCAAGAGATAAGGTACGTTTTGCTACTCTTGAAATGTACAGCGACCGTGTAGGGACAGAAAGAAGAGAGCTAAGAGCAGGCTCTCGTGTAGTATTGGCGACGTGCGCGACCGAAAGCGTCGTTGGGGTCGGCCTTTCACGATTGGCCGAATGATGACTATGACGTCAGCAGAGGATTTCTTATTGACGTAATTAAGATATGAACTTGGATTTTGACGGTTCTGGCAGTGTTGCTTTGAGAGCGCAATGCTTTCAAGCTTCCACCATGGTAATAACAAACACCATCTAACTTGTTGTTCGCAGGATAATAACGTCATGAGAGGGAACCATAAGAGGGCGCCACCAAAATATCTCGCCTCTAATAGAACCTACAGTTCAATGGTCTGGCTGGAACGCGGCCTACACTGCACTGTTAACATTCGGGGCGCGGGTGTGTGTGTGTATGGAAGAGAGAGATGGGGTGGAAAGAGAGAGAGAGAGAGAGGCACCTACTGGGCCCCAGCTCGTTTAGGGTTCAGACCGCGGCGCAAGGAAGAGAACGGCGGATTGTTACCCCGGGGCCACAGTCCTTATTCCACTGTCCTTTTTTATTGTTCTTGTGTCTTTTTGATTACGGACGTCCGACGTCCTACAAGTCCTTTTGTCCCTTGTTACGACCCGTGGGTAACGATGATTGGCGCAAGCTTGCCCGCTCTGCCTGTCTACTCCTCGGGCGGTATGTCCCCCTCCATCTTTTGTTCCGTTCTCCATGTGCTTTTTGTCTTTTGTTCCTTTTTTTTTCTTTGCGCAATGGCATTTCAGGATATACGTTTTTCTGCCTTTTTTATTTTGCTGCCGCTAAGTCGCGCCTACTACTTTATCTAGAGCTTCTTTTTTTTTTTTTTCGCTGTTGCAATGCATGAACGTCTTGTATATCTGTGAAATATGGTGTTATCGCCCTTTCGTTTCTTCATTATTGTTTTCAGTCGGACTAATTGTTCTTAGAGTTTCTTATATTTCTTTTTTTTTCTGCTTTCTTAATCCTCGCAATCGTTCGGGAGCGATTATGTCACCATCTTCTTACGCAAGATGGCTTCTGCGCCATTTCATCTTTTCCCAGCCTCGTGTCGAAAGACCTAAAGGCATGAGCACTTTTTTTGTATATTTACGTTAAGGCCAGTTCCAAAATTTAGCGCGCTCAAACGAAAAGCTGCCGCGTCTTAAGATATCATTAATATGTTTTTGTTTATATCTAATTTTTTACACATTCTTTTTACGTCCCTTAGACACTCTAGAGTGAAAGATATGAAAAGACAAATTAAACAAAACAATATGCCTAGATTAAATCTTTCTGAAGGACAGTGGGATAACTTTCTCAGGCGCTCTTTTTGTGCCTGACATTGATTGACGAATTTCCACATCGCGGAGGCATTTCTGCCGCAGTCACAAAAGGTCCCTATGTTTCGAAAGTATAGGACGATGAAAGAAAAAGTTCGAGGAATTGAGGTTAAAATCAAAGCATGGCGTAACATTAATTAATTTTATTTAAATAACATTCAGTGCACTGCTGGAGATTTATTTGGCTAGGTGGCGCTGGCGACCGCTTAAGGTAAAGTTCCACTAAGCATCCGTCCAGCCATCCATCCATCTCAGTGCGATCATTGATTCCTTCCAGAGCATCGTAGTTGACTTCGTTGTTCAACATGACGTTCCCAGAACGTGTTACAGAAACGCCTGCGTCACATACTTTGGCGTTGGTGGGAGGGACTGAAATGAGAAATCGTTACACGTTTTGCGGGGCGACGTGCAGAACCAAGTTCTTTATTTAGTTATGTAATTCATTATTTTGACGGCATTTTCGAGGCGTTCTTCATATTTCTTACACGCCCAGACAAGCCTATTTTCCCATACTTGTCCTATTTTGGCGGGACAGTAGACATAAAAGACCGGAGGGCCATGATAACGATGTTTACTCCAAGGGCCGAGCATCCAGGAAAAAGAAGCTCTTGTGGTATTCCTAAAAGGCACGCATCATAGAGAGCGACAAAGAAGACAGATACGCGCGCCGCCATTATACGTTCAGTAGCGCGTGCCTCCCGGTAACTACGCAACACTCCTCCCCTTATAATTGCGTAGTAGCTCGTACGGTAGTCTTATACGAAAGTTAGGAAGGAGCTTGATAGCTATTAGGCGGACGTCGTTCTCTCAACGGGTAACGTCCTTCTCAAACGGATAAGTCTGTAGGAGGCACGGACGGCCGTTGCCGAACGGTGGGAGGCTGCTATGTCCCAGGCTCTTGTTCCGTGGTCTGGACGCTTGGTTCGCTTGGCGGATAGACCAGGAACCCCTCAGTACCGTCCCTGTCCGACGTTACTGGCGTTGCCTTCGGCCGCTCTTGACTCAGAAGTTGGTCCACGTGCCGAGGCCAGATGAACTTGCCTCGAGGTGTAGTAACCTGTACTTGGTAAGATACCGGACCCGTCTAATTCAGGACGGTGCCACGTTGCCACCTCTGCGAACCCCTGTAGTTTCGCACTAAAACATGATCACCAGGGCAGAAATCTTCTCTGTTTGACCCCCTCTGTTTGCTTTGCGTAAATCGCTTGCGTATCACTTTCCCCTCTACCGTAGTCTTGATTACATAAAGCCTGGTACGCAATCTTCTTCTCATAAATACGTTTGCTGGAGTCTCTCCTGTTTTTGAATGTGGAGTATTCCGGTACGCCAACAAAAAGTGTTGCAATGCTTCTCCAAAAGACTCGCCAGCGGTTGACTTGGGTAGTGCAGATTTTAGTGTTTGCACAAACCGTTCTGACAGGCCGTTTGTTCTCGGGTGATGCGGGGCGCTCATGACGTGTCGAATTCCGTTGTTCCTCATGAACGCCTTGAATTCCTCTGACACCAGCTGCGTCCCATTGTCTGAGACGACTGGTTCCGGAATTCCGAATCTGCAGAAAAGCTCACGCAGGCAATTCACTGTGCTCTAGGTTGTCGTGTTCTGCATGATGAACATTTCCGACCACTTTGAGTGAGCATCCACCACTACTAGAAACATGTTTCCGCGAAACGACCCCGCAAAGTCTAGGTGTAGTCGTCTTTACAGTGCTGTTAGCCATTCCCAGGAGTGAAGAGGTGCCTTGCAAGGGTCGTTACGTTGTTACTGCGTGCTTGGCATCTTCGGACCTTTCTTTCGAGGTCTGTGTTAATTGATGGTTACCAAACAACTGCTAGCCAGCTCCTTACTTCGTACGATGCCGGGATTACCCTGGTGCAGTTCGTCGAGCACGAGCTCTTGCAGCTGGGACGGAACGACCACTCTCATGCCGTACATTAGGCACCTTTCATGCACACTCACCTGCATGCGTCTATCAAAAAACGGTCTCAGTTGTTGTTCTTGCACGTGCGTTCGCCAACCCATGCTCGTGAGTTCCTGTACTTGACCAAGGAAAGGGTCGCGCGACGTAGCGCGTGCAATATCCTTAGAGAATACTGGCATTGACTTTAGGCGCAATGCATAGAAATACTCTTCGCCTTCGGAACTGTCGTCCTTCTCACTCTCGAGAGGAAACCTTGAGAAAAAATCGGCTTCTGCTTTGTCACTGGATCTCTTGTACACCTATAAGTACTTGTACACTGACAAAGCCACAGCTTAGCGCTGCAAACGTGCTGCGGCAATGGGCGAAACGCCTGTCTTTGGTCCCAAAATAGTCTGCAGCGGCTTGTGATCCGTGACGGGTGTGAAAAATCGTCCGTAGATGTAAAGGTGAAACTTTTGAGTGCCAAAAATGATGGCTAATTCTTCTTTTTCCAATTGAGTATACTTCTTCTCAACCTCAGTCAATGTTCGCGATGTATACGCCACAGGACGAGTGCTTCCATCTTCGCTTATATGTGAAAGGAGGGTACCTACGCCATACTAGGATGCGTCGCACGCAACTTGTGATGGCTTACTTGGGTCGTAGTGAGCCAAAATTGAGGGTGTCGCCAATGCTGTCTTGATTTCCTCGAGCGCCGCCTGACACCTTTTTGTCCCACCTCCAGGGCTGATCTTGACGCAGCAGTCTGTAAAGCGGGCTCGCCAGGGTAGACAGTCGTCGAACAAACTTCCCGTAGTAATTTACCATGCACATCCAAGAATGACTGCAACTGCTGTTTGCCTGTGGGTGCAGGAACCTTTAGCAGAGCCTCGATCTTCTCTGGCGTCGTACTGACACCTGCTGCACTTATGACATGACCCAAGTAAGGCAGGTCTTTCTGGACAAATTAACATTTTTCTGCCTTCACGCGAACTCTGTGCTCTGACAACCGTATTAGAACGGCTTTCAGATTGATATAAAGCTCTTCCGGTGTTCTACCGGGGATAAGGATGCCATCCAAGTAGCAACTGACGCCTTTCAGATCTTTCACCATTTTGTCCATAGTCCTCTGAAATATGACTGGAGCTGAGGAGACTCCGAACGGTATCCTGTTTACGGCAAACAGTCCTTTGTGTGTGTTCAGAGTTAAGTACCTCCTCGACTTCTCAGCCAACACGACTTGGTGGTAGGCACGGTTTAGATCAATCTTCTAGAACTCCTGGCTTCCCGTGAGTGCTGCGAACAGGTCGTCGACCCTCGGGAGCGGATACTGGTCAGTGTCAAGGCAAGGATCGACGGTGGTTTAGTAGACGCCGCACAACGTTACTCATCCGTTCTTCTTCACTACTGGTACAACCGGCGTCGCGTAATCACTCATCGTATTTGGTGATATGATGGCCATGTCCTGCATTTTTTTTTAGTTCAGTCTCGACAGCAGGTTGCAAGGCAAACGGCACAATGCTTGCCTTGAAAAATGTCGGTACGCTATCTTCTTTAAGCGATAGCTCCACCCTTTCCTCGGTAATAGTTCCCAGTTCGTTCTTGAACAGATCCTGGTACTTGTAAAGAAGAGCACCAAGCTTTGTGTGTTGCTGAGAAAACGCTGAAACTTCTGACGTGGCAACTCTGTTGAGCCCGAAAATCTGATGCCAGTCCAATCGGATGGCTTGCAGCCACTGCCGGCCTAGCGGGGGCGGTCCTTTTTTTCTCGTGATGTGGATGGGAAGCTCGACCGTCTGATGTTCATACTGCACTTTGACGTGATCCACACCGACAGTCTGGACAATTTCTCCTTTGAACATGCGTAGCTTAACAATCGTTGCCATGATCTTGGTGGAAGAAGATAGCTGACGAAACTAGTGCGCTGACATTACAGGAACAGTTGTCCCTCTGTCTAATTCCATTTCCAAGGCAACTTCCCGCACTTGTATTGTAATCTTGATCGGTTTTAGACCAGACGTAGTCGTTTACTTCATGCTAACTGGGGCTTGAACAGGAACCAATGTCTTCGTCGTTTTACGCGGCGTCCACTTCTGTTTCTTTTGTTTGTCAGCATGACACACCCGTTGAATATGACCCTTCTTATTACACTTGAAACTTGTATCCGCAATATGTGGCATATCCGGCTGGCATGTTTCGCTGAGCCACAACAATAACAGTCTCGCTGTGTCACGTCCGCATCCGCGACGGCCTTCACCTTGTGTACTTCCGACACGCTAGGTTCCGACGCATGTGTGTCTGCTGCTTTCCTTTTCGCTGCTTCCATGGCCATTGCTCTCTACGGCTTTCTGAAGGGTTAACTTGTTGTCTTCTGTGAACAACAGACGCTGAATATCCTCTCTTCGTAGACCGCACACAAAACGGTCCCTCAAAGACTGGTCCAAGGAGGCTTCGAAGCCGCACGTTTGTGCCAACTTACGGAATTCTGCAACAAACGTTGCTACAGATTTGTTCTCGAGCTTCATTCTACTGTGAAATTTTGCACGCTCGCTGATAACCGATGGTTTTGGTGCCAGGTGGTTTCCCAAAGGCTTTCTAAGCTGGTCGAACGTTTTTGTTGCAGGCAACTTTGGCGTGGTCAACGACTTAAGAAGACTACGTTTTCGAGCCTATGAGACTCAGAAATCTGTGTACCTTGTCGTTCTCGGCGATTTTGTTGACCAGAAGAAACGATGTCCGTCGTTACTCATACAACGGCCAAGTCGCTAATCGATTCGTCAAAAGGTTCGATGAAGCCCAGTCGAGCGAAGACTTGCGGCACTGTTCCCGTCGCTACCGGCTCACCCGTTGCCATGTCGGCTTCCGCACGGGTGAGAGAAGCCTACTCGTCACCAAGTTGTCGTATTTTGACGGGGCAGCAGACATAAAAGAGCGGAGGACCATGAAAACGATGTCTAGTCCAAGAACCGCTGTAGATGAGCAGTTTGAATTTTACAGAGTGCGATTTGCGAACCTGGCACACATAATGTGCATGACGCAGTAGTGATTACTGGGCGGGGCCTGGAGCGGGCTAGCTCCACCTAAATTGTGTCTCACGGCGTAAATATTGCGTGAAAAAAAAAAAAAAGTCTTTCCGTGGGAATTTTCAAAAAATATATACGAGGGGCGTTCATAAAGTTCGTATTATCGGCACAAAAATTTTAAAAAAGCGGAACAAAACAGGCATTAACACGAGCGCTCGTCCCTCTAGTTTCCGCACAGTGTACACATCGCGTGCTATAGTATCGCGGAACGCCACTAGGAAGTCGCAACCAAAATGGCACCACCCGTCGGTGCCAAGCACATGCAATGATCCGGGTTTGTTTTTTCATTTGTAGAGAAGCAATGGCAAGGATAAATATTCCAATCTGGGTGCGTTGTTCTTGAACAACGCCCAAGTTTATGAAACTGTGGTTAAATGGCGCTGACGCTTCCAGTGTGGCCAAACAAGAGGAAAGCATTTTAAGGACGACGACCAAGTGATCGCTGAAGTGGAGTGATTCCTGAACACTCAAAACGAGCAGTTCTAAAACAATGGCCTCCCGCATGTGATCCATCGCTGTCAAGAGTGGGTAACTTTTGGTGGCGAACATGTAGAGAAAGTCTCAACTCCTACTCGAGTTTCATTGCTGAATTTCTATTCCTTCGTGACAATGATACGAACTTTATGAACGCCCTTCGTATACTACAAATACACCCTTTTGTTTTCTTTTTATTTCGGAGTTTGTTTGTAAGTTTCAGCTAATTATTTTTTTATTTATATAGTATAGGGCGAAAAGTGGAGCTTGAGGATACAATTCAGTTATTGCAGAAAACAACGATACCAAATTCCCTGAAATCCATTCAGGAGAGCGTTATCAGAACCTCCGTAAAGCCGGGGTCACACTGCTCTTACATCATACAAAAAACAGTCCCCAAACACGAGTCACAGCAATATTCGTGGTTCGAATGCCGCCTGCCAAGTTTTCTCCTTGAGCCCCATTGCCATGCGGTATTCTAAGCACAGATCTCGCGGTGGCTCGCGTTTGAATCTGTATGCAGACTGTCTTTTGTATGATGTATAAATAGTGTCACCCCGGCTTTAGAGAGCCCGCCGTAGGGAACACTGAGCTGGTACCGTTCTGAGTCAGCTCGCCAAGACTAAGAACTCGCGTCAAATGTGTAATGTCGACGTTCGTTCGGAGGGAACCCGGGACTCCCGCTTCTGATCTTCTGCACCTCTGGCTTTCCCTCATCATGACCCACTGCGCGGCGCACACCGCTTCTCTGGAGCCACCGCGACGCGTCACCAATCGGGTCTCTCTTTTGTCGTAGGAAAAGAAACTCAAGAGGTAAGCCCTACAACTGAGACCACGATTTGGGAACTTGACGTTTCACAACTAAATTACTTCATATATTTTTTTTTTCAAAAGGCGTTTTTGTTTTTTGCAATTGACACGGCGTTTAAGGAACGAATGACCAGTGTATAGGAACATGAAAATTAAAGGCTGCTCAGGATCTGACTTCATCTCACATCAGCAGTCTCGATAGCAATCTACAACAGCACCTGACGAAAAAAAAAAATGCAAAGCCGAGAAATATATTTTGAGTTGCTCATACCTTAAATCCAGTTGTCTAAAGGGCCCATTAAATTATTTTTCAACTTCTTCCTCCTTAGCTCTACTCCTCAACTAAAAAAAAAAATAACGTGGTCGTGACGTAGTATTTTACCGGGTGCGAGGACTCCAAGCTTCCACCGTCCTTTTTTTTTTTTTTTAGCACACCATGGTACCTGTCAAGGGGTGATAAGTTCCGTCACGACACTCATCGACCACGAACGTGCATCCTAAATATTTGTCGACGAACTGATTGTCGAAGAGCACATACGTCCGAGTGACGCAGTGCTCGTATCCAATGCGTGAGCTGGATTCGGCAAACGTGCTTGGGAGCCGCGGATGCATCACAGTGAATAAGCGGAGGGCTTTCGAAGGAAAGGATCTAAGAAATATTCGGCTATATTTTCTCATTTGTGTACCGAAAAGCAGTCTGTTAACTTTTTACCCTCGTAAACTAGTTTTTTTTTTTTTATTTGCTTACGAAACAATTTTTGATTAGTAAAATACCAATTTAAAATCAGTTATCCCATACCAAAACTCATTTCATGGTCCTTTTAAGACTTGAAACTTGCGACTTTTAGTATAGCTAGAGATTGAATATATTGAGCGATCCTATTTTGTGGAAAGATCTTTTAGGCTGTGAAAATTTCAAAATTGTGATTTCAAAAAAATCTAATACTTTGTTGTTGTTGTTTTCTGCTACTTAAAAAAAAAAAACTCATTTCCCACTTTAAAAAAAGACCGGAGGACATGAGATATTATGTTCACGCGTCTTTCCTCGTGATGGAGATTTCTGTTGTCCTTCCCGTTTTTCCCCCGGTCATGGGTTGCCGTGCCTCGCGACTTGTTTGTTCGACGTTCCTGTTGGCTCCTGCTGCAATCTCATAGACTGCTCAGCGATGATCCAGCGATTCTATGAAATATCCACGCCCCTCGTTTGTTCAGCTGTCACTTACGACAACAAGGCCCTTGCAATGCAAGAAGTGTTTCGACTTCGTCGGTCTTGATTGGGGAACTTAGAAAGTTGTCAAGATATTTTAGAAAAAAAAAGCTTTATCTCATTTCGGGATTACGGTTTTTTTTTTTTGTTTTTCGTTTTGTTGTGTAGTTGTTGTTTTTCAGGCAATTGGTGCTAGGGAGGAGTGGCCACAAAACGCACGAAATAACGAGAAAGAGAGAGAAAAGGTGCAGGAGTCCTGGCTAAATCGAGTTTTGGGGAACCGTCGACTGAGTTGCGAAGTAAGTAGGTGGTGTGAGCGCTCGTCGGGCGGGACGCGTGCCGAGAAAGCCGTCGCCAGATTGTGTTTGACGAACACTGGAAAGACGGGAGGGTGGCCCTTGCGAAATGCGGAGGCCGTCTTGTGTGGAGACGAGGGAACGAGGTGGGAAACACAATTGACAACCCATAAAGGGAAGCCCGAGGGACATCAGTTTGCCAGGCGTTTCACGACCGGTGGAGCTGTTTTGCTTCCAAAATACGTCCCTTGACGATACAGGGGGAATAAGTGAAGTGGCGTCAGATGTACAAAAACTGATCGGTCTGGGTATTTTTGTTTGTTGTTATTTTTTTGTATTGTTGGTTATTGTTTTCGCCTGGTTTCTCTCTCCTTTGCTTTCGGGCTACTGTGGCAATTTTCACATTGTGTCTAGAGTTCGTATTCGTCTGTACCTTTATTGCTGTGCCTCTTCTCCCACTATTTGTGCGCGTACCTCACGTATATCATGTATATGTGACTTCAAATCAAGATTAGGCTTACGCTTGTTCCTTGATAAAATCCGGCAGCAGCATATTCGCTGCTGTGTTGACTACTTAACAAAAAGTAGAACAGAAACGCGCGTGGTGTGATGCTGATAAACAGTAATTAAATCTATAGTACCTGGGTGCATAAATTATGGCACACAATTTATATACTGTACCGCACACACACATTGAACAAGCTCATCGTGGCGGGGAGGGGGGCATGGTGGCGTGGTGGCGTGGTCGGATATGCAAGGTTTGCAAACGTATATATCTTCGTAGCGTTAATCATGGTCACAGTCAGTATAGTCTAGCAAAAAAGTACGTTCAACTTTTAAAGAGCCTTCTTCGAAGGACAGAATAAAGAGGCGATTGTCAATAGTTTCGAAGAGTTTTCAACGTTTTTCCTTTGAATATCATGTTCGCATTCCGGCAACATAGATGTAACGTTCAGTCCAACCTTAAAACATCATCGTACACGTGTCTGTATTGCCAAAGGGCGAGGCTGAAGGGCGCTTCACACATGCGCGTTGAGTCCTACCGAGGGCGAGGGTTGCCATGGCAACAGCGGCGTCAACAACAGCTGCGTTGCCATAGCAACCCTCGCAGTCGGTCGGACTCAACGCAGGTGTGTGAATCGCCCTTAACTCTTTCCTGACTGCGCCCATAGGCCATCGATCACCGGTGATCGGTGGTTTCCAAGCGCCATCAAGAAATATAAATTTAGTACGGAGAATTATGTTCCGCAATCTTTTGGATGGCCGAAGAACTCTAGTTTCAATTTTAACGTAGTTTAGAGCTTTATCGCAAGCGGGTAGGCTGTCAAAAATAGTCCTGAGAACGGTGGTTGCCCCTGTCCAACACGGCTAACTGCTTGCATCAGTCTTCGTAACAAAGAAGGCGTTATTTACATCATTCAACTGTATTCTGGCATATGTTTTAGACCTCAAGAGCTCTGGGGACACTTTAAATGATGTTATAAGCGTCGCTTATCAGATGGTTGTCGGTGAGCATCACTTTATTGGCCAATGCTGCCCTGAGCCGGCGTGCGCGTTTTATGTAGCCAACAAGGCGGACAAAAATGCTAAATATGAAGCAACTGCAATCAAGGCTATGACAAAACCAAGGTAAAACTTAAAGAAAGCATCCTGCTGGGGGTGTGAAGTGTAGAATCTGTGCTTCGCCTACATCGCATTCTTTCCTTGAAAAGCACACATGTTACGAAGGCTAACTCTCCGACGAACCGAAAATAAACAACTTTAGTTCGATTACACTAACTTTCAAAAGTATAATAGCCGTGGGTCTGGGGCACATTTTGTGTATTCTGATTTTTTTTTTTTATTTATCGTTTACTTTGACATAGCTGTCGAAGTTTCGGCGTTTATAGCCTAACGCACGTATATTGAATTTTAAAGTAGTAAGATTTTAAAATATTTTTTCCCACATTATACGAACCTCTGTTTTTGTTGAAAGTACAACTAATTGACCGCATTTTGATGTGTCAAATGGCTTTATACGCTAATTACTTCGGAAAATAAAAGCGGTTGCACGAATCCCTCGAAAATTGCTATTTTTCTCGTGGTCAGGAAAGAATTAGGCACCGCCTGCAACTGCGTTGAGCGTAAAGTTCGCTGCCACGTTATATGAGTGAGGTTTTCCTCAGTCACGGGACACAATGTTAATTTTCTCTTACCTTCGTGTTGAAGTTGGCAGTGAAAAATTCGCTCGCTGTAAATTGTCGGGCGAAAACCGTTCTCAAAATAACGTGACGTTCTCGACGAGGGAGCGAGTGCGCGGGCACAGCTTCATTGAGCGTTCATGCACGCGCCTCCGTACCTTTGAACGCGTAGCCACAAACGGCTGTCGGCGGGTATAGAGGTTACACCATCCATACATACTCCTCAGTCAAGTAACAAATGAACCCAATAACTGCTCGTACGGACGTAGCAGTAAGAAATAGCACCGTAGTCGACTCAAAGTTTCGTGAACTCGACTCAGGCGACGTATTCTCTATCCCACCTCATCTGAACTCGGGCGGACCCAACGGACGAAACTCAAAACAAACCTTCCGGGACGAAAACTGATTAGTCCTGAGCCTGACGGATCGAAAGCCGTAACACAGCTAGGATACTTTTCTCATTAGCCCCGATAACAAACGTCGCTCAAGAGCCGATAAGGAGAGAAAACATCTTTGTTTCGCCGCCGACGCGGGCTAAGGGCCACGCGAGGTCTGTACCCGCGCGGGTAAGTCTCCAGAAGCCGTCTCTCCAAATCGCACAGGTCGCACGCGGGTCGTTATCGGACGTCTTCTCTAGCCGTCCAGTTAGTTCTCCTTCCTTTTGTCTTTATCTCGATGACACTTTCTCGCCGACTGCCTCGTTTCCGTTCGACGCCCTTTCTGCACGACGACGCGAGATGTGCCTTATTCCGCTAGGGAGGCTCCGAGGCTTGGCACCCCGTAGCCCGTCCACCCTACGAGCTGAGAGCGCGGTGGGAGAAGCCACGCGCTCGCCGCTCCAATCACTCGCCTCCCTCTCATCACCTGACCTCGCTCTCTGCGCCTGGGTATGGTTGAGAGTGTGATCACGTGGCGAGAGCTCGACGTACGACTGGTCCAACGAGCACGTGGTTCCCACCGCACGGCCATCTTAGGGTGGAGGGAGTGTAGAGTGTGCTGAGTGCGAGGGAGACTAAAAGGGTTTTGGATACTGGTCTTACCCGGCAGAGGTCGCGGAAGGCCAGACACGCTAGTCCCAAAGAAAGCGATAAAGAGGGGCGCACCAGCCACTCCACCAGACCAGCAGAACGGTCCCGGAAGGTTGTTTCTGGCCAAAGAGGTTTCTTTCCTTCGTTTTTCTTTTTTTTTTTTTTCTTGGCTGCAATTGCGTTTAGGGTAAAGAGGAAAAGATATCGCCGACATGAGCGGAGGAAAAGGCAATCCAGGGAAGCAAAAAGAGAAACAGAACCTCGGAAGGCCGAGCGTGGTGGCTGGGTGGGCGCGCTCGAAAGAAAGGCGGTGATAATGAACCCGGGGCCCCAGCGAAGCTCCGGCGGCTCCATCGATTCCAGATAGGCCTCGGTGCAGCCGGACCCGTTCGCGGCCCACTGGCTCGGGCTTAAACCGCGCACCCTCCCGCACCCCCCTCCCCGTTCGGGACCGCGCGGCTCTGGTCCGCTGGCTCCGAGCTGCGACCGCTGGCTGCGGCCCGCCTCTGCCCCCGCGGATGACTGCAGGGCTGCGGCGTCCAGAGCCCTCGCTTGCTTCCCTTCTACCGTTTTGAAAACAAAAAAGATACAGAGTGTTGATGAAGGGGTTGCGCGAGAACAACATCGACCGGTCTGAAATCTGGCGAAAGAAAAAGGGAGAAAAACAGAATTAAGCCCCGCAAAGTGTTTAAGTTTCGTCTGAACGGTCAGCATCGTCAGAGAGAGCGAAGAGAAAGTCACGCAATCATACTTTTTTTTCTGTTCGTGCTTTTTTGCGTATCTGTGTGCCAGCGTTTTGCTGCTTGTGTTTTTATTTTTTCCCTTTTTTATTTTTGCTATTTTATAATTCGAGGCAGGACGTGAATCAGATCGATTTTAGCATCTAAGGCTACGTGGCTCTGTGCACGTGCTCTTCCGTTCCTTTCTATCTGCCTGTCGCTTCTTTATATATATATATATATATATATATATATATATATATATATATATATATATATATATATATATATATATATTAAGACTTTGAGGTTTATCGGATGTCGGATGTTATTTTGATAGATTTTCATTTCTTTCAAATTCGGAGTTTTATTTTACTGTATTCCCAATTTATAAAAATTAAAAAAAATAAATTCCGGACACAAACGTATCGTAAATTCATCAAGGCTCACCGGTATCGGATGATATTTCTGCAGCTGCATTTGGCATTGGCGCCCTCGCTATTGGGAGTACCATTCCACGACAAATACTGCTAACAAGTATTGCCTCAGTAGCAGTCGATATTTTGAAGCAACTGAACTCCTGGTTTTTAGTCGCTGGGGAGCAAAAAAACTTCAGCTGCACTCCCCCTTCATTGAAATCTACGAGCTCGTAGCTTTTCACTGTTATAAAAACACTACCCCTTCTCCTCTAGGACTCACGGATAGTATGGTCCGGACTGGAAACCCTAACAGTGGTTTTGGTCGTGGTACGTTGTTCTGAATCAAGACCTTTGGCGCTCTAAAAGTACAACCCCTTTTGTCAGCAGTCCGAATTTCGAAGGAAGCTCAAGTTGCCCTCTTTAGGACCACTTGACGTTTTGCTCTTGTAAAATTGTTTTGTAAAATACTTTTTTTCATTTTTCCTTCGTTTTTTTTTATATTTGAAGTTTTTCGAATAAATCCGAATTGCACAAAAGCTTTACAAGCGAGTGTTATCGGATTTATCCCGAAACACATAACCCTACTGTACGCGCAACTGCTTGCTAGTTTTTTTTATATATATATATTGTATTAAGAGGCGGCTCTCCTCGCCTGTTCACAATTAGGCCATCGGCATTCTCACGTGGGAACGCTTTGGATGATACGCAGAGTTCTAGATTTAAGCGGGAAATGAGTTTCGCCTGATTTTACTTCGCTTACGAGTAACGATCCTCAGAGCCGTGTGTTCCTCGCGTTCGGCTTGACAACGATTGCGTGCCTACTCCGCATCTGTGTGCACACGTATTATTTTGCCAACTAGAAAAACTGCGTAACACAGACAGGTGTGTTTGTGTGTGTGTGTGTGTGTGTGTCAATCTCTCCAACTTTTTTCTTCTTACCAGTCTCTGCCCAATCAGTTGTTCTCTCTAATTCATTCTTGGATTGAATGTTTAGTCGCTGATCACGCAAGCAAAAGGTTGCGATTAGATCAATTTATTTTCATTGCAACCCAGTCTCACGTTTTGGCCGATCTTCTCAAAACTACAAAAACTACGGCATTCATCAACTTGAGAAAGCTATGGGCCGGGGAATTTTTAAATACGTTAATTATTCGCGTCAACGACAGTACTATTAGTTGTGTCTTCTTTGTTATACTTTTATATTTTCGGATAACTTCGTCTTCTTCTATTGTATGTGTCTATTCACTTACTTCCTCTTCATCATCATTATTTTGAATAAAGAGTTTCGTGAGAGGAGCGCAGGTGATTGGACGTTCCTTCCCAACCCGCCGTGTCCCCCGAGGACCCCACATTCTTTTGGCGACGAAGATGAACGGCGGATTCGGCATCAAACCTCCTCAAGACTTCTTAAGCAAGCCAGGGACGCCGTGAATTCTGTGGGAGCGATAAATGTCGCTGTTCGAATGTTTCAGGGGGGCATATGTGCTCACGCACTGCCCTCGGTACGTCGCCGGTACCTGCTCCGCCACTGCCTCGGAGTGGAAGGCCAACGGGTCTTCGACACGCTGCCTTCCTCCCGCGCTGTCGCTGTGCCGTCGCCAGCTACGACGTCAGCAGCGGCCGCTCCCAAAGCCCGACGAGAGACATCAACCAAGAGGCTGTCGACACCCTCAGCGCGCGCTTCAAAACGTCGTGACAGCATCGACTTGAAGCATCACCAGTTGCGCCGGCGCTATCAACAGCCCGAAGAATTATTGTCAGATTATTTGACTGTCCTACGATACTGGGCAGTTCCGGCCAAGTTCGGTCTTCAACAGGACGAAAACAACCGGGAGCAGTTCACGGCTGGAGTGCTGTCCACTAACATTCGAGAACGGCTGCTCCTGGACAGCAACATTCGTTTCGGGCAGGTTATCGAGGTCGTCCTCTACATTGAAAGGACTAACACCGATGCTAAGGAGCTGACCATTGCCACTCAGAAACCAATCGACATGCAACGTCACTCACGCCGCTCAAACGGTCGATCGCCGTCGATTGTCTTTGCATGGAATTTCATCCTTCCTTTAGTCATTGCGGCAGAACGTTTTCCATTAGCATGATAAACGGCACAATTCACCGTTACACCAAGCGTCACGTGAGTGGCTTTCCTTCTACCTCGGGTAAATCTGCCTACCTTGCCGAGTCGTATAACGTCCAGCGATCGACTCCGTCAAGAGCATTGACTCCGGAGTACCGAGCCTTTCACGCGCGAACGCCTAAGCGGCGCGAGACTCATCGCAACGATCGGTTCTACGTGAATTGTGGATTTGGTGTCGACCGCTGTCAAAGCTACGTTTGCTGTGCGGCCCGAGGAAAGTCGTGCAGTGGTTGCGGCCGATACGGACAGTTCCGGCGCATGTGCCGCGACAGGCTTAAACTCATTCACCGCCATAGCCACGTGCGAATCCAGGAAATCTCCCCAGACAAAAAGGATGACGAAGAGGAAGTCTACCACGTATCTACGTCTTCACGGATGGGATAATGCATAAACGTCAATATTTACGGTAGACCTCTTCAGTTTCTTTAGGATAAAGGGTCTTCCGTATCTATCGTCGAGAAAGAAAGTTTCCAAAAGTACTTTGGTAGGTGACTTTGCTCAACTATTCCCGTCAGCGT
This sequence comes from Ixodes persulcatus, assembly GCA_013358835.2. NCBI lineage: Eukaryota > Metazoa > Arthropoda > Arachnida > Ixodida > Ixodidae > Ixodes > Ixodes persulcatus. Next base: position 1,226,207 of record JABSTQ010011188.1, on the reverse strand, counting down.
ATCGAGGTGCTTGGAGCCTTCTACGCAACGGTGCAATTTAAGACTAGGTCAGCCAACATTTTGCATTGCATCGCTAATGCTGGAACACCGTTGTTAGGAAGGGATGTTGTTAAACTTCTAAACCTACAGATCTAAGGGTCAACAGCGAGCTGCTATTACACGGAGGCTGACGACCCAGCAGATGCATACGTGCCAGGTTCTGATGCGGCCGTGCATCTCCACTCACCAGTTACGAATAAGAACTTTACAAGCACCTCTCAGCAGCACCTGAAGCCGACGACATTGCCTCTAACGGCGCCCGTACATATCTCAGAACGAGGCGAGTCGTCGTCGGAGGCCATCGAGGCTGCATTGATGTTCTGCATGGGACTCCAAAGACCTCGCGGTCTGCTGTATCTTTGACACCAGTGACTGATTCTGGGTCTGACGTGAACAGGCTTACACCAGTCCTACAAAGCCTCCATACGTCTTTGACTAATTAATTTCAGACATCTCTTTGCTCCCGAACTGGGTCACGTCAAAAGCTTTGCTCACAAAGTGAAGATCCGGAAATAATGCAGCCCGTGAAACACAAAATACGTCGTATAGCACTTATGGCGCGAAAACCTGTCTCCAAAGAAATTAAACGCCTTCAACGTGGTTGAACGCATAACTGCCTCGGAGTGAGTTTCACCGATTGTTATACACCAAAAGAAAGATGAATCAATACGGATATAGGCTAACCCCTGAAAAGCGAATAAGGCTGTTGTCATTGACAGTTATATCTTGCCTCATGTTGAGGAACATCTCAATGCCCTACACGGTGCAAAGTGTTGTTTTCTAAATTAGACTTGGCGTCAACCTATCAAGACATACTTCACCCTGACCGTCGAGACCTAACCGCGTTCATAACGCACTAGGGCCTATTCCGCTTCAAGCATATATGTTTGGGCCTCGCGTCTGCACCGGCAGCGTTCCAACAAATGATGGCTATGGTCCGAGAAGGATGCGAGAGAGGCCTCTTTTACCTCGATGACGTCATCGTATTTGGAAAGTCCAGAGAGGAACATCGAGACTGATTGCGTCATGTTCTGCAGCGTATTGCTGAAGGTGGATTAAAACCGAGCAACAAGTGCGTTTTTGACGTTGCCGAACTCTCCTTCTTGCGTCATCACGTTTGTGGAGAGGGAATCACTAGCTAGTGGACGCCATTAGTGCGGCTCCCATCCCGGCGGATATCTCACATCTCCGTTCATTCCTCGGAATGGTGGAGTGCTACAGCCGTTTTGTCCCTCGTCTTGCAGCAGAAGTCGAGCCACTGTGCAAGTTTTTCCGAAAAGACATACTTTTTATTTGGGATACTGAAGCTGACACCAGCTTCAAGAGAATGAAAACACTGCTGTCTTAAGCAAGGGTTCTGAAAATGTTTGATTGAAGCCTTCCCATAATCCACTCTACAGATGCGATTGCGTACGGCCTTGGTACCGTTCTCCAACAGCGCAATGGGAAAGAGCAGACAGTCGCTTTTGCCTCCCGCACACTAACAGCTGACGAGCGGATATACTTTGTGTGTGACAGGGAAGCACTCGCATGCCTGTGGACATGCGAACGATGGCACAACGACCTGTGGGTCCGACGTTTCACTCTTAAAACTTATTGCATTGAACAAGGAATGCGTTACCCAAGCGCAAAAACAGGAAGCCACAGCTAAAGACGCAGCCTTGATTACTGTCATGTCGTACGTTACATCAGTGTGGCCTCCGAGACGCACCTTGTCCTCCGACGGCACACCATTGTACGACGTGAAGGACGACCTTGCCTTGGACGACGGCATCAATCTGCGCGTTTTTGACATTCCGCCATTTTCCGAGTTTTTCGGTAGGAAGTGGCGTGGGCGTGGCACGAGCAAACATGGACATTCTTTCGAGCAACCGAATCCTGTTGCTAGCTCCGATTAGCTACGGTGACTTTAACTGAGCTCGTGAAAATATCGCTTTTTTGCCAACTGGGACTCATCTTTCAGCCCAAAGTTCGTACAATGAAGGTTCTCCCCTCGCCTTCCCAAAGGCGCCTTTTGTTTGTATAAAGTTTCCCCCCAAAAAATCCTCAAACAAGAGGTGTGGTTTTACGGAAGTAAAGATGCCACCCTGACCCTGAGGCGCAAGCAGACCGAGAAACGACCAACGAGAACAATGCAGACTTGAGTGTCAAGAAAATAACGAATAGAAGAAAATGAGAAGTGGACACACACAAAAAAGTAGACATTTTTGTTTTGCTTTTTGTATATTTGACCCTGCTAAGGCAAAACGTCGAGGGTTTTTTTTTTTTCTTTTCTTTGTGTTGTCAGTACGGCACTTATTGCTCTCGCGAACACTGTCTGTAAGCGAACATTGATAAGCAGAGAACAGTACAGGAAACGAACTAGGAGCTGGATGACTCTCAAAATGCCAACAAAGTCTCCCCCGACGTTGAGTGCTTTTCTGAACGCAACCTACTTGAAGAAGGTGCGACCACTGCCGTGGCTATTATATGGGCTCTCTTTGTTATTCGTTCACTCATATCCGTGTCCCAAGTTCGTTTATAGTGAACTCCCTGTATAGGGAATTTGGATTGTAGTTAAACGATGCGTCTAAGGTGCGCCGCAGGATGTGATATTCAGCGATGTCACTATTGGCGAAGCGCTCTGACCCGTTTGTCACCCCCACACCTCGGTGTTTACCCAACACAAGGCCTGTGCACATGCCCATAGGCCTTGTGGGCATGTTCGTGTCATCTTTTTTAATAGAGCGCAAGGCACAGTAATGAAAAAATACAAACAATTAGTGATGTGACGTTAAGTGCCGGATCTCCCCCGAAAGCAGTCGTCAGGGGATGCGAACTTGACCCACTTGGGCTTTTGTGCTGAGCTGGGCACTGTGCATGCTGCATTGTTCATGCAGGCCGGAGTGGTAACAAAAGAGCCCCTCTTTCCCCTCACCGGAGAACACGAACTCCATCCATCTAGTTCTAAAGTTAACCGCTTGGGGCGCCACGGTCTGATCTCCTCCCCAATAGTTAAAGGGATACTACAACGAAATTTTGGCGCTCCTTTTTTGTTCTATATGTGTTCAAAAGAGCAGTATCACATGGAACATACCAATATCTTGTTAAAAAAGTCTCGAAAAGGAATTTTAAAACGAATTAAACGATTAGCAAAGAGCACCTGGTGGATGTCGCTAACGCCTCGTTTGAAATGCTCGTCTAGGAACCTTGACAGCTAGTGACGGAGGTTGTCTCGCCTCCGGCCACGACGAGAGAAGGGGGGAAGGAGGAACTCCCCTCTTCCCGAGAATCCCTTTTGTGTGTCGCAGAAGTCGCTATTGTCCCCCTACAAGATTATAGAAGATTAACCCGTCACTCAAAATTCGTACAAAAGCAGCCGCTTCGGTGGCTGGAACGACTAGGCCATCCTCTCGGCGTCAGCCTCGCCGTAGCTTGGCTCGTCTCGAGACGACCTACATCACGATTGCGTTGGATGTCACGTGCTCTAAGCTGGGCCTTCTCCGAGCGCTTGCCAGAGTGGGCCGTTTATAACGAAAAGTACAGCCACCAGGGTCAAAGTACAAACGTGCGATTGTCATTTACGGATATTGTGGATCATATTCAACCTATTTTTGAACACGACGGGAATATTTCAAATTTCGTTGAAGTATCCCTTTAAAGCGACCTCTTTCTTGTTGTCCCAGAAATGTTTTGTAACATCTATCAGTGATATTGCCACGCGCGTTGCCAGCGAGCGCATGGCCGAATGGTTACCGCGCTTAGCTCTCGCGCGGACGCTCTCGCGCGGACGCTCTCGCGCGGAGGCTCCGGGTTCGATACCGGAAAGCCGACTTCTCTTTTATTTATTCCTTCAACTTGACATTCTGGTAAGTTCGAGAATTTTGTCGTCTGGTCGAGTTACGAATGTTCTACGCGCCGAACTTTCTACGCCGAATGTTCCAGACACCCACGCGCGTACAAAAGGTGCTCTGCGGCCCAGAGTCAGTCTCGTCCCAGCGGTCGATCTTGCTGTTTCGCCGACACTGCGACGCTAGCCTTTCTCTATTTTGTTTTGGGAACAAGTTCGCCCCCTTAAACGTTTAGTTTCTTTAGTTATTCGCCGCCTCATCATTTATCATTCGTGACAATATTTTGCTCTTTATAGTCGGACTGCATAAAATTGCCCTATGATACTTTTTTCCCCCGTTTTGTGTTGTTGCGTGCTAATAAACCATTCTGGTAACCCAGATTTGCGTAGCTGCATAATTGTCGTTGTCAATGACGTCGATACAAATTAAGCAATGCGGAAGTATCTTCAAAAGTAACTGAAATACATTTCTAAGTATTTGTACTCTACTCAAGATACTTTACAGTGAAAGTAACTTGAGTAGTATTTTAAATACTTTATGAAGCAGGTATTTAGTAACTTAAATACTTTTATCGAGTATTTTGTCCAACACTGGTCATACTACAAGAACTTCAGGCTCCTTTAGTAATTGTTCGTTCGTACGTTGGTGGTACTTTGGGCCTGTCAAGTTTGGCAGGCTGATGGTCATTGAGGCTCTCAGAAGGCGATGGAGAATTCGCGAGTTTTTTGGCGAACCAATTTATTTTACAAACTATGTACATTTGCATAAAGTAGGGGACATTGGCATAATCAGATCGAACAGGTCCAACAGATGTCCGAATCAGTCCAAAATCGACCTGCCTCGCCTCGTCCGAGGCTTTTGAAGGCGCTTATTCCCTCGCCCTCAGGGAAGTTTCAACCAGTGGTTTCAAACTTTTTTGGAGTCACGTGGCGTCAACCCTCCAATGGTCGGCTGGGGGCCGACCCGGCCGTACATCAAGTTTGCAACGACCACGGCTGACAGCTCCGTAACATTGGCGCAGCCTTGGGTTCCAGACAGAGTGGCGCCACGCCAGAGCTCCTGGTCCGAAACTCGATCGTCACCAGCGTACCCTGTGGGACGCTGGAGCACACAACAAAACACGCGCGCACACAAAACAAAACGCCCCCTTCGCGGAAGAGACAACGTCTTCGCCGCGGGGTGCCTGCTCGGGAGGACCGCGGTCACCCGTCGAAAGTAAAGAAAACAAAGACAGCCCGGGTGCGTCCGCTTTCCCTCTTCCCTACACACCCACGTGGCCGTGGAAGGACCACCCTGGGAGGGGTTCCCTCGCAACTCTTTTACACCTCTCATCGCATAGGCGCGTGGAGGACATCCCAGGATAGTAAAGATGCGCGCGAGACTCCGGGAGCTCTACTGGTGGCCGAAAATGAACCACCAAGTGGAACAGGTCGTCCGTGCCTCTGACATCTGCTAAGCAGCTGACAAAAGTGCTAAGACGTACACTTTGCCACTCCATCCGGTGCCCTTCCCTGATCGGCCATGGCCCAAATTTCGGATTGACATAGTTGGGTCGATTGAGCGCGTGGGCCCATCTTGTCGCTACGGTATAACCTTAGTAGATTTTTTTTTTTTCAAATGGCCAGGGTTGCTATTTGGTCCCGAAGTTACTACCGCTAAAGTCAGAGTTTTCGCATCTAATGTTTTCCTGAGAAGTTTTTCCATAAAGCATCGTCTCGGATAACGGACGACAATTTACTTCAGAGGAATTGAAACACTTCGTTGAATCTCGTGGAATCAAGCATTATCTGATTTCCGTATACTATTCGCAAGCATACAGGCAAGTTGACATATTCAATAGAACTCTCAAAGGCTTCATCCAATGTGTATCGAGAGAGAAACGGAAACTAAAATCAGCTGTTGTCGATTACTTGGGAATCTAGAGATGTACGCCACACGCCACAACGGGCCTCTCTCCCGCTTTGATACTTCATGGATGCAAACCCCTGACTAGACTGAACAGTTAGGGCCTGTCGTCGTTGCAGTGTCTGCCCAATCCATTCGAAGAAGTGCAAAGACTTCAACGGTGCGTAAACCAGCGGCAAGGAGACAGGAGAAGAAGAGCAAGAACACTGAAGTTTAAACTCGGACAGCTTGTTCGTGCGAAGAAGCCTTGCTCCGTTCCGAAAGAATTATCTGCGTTCAGCAGTACCCTTCAGATAAGTGAAACCCGTGCGACATTTCGACTGGAAAATGAAAAAAGTCTGGAATGCTTCAAAGTTTACGGTAGTTCAAGACTCTTCGTTCAAAACAGCCTACAAGAGTGGACCTTCGGAACGCCAGCATAGAGATAGCACCACATAACTTAAAATCAGCCATTGGCCACAGCTGGCAACCTGACTACATCATCATGCTGGCAGGACCAACACAGGTCACGAACTTCAGCGGATCATTTTCATTTACGTCTCTCTAATGAACAACTGGCAGCGCCACCTCCGCGGTAGGCATCTCCTGCTGGGGAAGAACTGCCTTCAGCAGCATTTCCATCATTTTCAGCGGGATTGGCGCCTGCGTCTAGACCGGACGCACCTGGTGACAGATCAGAGCGACCACGACGAGAGCGACGATCACCAGTGCGATTTCGTTACTCCGTCACATGATAGGACTGCCTTGAATAAGAACTCATGGTTTATTACGTAAACTATTTATTTTAGTAACTCTCTTTATTCGATTTCTCAGTTGAACTATTTTCCTTAATTTATTTTTTGTTCGTTATTTTTTATATATAGTTTCTACTTTTATTGAATGTCTCAAAATGGCAGGGGGAGGGGGGGGGGGGGGGTCTTCATTGTTATATTTGCATATACTCGGATAACTTCGTATTTTCCTACGCTATGGGTCCATTCACATTTTCATCATCACCATTTTGAATAACGAGTCTCGTGAGAGCAGTGTAGGTGACCGGACGTTCCTTCTCAACCCGCCGGGTCCCCCGAGGACACCACAGTATGCAAACTTAGGGTCACGCTCAACAAGGTGAACTAGACATAAGCACTGCCCTCCGACGCTATCACATGGCTATCACATAGCTTTTGAGGAAATTATTTTACGCCTGAACATTAGTACCGTTGGCCCCAATACAACCTGTTTATCAACAACCGGTACTCGAAAAAGTTCCAAGTGTATCCCAACTACTCTATTTTTCCCGAGCTTTATTAGGTTATGAGGACCCACCAGCCACTGACATGATAAACCCTATAAACTAATTTCTGTCTGACATTGTGGTCACGTTATGAAACTAAAATGTGTCTAGATTTAACAATGACTCTACAAAGAATGAAATTTCTGTGGCCACTGACGTACAAAGATGACTGTTAATAAGGAAATATTTTCAGCGCTGCCGTTAATATGAAACAGGTCGATTGTTATTCGAAACGTAAAATATTGGATACCTCACCTACAGACACGCCTCTATTCCGCTGCTTTCTTATTTCTTCCAACGCATACTGAGAGGGAGAGGTCATTTCCGTTGAATTCATCCGCCTTCTTTTAAAACCAGGCTCCTGTATCATTCACGAAAACGTCAGCGAGCTGCATAAAGCTGACATATTTAGACATGCCGCGATAATACACACATACACCCACATAAAAAATAACAAATTGCAAAAATTAGGGTTGCCACACTGTCATATTTGGCAGCTTCCGCAGGGTTCTCCAGTTGCCAAGTTGATTTCGCCTCTCAACCCAGCTGCGTCGTGGCGTCTTGTGACGAGGCCACGCCTCCGCGTCGCATGTCGGCACGCCTCTTTCTCCAGCAGCGTCGCCCACTGCGCTGGGAACACTTGCATCCTGGCTTATCATGACTGTGACGTCTTTAATGAAAGCATTTCCTGCTTTCGGTCTTAGTCGGTGCCCAAGAAAAAGTTGTGCATTTTTTCCCTCTCTCTCTCTCTTCTAATCTCATTATTTTAGCTCTGGGGCATATTTGTGTTACCAACGTTTCCACACGCACTCTCAACTCCCCCTCTCTCTCTCTTGCCGTGATTACCACTGTATCGTGACACACTCGCACAATCTACACATCTCTCTCCTCCTTCCTCTTTTTTCCCTATCCTCCCCTTCCTTTTTATTTCTCTCTCTCTCTCTTTCTCTCGACCAGGCGCTCTCGTAAACAGGGACGCACGCACCTCGCTAATCCTTCGGAAGTTTGGTCGGACACCCGAACGAAGGCCGGAAGGAAGATGAATGGCGCCAAGTTCGGGCCTTGCTTGCTTCGTTTTTTCGTCCCGCCCTTGTGTGTGCACGTTGCCGACGCGCTTCCACCTACCCCACGGTTTCCGAGCCTGCCTGCTTGCTACCGGAAGTAGCAACGGCAATAGCATCGCACTTCGAGCAAGGCACTGACTATAAGAGTACTGTTGATAATGGTCCGGAAAAGCGAAAAATGCTGCTCGCTGGCCCGACACCGAGCCACCGTTAATCTAGTTTCCGCCTTTCCTTCTTCCCCGTTTTTTCGTTCATTTCCTTCTGTTCGATATTGCCGCCCAAGTTTGTCTCTGTTCGTTTGTTTGTTTGTTCTTATCTGAAGAATCTTGGCCGTTGTGCGAGAAGCTCAGACCCCAAATTGTCTGAGCCGAGAGTTTACTCAGATCTCTCTCTCCCTCTTTCTTTTAGCTAGAGATAAGATGAAGTAGTCAGTAAAGGAAAGCCTAAGGTATTCGGGAAATGTGTTTTATAATGAGGAAGGACTTGTTTGCTGGCACTCTAAAAGAGGTAACGTGTTAGGACGAACTTTTTTTAATTCAAATCTAGATAGAAAGTCTAGCGGGATACTAGTACAGTATTCGATGTAGCTACGTACGTTTAACGCGCGAGGCTTTAATGCAAGTTGCTTAATATTTCTGGCAAGTCGGTATACTTCCATTCTCAAGGGAGCAATACTTGACGGGGAAAATGAGCTATAAAAAGCTTCAACCGAGACTAAGCAGCCAAAGAGTGCCAGTGATGTCGATACCACCGCTCTCCGGTGGCTCCGCAAGTGAAGCTAGGCACGGTATTGTTGCACTTGGTCCGCTTAGTTTCGCTGTGAAGACATGCACAAGGGTGGTATTTTTCGCCCAGTAGCCCCGACTACGATATTTTTAATCTAAATTTCACGGCATGGCTATTTGGACAGGTGACGCTGGCCCATTGAGGACCAGCGTCACCTGTCCAAATACATTATGGCCCAAAATGTTAAGTCTAAATATATTACATGGAACTGTTTAGTTAATTGGCTAACTACTTAACTCATATCTCCTCTTTTCTAGTGGTCGCCATAAGCACCAACTTGACCCCAGGTTTTAAAGTGCCCTAACGTAAGCCCCCCCCCCCCCCCGGGCCTCTCCCCGTATTTCTTTTTTTTTTTTTACGTTCTGGCCGATTAAACATAATTTATTACGTATACCTTATGACTTATTCAAGTCAACGTCTAGCGTTCGTATTGTAGGGTCTTGCACTTTGGACTTTGGGGACAGCGAAGACCGTGTGGAAGACGAACGTTCGGGCAGAGCGGCGGTACGTCAGTTGAGTCATAATGGACAGGCGAGACGATTAGGCGTGCTCGCAGGACAGTCAATTCTTTGCACGACAGCTTCAATACAAAGACAGTTGTTCGACATTTGACGAGAAGGTTTAAATACTGTTTCAGGTCGGCGATATCCGTAAAGCATCATCGTCCTCTTTGGTCCACGACAGCTCCCTCGACCGATTCACCTTTACAGTGCAATCCACTTATAAAACGATAATGAGAAAACCCGAAAATTCGATCGTTATATAACCGATCATCGTTGTATCTGGACTAGAAACTCTAGAAACTGATCGGTGTAAGCGGAACATCGTTATATCTGACATCGTTATGAGTGAACTCTGTTTCACGTTGAGTCCTGGCGCGGACGAGGCGACCAGTCAATAGAGAGCCAATCAAGCAGAGCCAAAAGTGCGTCGTTACGGCGCTTATCGTCTTTGTGCGTTTTGCTGTAACCAACTAAACTAATCATGCGGAAAAAAAAAACAGGATCACGCAGGCCCATTTACTGTGCTTGATTGATATAGCTTATGATAACAAACGCACAAAGACGACGAGCGTCATGACGATGCACTTTTGGTGCTGTGTTGTTTGGTTCACTCAGTTTCTAGCGTCGGTTGCGGTGTCTGATTGAAACGGAGTGTAGAAAAGGGAGTGACTGTGAAGGGCAGCTTAAAAATATTTTTATTACGGCTTAAAATCGATAGTTCACGGGAGCTTTGTCCCCGCGAGTCGATGCGTTGCTGGGTTTACTTTAAAAGAGCTGAATTGTTTCATTTGAAAAAATGTTCAGACTCCACCGTTCTTACGCGTCTGGAAAAGGGGATTGTATTACTTTCTTTAGGATATACTTCATTAGTCAACCTCTAGCTCTCTTGTATCCGTTTGCAAGAACAAAACACACCGCGCAGAAACGAGTCATAATCAGTGCGCATTGCTGCAAAGACCGCCGGGCTATATATTCTTGCCCATATCTATTTTTTTTCTTACAACCGCTCGCGCAACGCCAGACTCATGGCTCGTTCACACTTACGAAATACGCACTCGCCGCCGACTGGATTCGCTCGCCGAAAGAAGATCGCACTCACCGCCGGTTCGCAAGTGTGAACGAGGGATGATGCCTCGTTCACACTTGCGAACCGGCAGCCGGATCCGCGAGAATTCTGACGCCCGGCGACGAAAGCAGGCAGAATTTCCGGCGGAGAGCAAGATCGCTCTGGGATCGAATTTCGAACGCCGGGAAAAGTTTCGCTCGCCGCAAGCCAATCAGAACGCACGGGGGAAGTGGCGCTTGCTGACGTCAGATCCCCGCTGACGAGCTGGCGACGATGGCGACGAGACGCGCGCGGGCAAGGAGGAGGATTGGGAGCTTGGGAGCTCTCGTCAGCTCTCGTCTGTTCGGGAAACTGAGAGACGCCGGCGCCGCGCACGCCGCAGACGGCAACAAATGTGAACGGCCCGATCTTTTTTTCGGCGAGCGAATCCAGTCGGCGGTGAGTGCGTATTTCGCAAGTGTGAACGAGCCATGAGTCTGGCGTTATGCGAGCGGTTGTAAGAAAAAAAAATAGATATGGGCAAGAATATATAGCCCGGCGGTCTTTGCAGCAATGCGCACTGATTATGAAACGTTTGCGTGCGGCGTGTTTTGTTCTTGCAAACGGATACAAGCGAGCTAGAGGTTGTCTAATCAAGTATATCCTAACGAAGTAATACAATCCCCTTTTCCAGACGCGTCAGAACGGTGGAGTCTGAACATTTTTTTTTTTTTTTCAAGTGAAACAATTCAGCTCTTTTAAAGGGGTACTCCGGCGATTTTTTCATGGTCCCCGATTTGCTTGAAATTTTGCTAAACTCGTCAAACAACATTGCTAAAATAGTATCCCAAATATTAGGTCAAAATAATTTTTTTTCACGAAGTTATTGAATTTACTGTTTTGGTCCTCACCGTGTTTTTTAAACTGAAAGTCTCTACTGGCAACAACGAAAAAGTGACGTCAGTGGAAGGCAGGGGTTCACTTTTTGGACTGTAGAATTTGTTCCCAACTGATTCGAAGCAGTTTCATAGTGTCAAATGAATGCTTTGGGAGCTCGCTCTAGTCCCCGCGCTCCATCACGGGACTAATGATTGGCGTATTCTATTTTTTAGACTGCTTGCTCGACTGGCAGGCCTGCCCGCCACTGACGTCACGGCACTGAAAAGTGCGGGTATATTTGAATGTTGGTTTTTGCATCATTTTCATTTGCCGATTTCACAATAACTATTATGAATTTCCCGATACTAAATAGCATACCGGAAAGGGTAAAGGCCGGGGAGTCAGAAAATATAGTTAGTTGAGGTAGCTCCAAAAATCGCCGGAGTACCCCTTTAAAGTAAACCCAGCAACGCATAGACTCGCGGGAACAAAGTTTCCGTGAACTATCGATTTTATGCCGGATTAAAAATACTTTTAAGCTGCCCTTCTCCGTCATAACTCCGTAGGAGCATCGTGTCGTCGAGCGTACCGTAGATAATAAAATGTATTCGCTGAATCGTGACTTAAATTATTGTTCTTTTCGTTTGATTTCTACAATAGGGATGTTTTCTTTTTTCAATATTTCTATTTTCGTATTGCCTGATTTAGTTGCCGTTACTTGCTATTTTCAGAAATTCGGGTAACATCTTGACATTTCTGTTTAGGATGATATTTTATTTTAGTTTTGATGCGTGCGTTTCATATTCTCCAGCGAATTCGATTCGGTTTATACTATTTCTCGCATCGCTGTTTTCACGTGTCCCTTATCCTCTTCCCTACAAGTTATACGTTTCTATGCCCATGCTTCCTCTTCAGACAAAATCCCTCGAACGTAGAGACGAGTTCCGACAGGGCCAAGATGATCGTAAACAAAGCTCAAAATCACAAGCGAAAATAAAAACGGCAACACGTCGAGCCGAAATCGATTTTTTAAGGTTGTATCGAAGTCCTTGCCTTTTTCGCGTGTTCGTCTGTTATGTTTGCTCTGCCATTTCCCTTTCTACTTTTACTCCTTGTGCGTGCTCGGCGTCCTGACAACCATTTTCGTTATGGGGCGAAAAACCTACGCACAGACTCATGTTCGCAAACAGACTGGCGCAGACCCCGACGGCGGCGCGAGTGTGTTGGCGGTGGGCATGTGGCAAGGCGAACGCCGCCCGACATCAACGAACCCTTTGAATACGTCACTGTCGTCCCAGTGTGGGTGTACGTGTATTTCTGTCGCGTACTTGATCGCACTGTCTCGCTTTCCAAGTCTAACTTAGCATTAAACAAAAAAAAAAAAAAAAGACGAGCGAATCTGGGCAAACGGTTAATCTTTGCTTTCAAATGTTCGTTATTTTCGCGAGCATATCTAGACCGCATATTGTCATGCTCAATCCACCATGAGCTCGTGTGTGCCTTGTTCTTTAATGTCAATCGGACTGTTCTACATATGTTGGTGAACGCTCCAAGCTCTCGCCTTTCACTTGAATAAAAGGCTTATTTTACAGTTTCTTTTTCTTTAATAACTGATAAAAAAAATAAAAAGGAGACATTGGCTGCTGCTATTGCAGCGCCGGCTACTCCTTTGAACTTGAGTGATTAGCGTCCATTTCCTTGAGAGTTCACAGTTGTCACATAAAATAAACACTGCACAGAACACCCTGCACTACACTCCACGTTATGAAAGTACACTATTTACATCAGGGTGCAATTATTTTCTTGAGGCTATTTATATATAATTCCTACACTCAAACGTATGTGGTATACTGTACAGTATACACTAAAGGGGGCGGTATGCACATTAAATTATTCAAACACTTTTTACATCAAAAGCTCAATTTAGCGCAATAATATACAACCAAGGTATATGAGTATTATACACAGAATTTCACAGTTGAAGTATGTATGCAATGTAAATTTTTCGTTTTGATCATCTGCAATTGGTATGTTTATGCCTTTAAATAATTTTAAGAACATAGTGATGTCGGAACTGCTACAGGGTAGATAGACTTTTACGTTGTTCACTATTTGTATGTTTATAGTGTTACACTGTTTTATGCGTTATATATTTCGCCTGTGCAAATAGACCGATCTTTGCCAGCGTTCGGCAAGTGGCGAGACGCCGCCATAGCTTTCGTCCGCAAGAGCATAGCCTCCTGTATTCTCATAAAGCCTGGCAGTTCGACGACGGAGCCATAGAGTGCCCGGTCGTAGATTTAGAACGCGAAGATCTGGTAGCACAGAGCATCAAAGAGCCATTTCTCGGGGAACCTGGGCGTCAGCGCACAGCTTTTGCATCGGCGAGGACCAGAAACACACTTGTTCGCTCGGGAGAAGTGTGTTTCGGCGTCTCGCCGCAGCGGGGCGCCAGCCACTTGGCTCTCCTCTCATCCGTTGTCGGCCGCTCCACCTTTTCTATTTCGGCGGCCGCTTCTCGTGGCGATCTGCCAGGCTTTGTCAGTATCTATGCTCTGTTTCAGCTTGTGTTGTACCGCAGAAAAGGCTACAAGCGCGAGCTCCTTGTTCTAAAGCACATCTCGGCAGCACACGCTCTCGTGCACCAAGGGCAGCTGCCAACGCTATGAGCTCGCGCTTCTAGCCTTCGCTGCGGTTCAAGATAAGGTGAAACGAAGTATAGTAAGCTATGGTAGGAGACAGGCGGAAGTGCACGAGGCAGCTCGCGACGTCTCGTGCTCCGTTCGCGTAGATCCGCAGCGGAGTTGTGCACGTGCAGAGAAACTAAAGGCTCCTTGAGGGATCGCGGCAGTGGTGACCAAAGTCACTGGAGCCTGAGGGAAAGTAACTCCATTACCTTCCCTGTCTCCTCGCAAGGCGTGTTGCACATTGAACGTTCTTTTCGTCGACTGATGACTTTGCCGGTGACCTTGTGAGGTCGATTTGTGAAAGACAGGACAACCGACTTGGTTGGGAACCTTCTTTTTACTGACTCAATGGCTCCCCTCGCGCGAGCCCCTGCCCTTTGATCTTCTTCTTTTTTGTATACAAACAAGAGTCTTATGTCAGTCTCTGTTTAGTTAGAATTATTTTACATATATCCTCCCCGCCCCCACAACTCGAAGAAAATACATGGAAGTTCAAATGGCTTCCAATGGGTACAGCAGTTGTACTGGTCTTCGTGTCATTGAACTGGATGGTAGCTTTATGGTACATGCCCTCACATTTCCATCTCTTCCAGATAATACATCAATGACACGAACCAAGGTCCACAGATGTCTCGGGGCAATGTCATCGTGCAGGAGTGCCACGTCTCCGATTTTCGGCGGTCGGTTAAAGGGACCATGAAGGCAGTTTCGAAGTTTTATTCGACGATTGAAATGGATGTCAGGCACGTCTCAGATACTGTTGACCAAGTTCTAGCCCGAACAGAAGTTTGGGTGCCGCACCAATCGAGCAAACAGGCGCGGTAATAATAGCGCCGGGAACGATGCCTGAGACCCCACCGAGGCGGCGGCAGAAAGGTGAACTAAAGTGCGCCGTTGAAGCGTGACGACAACGGGCTCCTCGTCTGGCGATTGGTTCAAACGATAGACGCGCTCTTGGTTTCGATTTCGGTGGTGAGATGTGATGAAAAAAGTTCATTTGAACGTTGGATAATCTTTTAAAGTTGTAGTTGGGAATTAATAGGTTTCATACCGTGTATAAAAAGCATAATCTGAAGCGATCCCTCCGTTTGTCACTGGTTGAACGCATCCCGCACTGCTACCTCGGGCGCGTAACAAGCATCGAGCAACCGTGGAAAAAAAAGAAAAAGGTACGAGCGCCGGGGGCGGCGGACTTTTGGTTCTGGTTTCGTGTGTCGTCTCGTGTTCGCTTTGCGAGCTGGTGTCTCACCAATCATGCCGCGTTTATGTGCAGTAGTAGGTTGCGCGAAAGGTCGGCTAAAGACGTGTGGTCGATCGGGCGACGTTAGTCTGCATAAACTGCCGACCGATGCAGCAATGCGCAGCATTTGGTCGCGCGCCGTCGTCTTGCGTAGAGCTGTGGACAGCGGTGTCAGGATTTGTTCGTTGCATTTCCGACCAGAAGACTTTGAGCAGCACCTTCTCGTCAGCCGGAGTCGCTCTGAGGCGGCGACCGAGGAGCTGGTGGTAGGTCTGGGGCGCCTTCGTAAAGCGCCAATCCAGAGTTCTGCGTCCTTACCAGCATCTCCCGTTCAGTCGGCGTGAGGTCGCTGAACGGGAGCTCAAACTCGTTTGCGAGCGCGGCGTTGCCGCCCATTTCTTCCAGGTTTTCTTCACAGACCGCCGTGCACTATAGCGAACCACGGGAACCACACTGAGTGTGCACTAAATCCTACCGATGCCGACAGTGCTCCTTGACGTCACTTCTCTTTCCAGAGGCGAAAAAGGGAAGAAATCTGAATGTTTGTTTCGGTTTCGCAGATTTATTTGCAGGTACAGAAATAAGAGTCACAAAGTTCTAGAAAAAATTGTGTGGCATGCCAGGACCCCAATGCTTCCGAAAACACCTTCTTTTTAAAAAAAAAATTAAATTGCCTTCATGGTCCCTTTAAGAGGCGCTGCTAGGTGTGCTGATCGAAGCTCTAGGAGGTATTCTTTCTTCCAGCGTACCCAGAAATTGTTCATGAGCTTCTGTCGATATTGCCACCGTCGTGAAAGCGTATCTCTCGATGACACGACTGGGTGTGGCGGCTCCGTCTCTGGCAGGGCTGTCAATCGTCTTCCGATGAGTAAGTGAGCCGGAGTTAAGGCTGTTGGTTCGCTGTTGTCTGCATGCAAGTATGTCAAGGGTCTGGAGTTGATTGCTGCTTCGATGTCGGTCAGTACGGTAGCTAGCTCTTCAAAAGACAGACTTTGTCGTCCAAGAACTTTCCTCATGCACGTTTTCACCGATCGCACCATTCTTTCCCACCGGCCGCCCCACCAGGCGGCCCGCTCTACAATGAACTTCCAAGTTATTCGGCGGGTACTGCAGAAGGCTTGGGATCCGGTACTGCGAATAGCCTCCCATAGAGCTTTCAGATCCTTCGCTGTTCTTTTAAATGTTAATGCGTTGTCGCTATAAATTGTGGTCGGAATGCCTCTTCTAGCCACGAATCTCCTCAAAGCCAAGAGAAACGATGCAGTGGTCGTAGAGGATACTAGCTCGAGGTGTATTGCACGGGTAGTTGCACAAGTGAAGAGAGCAATGTACGTTTTAGCACATTGTCCCTTTGAGCTGGCGAATAACGGCCCCGCGAAGTCGACTCCTACAACCTGAAAAGGGTGTCCCTTTTCCACCCTGTCCCGTGGTAGTGGAGCTACTGGAGCCGTGGATGGCTTTGCGCTGAACCGCCGACAGGTCCGGCATTGAGCGAGGATCTTCTTCACGATTCTTCGTGCTTGTGGCAGCCAAAATCTTTCACGTAGTTCTGTCAATGTGGCCTGCAGGCCTCCGTGTACTGTTCTAAGGTGTGTTGCAGTGACCAGCAGCTTAGTGTACGGGTGGTCTCCCGATAAAAGGATAGGGTGTCTTACGTCTTTCGTCAAGGTAGCTGGATGAAGTCTGCCTTGTATGCGCATGATTCCGGTTTCATCAAGAAACGGCTGTGAATCACTTATCTTAGATCTTGTAGCAATTCTCCCACTTTGTATTATCTCTTGTATCTCCTTATCGAAGCATTCCTTTTGAGCGTGTTTAATCCAGAAAAGTTCCGCATCCGTAATCTCTTATGTAGTCAATGGTAGTTCAGCTGACTCATTCTTCTGGCGGCAATTGTGCGCAAATCTTTTAACCCAAGCAGTTACCCGCAACATCTTGGTGTAGCTGCTGAACTTTTCAAGCGTCAAAAGCGCAGTTTGTGCACGTACAACAGTCAGCAGCGTTTCGGTTCGCTGCTGTCTCTCCCCATCAATGTCGTCCAGGTTCTCTAAGGGTGTACTAACTGGCCAGTTTCGCTGTTCGAGGGCAAGCCATTCCGGCCCTGACCACCAAACTTGTTGAGTCCCTAGCTGCACTACAGTCTTCCCTCTAGTGAGAGCGTCGGCTGAGTTCTCGTAACCTGGGCAGTGGTGCCAACTGGACGGATCACTGAGTGCTTGTATTTCTGTCACTCTATTGCACACAAAGGGTTGCCACTCGGTTGCCAATCCCTTAATCCAGCCTAGTGTTATCGTAGAATCTGTCCAGTACCATATTGTAACGGTGTGACCTAACAATGAGCTACGAAGATATGTAGCAATGCGTGCTCCCAATAGTGCTCCCATCAGTTCTAGTCGTGGAAGGGTTAGCGTCTTCAGTGGAGCAACTCTAGCCTTGGCAAATATCAGATTCGCGCTGACTTCTCCTTTCCTGTTCACTGCACGGAGATATGCGCAGGTACCATACGCCAGAGGGCTAGCGTCGGTGAAGATGTGAATCTCCAGCTCGCTTTCACCTTCGACACCCAGCATATATCTCGGCGTCATGATTTGTGGTAATTCCGTTAAATCGGCGCACCAGGATTTCCACTCTTGCAATAGAGCCTCTGTCAGAACCTCATCCCATCCAAGTCCGCACTGCCATATACGTTGGAATAAAAGTTTCACTCTTATGACATACGGCGATAGGAAACCGAGGGGATCGAAGATCGTAGCCGAGGCCTTGAGTATGCAGCGCTTTGTGTTCAAATTTGTAGAAAGTATCTCCAAGAGATGATCAGCAGAGAACTTGAAGGCATCCGCATTTTTATCCCACACCAATCCCAATATCTTGGTGACCTCGGGGGACTTAATTGGCTTATTCTCGGATGAATGATCGACGTTATCCGCTCTTTGATCAAAGAGTTTCTGGAGTTGAGAAGAATTGGTATTCCACTTTTGCAGTTCCATGCCTGCCTCCCTGAGTAAAGTCAGTGCTCCGTCAGCTAGTCGCTGCGCCTCCTTAATGTTCGCTGCTCCAGTTAGCAGGTCGTCCACGTAAAAGGATCGGAGTAAAATAGTTGCGATGTCATTGTTGGGTCCACTCACGTTTTGCAAGTGGTGCTGTATCGTAGCCCCGAGTAGGAAGGGACTGGCAGTTGTTCCAAAAGGAACCCTCGTCATGCGCCACCCCTTCGTGTTTGGCAGTGGCTCGTTGGGTTTGGGAGTATTTTCAAACCAAAGAAATCGGAGAGCGTCCCTGTCACGCTTCGAGATTACAATTTGTAAAAACGCCTTCTGTATGTCTGCTGTGATGGCCACCTTTTGCATTCGAAATCTAAGTAGGACGGGTAAAAGCTCCGTGTTGATCGTTGGACCCTTTTCAAGGTGATCATTGAGAGATCCAGTGTTTGCTGCATGGGAAGATGCGTCGAATACTACTCTAAGTTTAGTTGACTCCGAGTTAACTCGAATCACTGCTCGATGAGGCATGTAATAAACGTGCCTGTATATTGATGCATTTTCTTCTATCTCTTCGGCGTGTCCATCTTTAAAGTAACTACGTATTGCTTTGTCATACTGGGTGATAGAGCCATCTTGTGTGAGACGGCGTACTAGACTTTGGAGTCTGGTGTTGGCAATCATGTAATTATCTCCAAGGGTAGTTTTTGTCTCCTTCCATGGCAACGTGACCTCGTACCGACCGTTCTTTTGTCTGATGTCAGTCTTTGTTTAGTTAGAATTATTTTACAAGGCGATTGGCTGATCGGCCTCTGTGGCCACGGAAGTGACCATTTCGGTCCTTTCAGATTATAGAATCTTCGAAACGGTTGTTCTATAAACCAGCCGCTCCAAGATCGCTACCAAGCGCCATCGCAGTGAAAGCGTTCCTCGGCAACATCAGCGTCTTTGGTAGTACTCTCTATACAGTCAACTTATCGACCGCGCTTATCTTCACAAATCTCTTGCGACGATATTGTTTTTCTTGCGTATTGCAACACAGCATCTTTCTTTTTCTTTTTTAATTCCGCCAAGCACTGACGCCGTATATGGTGGCGTCGCGAAGATGTGGGCTCGTTTCGCCGGTGTGTAGCTAGCGAAATCTCGATATACAAGAAGTGTCTTTATAAAGGAACCTGTTACAGTTTGCGTTAATTGCATTATCATCCCCACCTGTTACCTCGGATTCGGATCGGCTCACCGAAAATCATGGAGGTGACTTTGAGCGGTGGCGTAGCAAAACTGGCTCGTAAAATTGATTCTAAATCATAAAAAAGCTCAACCCTCAAACAAAACAAAAACTTTGATGTTTTTTTACGCTAAAGGGGCTATTAACTTTCTTTTATTATTCGGGCAAATACTGCGTAAGCGTGGTGCCTAATACTCATAATATTTAAGGCATTAATTTGGTTAAAGCTCCAAAAGCCGACTATTGAAAAAAAAAAAAAAAACCTTGGAGAAAATCGAACAGTGTTAACCTCCTCAACTCACAAGCTGTCAAGTGTTATTTCTTTGGTTCTTGCCACTAACGTTCATCACAGCCACGCTCCTGGCTTGGCGACGTTACAGTTCGACGACCTCCATCGTCGCACTAATTGGCTACGGACGCAAAGCCGATGGACTGCCTGTCACCGAGGGCCGACAGGTGACCCGTGGTTGTGTCCAATAAATTGTTGCGGAGCATTCGGCCGTGACGAGCACACGTTTCTGGTTCCTTATTTTCATATGTTCTTTTATGTCCCACTGCGTGCTATGTAGTTATGAACTCTGTAATTATTGAGTTAGCCTACCGATTACTCTAATAATGCATTACTCAATTGGACATTTATACGCGTAATAATCCGTAAAAAAACAAAAAAAAAATCTTTTCGTGGGTATTATGAGCTTTTTTTTTTTTTGTCATTTTAACATTACACAGCTGTCAGCATTGGAACGCGAGCAGATTGCCAGTAAAAATGAATGCCATCCCCGTATGAACGGGTATGTATTGTCATCGCGGGGTCCAATTGGTGACGAATAGTTTATTTTTTTACGTCAGTATTGAAAAGTTGTGTAAATACTTACTGCCCTCTCTTGTACCTCTCTCTTCAGTCCGCGATATTTCGTTGTATCTAAGGATGGATTTCATAGTGCGAAAATCCTCAGATGTTCTCTTGATTAGAGCTCTTTCTGCCTATCCTGATGTACGCACCTGCTCTATGTCAGATTTTCTTTTCTCTCAAGCGATTTACAAAGTTTTTATTTCATAGGATCGTCGCCACAAAATTCACAATTTCAAACCGCATCCTCAGACTACTCCAGAGGACAATATGAGCTCTATTGTCTCTTTACTTCTCGAAAGTTTCCCAAGTAGGGGACCTCAAACTTACATTTTATTTCTACATCGGGCCACAGCTTTTTCAAAAACTGGCAGGTGCGCCAAATCAGCTTATATTACCTTTAACAGTACAGCTCGCTGGCAAGAGCGTCGATGGTTACGCTTTCGTGCAACGGACTCACGGCTGCACTTGTGAGCTTTGATTTTTTCCCCGAAGTCGGCCACCTTGCCGTGATTTTCTAATTCGCGGCTCTTTAAAACCTGCTTTTTCTTTCTTTTCTTTTTTTTTTTTTTAGGGCGCTACAACATTTATTAACGTGAACAACCAGTTTTTGCCCAATCTGAAGTTCTAACTGCTCCAACAGGTCAACGAGGGCTCCGGAGGCGTGTGTAGGTTTGTAGTGAAGACGAAGACCGAACATTGTTTCACAGATATCGAGAGCACTTTTTTTTTTCAAAGGAAGTTATTGCATGGTGCGTCTCGCCATTCTGCTCTACCCCGCCACGCAGAGCGTGGGCAAAGAAAATAACACGCTTTAACACGACTTCTGATTAGGCTAGTTGGTTCGTATTACACATATTATTACACGTATTACACGTATTACACATTATACCCGTGCCACACGGGCAACTCAAATGGCATTTACAACGAATGAAATTTGTGTGATCGGCGAATCAGCTCGCAATCTGTCGCGCGTGGAATGCTCCACGCCCGGAGTGTCGCGCGCTGATTGGCCGTCTGCTCAAATGTCATTCGTTGTAAATGGCATTCGAGTTGCCCGTGTGACACGGGTATAAAATAGCGCGAACTTGCCAAGGACGAAAAAAGGCACGCAATCAATGCCGTTAGTGTTTATCATAGCTTCGCGTTGGGGTTGGCAAAGTGCAGGGCACGGGCTTAGTTCCACACATTGTTATTAAAGCTCAACTGTTCCCGTCATCGCAGCGATGGGCTACGATCCACTACCCGAATACGAATCAAGCCATTGATTGTCACGAACCCAGATTGAATGCTCAAGCAGTGCTCCTGTCCACTGCATGAGCTGCATTTAAATGTCCTCACTGCGGGGATCGCAAAGCTTGATGACGAACTCCCGGGGATCGCATTCTTCATAACGTCAACAATGCGATCCCGCAACTTCGTCATCGAGTTTTGCGAAGGAGAGACTGAAAGAAAGCGCCCGTTTTATACTTGAAATTACGCGGTGACAAAAAATCTTCTTAGCTCGTCGCAACGTTGCTAGACTAGGTCAGTTGTGGAACTCCCACGGAGGGAGGTACCCCCCTCACCCACTTCTATCCGCCTCCCGTCGTTTGAAACGCCATCTAGATTTTTTTTTTCTTTTTTTTTTTTTTTTTTTAAACTGTGAATGTTATAATAAAGTACGGTGAAACGCCATCTGGAGGCAGTGCATGAAAACGTATGCATTCCATGGAAAACACTGCAGTTACCCTAGCAGCCATCCTCAAACCGTTGGCATGTCGAACGACGGGACGCGAGCCTCAGGGTCGGATAGGATGGGGTAAAGGGGCATGTTGTTGTGCAAGCAGCGGTTATTGGCAGTTCCGTAAGTGAGTTAATCTGTAGTAACGTTGGCTCCTCGGTCAGTGGCGTCGCGTGCGTGTATACTTGAGTCCCATTAGTGCCAGTAAGCTTGTGTAACGTGAGACACGTTCCTACAAATACCGTTGCACGGCACATTTAACCTAATTGCACTAATGTCGAGGTTATTCCCGACACGCCGCGGTATTGGCACGGTGCGCGCTCTTGACAGCGATACAGGTTTCGTGCCCCCTTTTTTTTTCTTTTCTTTCGTGTGCGTGTGTCTGTGTGGTTTTCTTTGCGCACCGCTCTACGCTGCCCGTTTCATAATTTCTCATTTGATTATCGTTTCGCAAGTTCCTTCAGAAAGGACGGGCGAGGGACGTTCTTTCCTTAATAAATGAGGTGACGTTGAAGAAACTGTGAAAGAGATAACACAAACCTGGCAGTCCGTGTCGTTTTTCTTACTTTTTGTTTCTTTTTTTTTTTATCCTCGACCTTATTTCGTTCGGTGTCGCTCTTCGATCGTGTCTCCATTTGTTTCTGGTGCCCCTTAATTTCGGTCCCCTAATGTTTCCCCTGGCCTTTTTCACTGTTTTCTTTTCTTGTCCGTAATTAGCGGCGGGTACCCGCTTTTATTTCGTCGCGCGTACTCGGGCCGGCGTGTTTTAAATATCTTATATGATCGTAATATCATCCGTCGCTATATACCCTCCTCACCCGCGCTCCGCTTCATTCGTCATAATTATAGTTCCGCTCCTCATTTTTACTTCTATTTATTATACTCTACTTTTTTTATGGCCCGCGTTACTCCGCTTTTGGTGCGTGCCTTTATTATTGAATAGACGTCTTTTATGTTTCATTAATGCCCGTCTGTGTCGTGATTAAAGGAACGAAGATGGGCATCGGGAAATGGCGAGTGCGCGGGAGCCCTCTTTGATTCTTTCCCAAAAAGAAAGTGAGAGAGAAAGAGAGAGAGAGAGCTCGCCTTAATGGAGGAAGGTGAGAAAGAATAAGGGAAAAACGGGAAAATATGGGGACCTCGGCGCGAACGGGAGATGGAATGCACGTCTGCGCTCGCCCGTTTCCTTATACGGGGGCGGAGTTGCACGTGACAAGACGATCAAACGTAACGCATGTCGGCGCATGCGCGGGTTCTTTTGTTTTTCCTCGTATCGGTTCCTCGCAGTGATGCTATGGCATGAGACAAGTCAAGCGCGAAAAAAGAAAGAGCGGTAAAAGCTAAAGGAAAGAGGACAGCCTTTTCCTTCTCGTTGAACGGTCTCCCTCTTTCGTTCCTCGTGTTACCTCATCACTCTTTCTCTCTTTCTCACGTCTTCGTCTTTTCTTAGCGGCTTACTTTACACAAATAGGTACATATCTAAAGCCCTGGCTTCTACCATCAGCCTTTCGGTCTTGTCCAGCAGCAGATCTGCGTCAATTTTTGTCGTACTTGATATTGAGGGCGTTAGCTTTCATTTATTAATCCATTTTTGCCTTTCGTGTATATTTAATTGCTTGCTTCCTTTAGATTTTTTTTTTTCAATGTCTTCTATTTTTGGCAAGCTTACTTCGATCCACTTGCATCTTCAAGTAAATATGTGGACGACCATGACGTTGCTTTGCGACCTGTCTCAAGTTGCGAGAACGCGACTTCTCATCTTCACGCGAACTGCATCAAGCGACTTCTAGCATTGGCCCCAACATTCGTATGTTTCATGTGCCGTGGTAAGGAGCGGAACTGCTTTCCGTTTTACGTTACCGTAGCTTGGAGCACAGCTGCGGAGCGAGCTAGGTTAAGGCCTTGCAATTGGATCTTGCGTGCTAGCTTTCTGCGGTGCAAGGATCCTGTAAACATAAGAACTCTTGCTGCATTTTAGCGTTCCCCGTGCTCTACAGACTATTTTTATGCTACAGACCAATTATTCTACACGGCCAGCGGGCAAATCTGCCCAACGTGCGTGTGTTTCTTTTCTTTTTTTTTTTGTTTGTGGTGACCTAATCTGCAGAAGTCGTCTCCTAAGTGTATATGCCCAAAAGCTTTAAAGGGGCTATTAAACTATTTTTCTACTTTCGCTAAATACTACTCAGAATCACTCCCCACCGTTAACACCCGAATAGCAGTCGGCAAATAAATTCGAGAAATATGAGCATCGTTCATCCCCCCAACTCGGCGCTAGAACAAGCGGCGACGTGGCCTAGTGCCTATCCTATGTCACCAACGTTAATTGTAGCCACGCGCTTGGGTCGGCAAAGTGAAAACCACGTGCTGAGCTCCAGGCATTGTTAGAGTTTGGCTAATCTCATCACCGTGGTGGTTGGACAAGAGCCACTACCCCTGTGTCTGCCGAGGCATTGATTGTTACGAGTTGAAGTTGAGTGCTCACGCAGTTCTCGTGTCCAATTCATGAGCCGCGCTCGACTGTCGTCAGGCGGGCGGTTTCAATCCCACAATTGCGCTATCAAGCTTTGCGAAGGCAAACCTGATAGAAATAGTTCCCTTTTATCCTCGCATTATCACCGCGACCAAGAAGCTTCTGAAAATGTGGCGGTTCGTGCGAGTACACGTGGGCCAGAGTAGGACCAGTACTCCTCTGTAAAGTCATGAACAGTCCGAACCGATGTCGTGTCATGACCCCTTTAAAGGGGAACTGAAGCGGTTTCGCATTTGAGGAAAAACACTTAAATCGTCTTTCTTTAATAACCAAGAAAACGAATATTGAGATTTTTTTTTCTCAAATTTGGTGCATGGCGGTTAAAGAAAATCATTTTGAAAGTATCACTGAAGCCCCTCCTTCTCGGAGCGTTATGTCATAAAAAGTGTTTTCGGAATCTTCGTTCTCGCGCGTCTTCAGCGTCTATCAAAACAGTGCACGCGCTCTCTTGCAATTTTAAAAAGAAATGGCAGAAAAAGATATCACGACTGGTGTCAGTGCGGGGGTATATACCTGGCAAGGTTGCAATTGCACGCCCTGCCCACACGAGCGACACGTGCTTGGCGGCCTAAAGATCCTAGTATCACGTAACGACTAGTCTTAGGTTTTTCGCCTTTTCTCGTTTTTAGTTACATCTTTGGGAGAAACGATTCAGATTCACGGTATAAAATTACTCTAGAATTCACCTGTAACTCGTATTTTTTTTTTTTTCAAGAACTTCTTCAGCTTCTTTTTAATGTTTTGAGATGTACTCTGAACTTCTGAAAGTATGTTGTGTTAAACATCAGAGCAGCGATTCACTGGATCCAATTCACTAAAGCGAGAGGTTTTCTATGACGGCCTGATGCGCGACCCATGTGTGAAGTCACGTGCAGGATTCGTGTAATTCCACGCGAACGTTTCGAACGATGCAGCTTCGACATTTCACGTCTTTCTTTTTTGTGTTTTTCGGTACGTATTCAGCTGCAGTGCGACCACGATGTAAGGTAAACCTCTCCGACATCCTGAGTAGGAATTAAGCTCCGACGACGAATTTCACGGAAGCAACGACGCGAAACCGATTCATTCGGTTCACTCCGACAATCTAAGGATCAAACGAAATTCACGCCCTGCTCCTGAAGCCCTCAAAGTAGGTCAAAGGGCTGCAAAATGCCGGAGAAAAAAAACAACGGAACGGTTTTGCACGCGTTTATTGTCTTTTTCGCGTGTTATTCCGTGCGCGTCTACTCTGAAATAAACAAGAAATAGAAGCGAAAAAACAACGAAATAAAGAAAGGACGAACGTCGTTCTCCTTTTCCCCGAGGGAAATCGAGCGAGGACGCTATAAAGTCGGGGGGTTCCACTCCGAGGCTGAGAAGAAAGGCTCGGCTGTGGTGAGGCTGCCTTCGAGGATGTAGCGACCTGAAAGGGGACGCGGCAAGGGCCGAGATACATTCCTGTGACTCTTCGATGGACCGCAGAGTGCACTACGAGCCAGCGAAGCCATTCCAATGCCGTGCGAGTGTCAAGTTTGGGGGGCAGGCAAGGCTTAGGTAAACACGTCTTACTGATTCACGCGCTAGCCTTTAGCCGGTTTGCGCTTATCGGCTAGGGAAATCTGAGCGCCGGCTAAACGCTAGCGTGTGAATCACTGAGACGTA